>CM050450.1:24575924-25097338 GCA_027563935.2 Costus lasius
GTGGAATCTGATATCAATCTAATCTCGCGCTGGGCTCTGATACCACACTTGTCACGCCCCAATTTTTCGCTGTGTAAATTGAGGTGTGATGGCACGACTTACACACTGTGTAACCCCAGAGTGGCAAGATCACACAATGAGTAACCCGTCAGCCTACACACAACACCAGCGCTATGCGGAAGTCTAAGGTCGCTGCGTACCCAACTCAAACACAAAATGCCCAATCCTCTGATAGGATGCTCGTGCCCCGATAAGCTGCCTCTGTGGATCACTATGCTCCCGGGCTGATCTCTGATGGTCTGGGCCTAATCTTATCCTAGCCCTAGACTCTACGTCAATGAGCGGCGGGTGGGCAGCACACGTTGCTCCTCAACCCAATATGCGCACTCACGACCGTCCTTAATACGTAAAGCGCCCTGTGTAAATACACACACAAGATCACAGGCAGTGCAATAGACGGGCACTAGACATATGCCCCAAACCTAAGCATATAGCTACCACTACACAGCAAGGAGGGTACGCCCTATCAGTTAGGTGCGTCCGCCCCTAATCACATCGAGGCCTCAGCTGGCCAAGCAGAGTACACAAGATATCAAAAGTGAGGAAAACCCCTCCACTACCCAATGTGGGCTGAGGGATCAAAAACCTCACACTAGCTACTCACAAGCGTCTTATACAATGAATTACAATGCCCTATCTAAGTAAGCATGTAAATGTACCTCCAAGGATCGCACGATCCTTGGGAGCCGTTTGTACAAGCTAGGCTTTGCTAGTCCTCGCCGGAACACCACCTTTGGCCGCCGGTGAACTCCTCCAACAAGCTGCCCAAGTGCTGTCCGTGAAGCTCCAATCAAGCCAAGAGCAAGGGGACTCCTTACCCTAGCTGCCGTGAGAGTGGGGAACACCTTTCCCCTTGGATCCTTGTAGGGAATCACCCCTACACCTTGCTGCCGCAAGTAGCCAATAACCAGCTGAGAATGGGGACTCCTCCCCCTTTGGTTGCCGCCCTTCCAAGACCCAGCAATCACTAGATTGCCGCACCCCTTGAGCTCAAGGAGCTCTCAGCTCGCCGGAGATGAGAGTGGAGGATGGCTGCTGCCGGCTGTTCCACACAAACTGCCGAGAATGTGCAGCTCCTTCTTGCCGGATTCCCTCTCCAAGACACGGCACCACAGCAGGTTGCCGCAACCTTTGGACACCCCCAAGATCCCTCAAAGTTCACCGGAAAAGAGGGTGGAGAAGGCTGGCCGGAGGTGATGAAGATCGCCTCTCAAATCGCCCAAGTGAGCAGCAGCCGCAACACACAATCTCGGATGTCTTCTTCTCTCACGATTAGGGCTGTTCCCTAATCTCATTTGCGCCCAAGCTCCATCAGCCCTCCATGGCTGCTCTGAGATCTGTGAAGCCAATGGAGACTTTAAGTAGAAAGCGCCAAGCCTCATATCAGCGAATGACCCAAGCTCGGGTTGGCCATCCCATGCAACATAAGACTTAGCTCTCCTCCAGGTCATGGGTTCGAGACTCACCCATGCCACATTTTTTTTTCTTTGCTTGTACACTCTTGTACAAGGCTAACTTTTGCTAAGTGTTCCATGCAACATCTTAACACATTTCTTTGTGGTTTTGCCCCCTTCTACATCAGGCCTCACCCCAAGATGAGGGTCTCTCCCTGCTCATAACCTCTATGAGTATGCAGAGGGGTCTGGGTGTGTACCCCGCACACCCAGGTCGTCACATTCTCCCCCAGCTGACCTAGACCTCACCCCCGAGGGCTTCCTCATATTTCTTGAACAACCAATGAAATTGTTCAAGGTCAGCCATTCTCTCCCAAGTAGCATCCTCCTCAGCTTCGCCCTGCCACTGTACTAACATCTCAGCCTTCTGTCTTTTGCCTTTCCATCCGTATATACGGTGATTCAGAATCTTCAAAGGCTGCTTTGCAAACTCTACAGAACCACGGGCTGGCTTTCTTCTCACTTGCTGACGCTCCAGAAGAACATCGTCTGCATGAAATTTCTTGAGGAAACTAACATGGAATGTAGAATGCAACTTATAGTGCTTTGGCAGGTTCAACTTGTATGCTACTGTACCCACTCTCTTGATAACTGTAAATGGTCCTTCATATCTGGGTACTAGCCCTCTATGATAAGTACCTGCCACTATCTTTCTCCACATCTGTGGGGTGAGTTTGAGGAGCACCAAATCACCTACCTCAAACTCCACATGACGCCTATGTCTGTTCACATATTTCACCATACGGTTGGAAGCTTTCCTCAAGCTATCCCGAGCCTCTTCCCAGAGCTCTATGCGATCCTGGACATATTGATTCGCAGCTTTATTTCGACTGCTTGCCCCACTCGCAAGATGATCAACCGGGGTAGATGGTTGATATCCTAAGACCATCTCAAATGGACTCTTTCCCGTAGCTGACGGCACTTGTATATTATAAGCAAACTGGGCCGTCTCCAGTAAGAATGGCCAGTTTCTCTGAGTAGCAGATATAAAGTGTCTCAGATAATCTTCTACTTGAGCATTGATGCGCTCGGTCTGCCCGTCAGTCTGGGGGTGGAAAGCAGTAGACATCTTCAAGTCTGTTCCCAGCTTCTTAAATAAAGACCCCCAAAATCTACCAGTAAAGCGGGTGTCTCTATCACTGATAATATCCCGTGGTAAGCCAAAGTGCTTCACCACGTGCTGAAAGAACAGGTTGGCGGTCACCTCAACTGAGCACTCCTCAGGAGCCGCCACAAATATAGCATACTTAGAAAATCTATCCACAATCACCAAAACAGACCCAAGTCCATCAAAGACTGGAAAGTGAGTTATAAAGTCCATCGACACTGAAACAAATGGTCTAGCAGGTGTGGGCAAAGGCTGGAGAAGACCTGCCTCCAGTCTTCTCTCAATTTTATCCTGTTGGCATACCAAACAGGTCTTCACAAAATGCTCTATGTCTGATTTCATTCCTGGCCAGAACCAACCTCTTTTGAGCAGCGCATACATCCTGTGACCACCTGGATGTCCGGCCCAAACAGTATCATGGAACTCCCTCATTAGGCCAAAACGAATGTCCCCCGAAGCAGGAACATAAGTTCTGCCACCCTGAGCCATGATAAGGCCATCCTCATCTACATAAAACCTGCGCACTACACCATCTCTGATCTGTGCCACAAGCTTCTGGTAGGCTTTATCTGTGCTGGCGGTCTGCTTAAGATACTGAAAGATTTTCCCTTCTGCTCTAGAGAGTGCGCATACCATAGCAACACTGCTAATTCTACTGAGGGCATCTGGGACCTGATGACACTTGCCCGGTTTATGCTCCCAACTGAAGTCAAACTCTGCTAGAAGCTCTTGCCAACGGGCCTGCCTGGCTGACAATTTCTTCTGAGTCTGGAAGAAAGTGTTAGCAATGTTATCGGTCTTTACTATAAAGTGACTCCCCAGAAGGTAGATACGCCACAATCTGAGACAGTGGACGACAGCTAGCATCTCCTTCTCATGTGTTGAGTAGTTAAGCTCGGCTGCTTTCAGCTTTCTGCTCTCATAGGCCACAGGTCTGCCATCCTGAACTAATACTCCGCCTAGAGCACGGTCTGAAGCATCAGTGTGCACTTCAAACCCTTGTGAAAAATCTGGTAATTTTAGCACTGGCTCTGAAGTTACCAGCTTCTTCAGAGTCTCAAAAGCTTCTTGGTGTGTATCCTCCCAACACCAAGTCTTGTCCTTTCTGAGCAAATCTGTCAAAGGTGCCACTACCTTTGAATATCCCATGATGAATCTACGGTAGAAGTTTGCCAGACCCAGAAAAGAACGCAGTTGAGTCACATTGGAAGGACTAGGCCAATCCCAAATGGCCTTGATCTTATCATTGTCCATCCTCACACTGCCTTGGGACACAACATGTCCTAGAAATTGAATTTCAGTCTGGGCAAACTCGCATTTTTCTGCCTTTAGATACAACTGATTATCCCGGAGAACTTGCAGTACTTGCTTCAGATGCTTCTCGTGCTCCTTCAGATCAGATGAATATACCACAATATCATCTAGATAAACCACCATGAACTTATCCAAAAATGGGTTTAGGATATTGTTCATGAGGTTGCAAAAAGTAGCAGGAGCGTTGGTTAGCCCAAAAGGCATAACCAAGAACTCAAACGAGCCATACCGCGTGACACAAGTTGTCTTTGGCTCATCCCCCTCGGCAATTCGCACTTGCCAATATCCTGATCTCAAGTCCAACTTGCTAAAGATCTTAGCATTTGCCAATCTATCCAACAAGTCTTGGATCAATGGGATTGGGTAGGCATTGCGCACTGTTACTTTGTTCAGTGCTCTATAATCCACACACATGCGCAAGCTCCCATCTTTCTTCTTTTGGAACAGGACAGGTGCTCCATACGGTGCCTTTGAGGGTTGGATATACCCTGACTCTAAGAGCTCATTCAACTGTTTCCTAAGCTATGCCAATTCTAGCGGTGGCATGCGGTAGGGAGGCTGTGCTGGGGGTACTGCTCCAGGGACTAACTCAATCTAGTGATCTATGTCTCTCCTGGGAGGCAGTACCTTTGGCATCTCTGGAGGGATCACATCTTTGTACTCTTTCAGTAAAGATCCAATAGCAGGAGGTACTGATGTCATTAAGTCCTCTACTGAAGTTATAGCAGTCTCCACAATGACTTCTTTTCCTTTTCTACTACAAGAACTGGAGGAAGTGGCCAGTTCCCTCACATCCCTCATAGACGGTCCAGGAGCTGAATCCAAACGTGGGGTGTCTTCCACTACTCTAATATGAGCTAAGTAGGTGGAAGCACCATGCCTCACTCCATTTGCTAGGGAGGTAGGAGTAAGCTCCTTCTCCTTCGCTTTCTTCTTCTCCTCTTTCATTCCAGTAAAGCAAGGAATGAAACAAGGATTCTTTTCATCTAGTACCAGCAAACTATTGAGATGTGGCATTGGGGTGGCCTTAGCTCTTCTCAGAAGGTCCATGCCCACAATGACATCAAAGACATCTAGTTGAGTAACCAAAACAGTGCATTTCCCACTCCAGGGTCCCATCTTCACCGGGACATCATATGAGATACCCATAGCTTTTCTCGCCTCAGCATTGACTGTCTTAACATGGGTGTTACTGGTCGACGTTTTCAGCTTCAGTTGCTCACGCAACCTATCTGCAACAAATAAGTGAGTGGCCCCAGTATCCACCATGGCTGCAATCTCTACTCCGTTCAGGCTGATATTTGTGTACATCAGTGGGGAAGATCTCACTGATACATTGGCAATTACCAAAGGGTTGACTGATGCACAACCCTGCAGATCTTCTTTTCCTGCGTCCTTTTTATCTGTAAGGACTGCAGCTATTGCTCTCTTGGTAGGACAATCCCTCATCACGTGAGGGCCATTGCAAACAAAACAAGCCAGTTTCCTCTTCGGACTAGACTCATTTCTCTTTTTCTGTACAACTGGAGGTTTCTGATGAGTCTGAGGAACTATAGCTTTACCCTTTTGCTTGTATTTGGGGATGTACTTCTTCTTACCCTTATCTGGCACACGGGTATGGGAAGATGGTGAAGAAGTCACTCCCCCAGCTTGAGGTCTCGTACCTCTCATATCTAACAAGGCATCTGCAGCTACCACTGCATCTCTGTAAGTGGTCACCCCTTGTCTTCTGAGCTCTAACAATGCCCAATCTTGAAGACCTCCAAGAAATGAAATAAACTTTTCTTCTTCACTCATGTTGGGGATTTCCAAAAGCAATGTGGCAAATTGCTTAACATAATCTCTTACAGTGCCTGTCTGTCTCAAACTCCTGAATTGCATGCGAGCAGTAAATAGGGTGTTCGCAGGCCTAAATTGAGCTCTCATCTCTAATTTCAAATCCTACCACGACACAACCTCGAGATGCTCTCCCTCGGTCCTCGGGGCTACAGAAGTACGCCACCAGACTTTGGCATCTCCAGTAAGGAACGATGCACAAACCTCTATTTTGTCCTCTTCTGGCACCCGAGCAGCTTTAAAGTAGTGCTCCATGTCAAACAGAAAGTTTTCAAGCTCCTTAGCTACCCTGGCTCCTCCATAGGTAGACAGGGTCGGGTATATGGCACTTCACTACCGGCTGTGAAGGCATAACCCCAGCTGTGGGTGTAGGTGGGTTTGAAGCTACCTGGGCTAAGGCTAGCTTCAACATGGCTATCTCGGCTGTGAGAGTCTCTACAGTAGACTCTAGCCTCTGGACTCTGGCATCACTAACATGCTCATGATGCAGAAGGAGTTCCCTGAGCGTCTGCATCCGCTCAGCCAGTGGATCTCCATGCCATTCACCCTCCTCAATCCCAACTGCATGCTCTAATCCGGTGAACCTCTCATCCAGAACAAGCAACTCTGGTAACTCTGAAGTACCTGTCTCTGCCATCTGGTGCTGTGATGGGTGAACTGTGCTGACGGTTGAGAGGACCCCGAAACTGATCGATGAGTTGTGTAACTGAGGAATTACACCCCGGCGCTAAGCACCGACGTACGCAACTCCCAAACAGCACAACAACACACGTCTATATCTCGGTGTCACAAACAACCACTGATTGTCAGGTTGAGTTGTTGCAGTTGTTCCGGGTACGCTGTGGAATCTGATATCAATCTAATCTCGCGCTGGGCTCTGATACCACACTTGTCACGCCCCAATTTTTCGCTGTGTAAATTGAGGTGTGATGGCATGACTTACACACTGTGTAACCCCAGAGTGGCAAGATCACACAATGAGTAACCCGTCAGCCTACACACAACACCAGCGCTATGCGGAAGTCTAAGGTCGCTGCGTACCCAACTCAAACACAAAATGCCCAATCCTCTGATAGGATGCTCGTGCCCCGATAAGCTGCCTCTGTGGATCACTGTGCTCCCGGGCTGATCTCTGATGGTCTGGGCCTAATCTTATCCTAGCCCTAGACTCTACGTCAATGAGCGGCGGGTGGGCAGCACACGTTGCTCCTCAACCCAATATGCGCACTCACGACCGTCCTTAATACGTAAAGCGCCCTGTGTAAATACACACACAAGATCACAGGCAGTGCAATAGACGGGCACTAGACATATGCCCCAAACCTAAGCATATAGCTACCACTACACAGCAAGGAGGGTATGCCCTATCAGTTAGGTGCGTCCGCCCCTAATCACACCGAGGCCTCAGCTGGCCAAGCAGAGTACACAAGATATCAAAAGTGAGGAAAACCCCTCCACTACCCAATGTGGGCTGAGGGTTCAAAAATCTCACACTAGCTACTCACAAGTGTCTTATACAATGAATTACAATGCCCTATCTAAGTAAGCATGTAAATGTACCTCCAAGGATCGCACGATCCTTGGGAGCCGTTTGTACAAGCTAGGCTTTGCTAGTCCTCGCCGGAACACCACCTTTGGCCGCCGGTGAACTCCTCCAACAAGCTGCCCAAGTGCTGTCCGTGAAGCTCCAATCAAGCCAAGAGCAAGGGGACTCCTTACCCTAGCTACCGTGAGAGTGGGGAACACCTTTCCCCTTGGATCCTTGTAGGGAATCACCCCTACACCTTGCTGCCGCAAGTAGCCAATAACCAACCGAGAATGGGGACTCCTCCCCCTTTGGTTGCCGCCCTTCCAAGACCCAGCAATCACTAGATTGCCGCACCCCTTGAGCTCAAGGAGCTCTCAGCTCGCCGGAGATGAGAGTGGAGGATGGCTGCTGCCGGCTGTTCCACACAAACTGCCGAGAATGTGCAGCTCCTTCTTGCCGGATTCCCTCTCCAAGACACGGCACCACAGCAGGTTGCCGCAACCTTTGGACATCCCAAAGATCCCTCAAAGTTCACCAGAACAGAGGGTGGAGAAGGCTGGCCGGATGTGATGAAGATCGCCTCTCAAATCGCCCAAGTGAGCAGCAGCCGCAACACACAATCTCGGATGTCTTCTTCTCTCACGATTAGGGCTGTTCCCTAATCTCATTTGCGCCCAAGCTCCATCAGCCCTCCATGGCTGCTCTGAGATCTGTGAAGCCAATGGAGACTTTAAGTAGAAAGCGCCAAGCCTCATATCAGCGAATGACCCAAGCTCGGGTTGGCCATCCCATGCAACATAAGACTTAGCTCTCCTCCAGGTCATGGGTTCGAGACTCACCCATGCCACATTTTTTTTTCTTTGCTTGTACACTCTTGTACAAGGCTAACTTTTGCTAAGTGTTCCATGCAACATCTTAACACATTTCTTTGTGGTTTTGCCCCCTTCTACATCAGGCCTCCCCCCAAGATGAGGGTCTCTCCCTGCTCATAACCTCTATGAGTATGCAGAGGGGTCTGGGTGTGTACCCCGCACACCCAGGTCGTCACATTCTCCCCCAGCTGACCTAGACCTCGCCCTCGAGGGCTTCCTCATATTTCTTGAACAACCAATGAAATTGTTCAAGGTCAGCCATTCTCTCCCAAGTAGCATCCTCCTCAGCTTCGCCCTGCCACTGTACTAACATCTCAGCCTTCTGTCCTTTGCCTTTCCATCCGTATATACGGTGATTCAGAATCTTCAAAGGCTGCTTTGCAAACTCTACAGAACCACGGGCTGGCTTTCTTCTCACTTGCTGACGCTCCAGATGAACATCATCTGCATGAAATTTCTTGAGGAAACTAACATGGAATGTAGAATGCAACTTATAGTGCTTTGGCAGGTTCAACTTGTATGCTACTGTACCCACTCTCTTGATAACTGTAAATGGTCCTTCATATCTGGGTACTAGCCCTCTATGATAAGTACCTGCCACTATCTTTCTCCACATCTGTGGGGTGAGTTTGAGGAGCACCAAATCACCTACCTCAAACTCCACATGACGCCTATGTCTGTTCGCATATTTCACCATACGGTTGGAAGCTTTCCTCAAGCTATCCCGAGCCTCTTCCCAGAGCTCTATGCGATCCTGGACATATTGATTCGCAGCTTTATTTCGACTGCTTGCCCCACTCGCAAGATGATCAACCGGGGTAGATGGTTGATATCCTAAGACCATCTCAAATGGACTCTTTCCCGTAGCTGACGGCACTTGTATATTATAAGCAAACTGGGCCGTCTCCAGTAAGAATGGCCAGTTTCTCTGAGTAGCAGATATAAAGTGTCTCAGATAATCTTCTACTAGAGCATTGATGCGCTCGGTCTGCCCGTCAGTCTGGGGGTGGAAAGCAGTAGACATCTTCAAGTCTGTTCCCAGCTTCTTAAATAAAGACCCCCAAAATCTACCAGTAAAGCGGGTGTCTCTATCACTGATAATATCCCGTGGTAAGCCAAAGTGCTTCACCACGTGCTGAAAGAACAGGTTGGCGGTCACCTCAGCTGAGCACTCCTCAGGAGCCGCCACAAATATAGCATACTTAGAAAATCTATCCACAATCACCAAAACAGACCCAAGTCCATCAAAGACTGGAAAGTGAGTTATAAAGTCCATCGACACTGAAACAAATGGTCTAGCAGGTGTGGGCAAAGGCTGGAGAAGACCTGCCTCCAGTCTTCTCTCAATTTTATCCTGTTGGCATACCAAACAGGTCTTCACAAAATGCTCTATGTCTGATTTCATTCCTGGCCAGAACCAACCTCTTTTGAGCAGCGCATACATCCTGTGACCACCTGGATGTCCGGCCCAAACAGTATCATGGAACTCCCTCATTAGGCCAAAACGAATGTCCCTCGAAGCAGGAACATAAGTTCTGCCACCCTGAGCCATGATAAGGCCATCCTCATCTACATAAAACCTGCGCACTACACCATCTCTGATCTGTGCCACAAGCTTCTGGTAGGCTTTATCTGTGCTGGCGGTCTGCTTAAGATACTGAAAGATTTTCCCTTCTGCTCTAGAGAGTGCGCATACCATAGCAACACTGCTAATTCTACTGAGGGCATCTGGGACCTGATGACACTTGCCCGGTTTATGCTCCCAACTGAAGTCAAACTCTGCTAGAAGCTCTTGCCAACGGGCCTGCCTGGCTGACAATTTCTTCTGAGTCTGGAAGAAAGTGTTAGCAATGTTATCGGTCTTTACTATAAAGTGACTCCCCAGAAGGTAGATACGCCACAATCTGAGACAGTGGACGACAGCTAGCATCTCCTTCTCATGTGTTGAGTAGTTAAGCTCGGCTGCTTTCAGCTTTCTGCTCTCATAGGCCACAGGTCTGCCATCCTGAACTAATACTCCGCCTAGAGCACGGTCTGAAGCATCAGTGTGCACTTCAAACCCTTGTGAAAAATCTGGTAATTTTAGCACTGGCTCTGAAGTTACCAGCTTCTTCAGAGTCTCAAAAGCTTCTTGGTGTGTATCCTCCCAACACCAAGTCTTGTCCTTTCTGAGCAAATCTGTCAAAGGTGCCACTACCTTTGAATATCCCATAATGAATCTACGGTAGAAGTTTGCCAGACCCAGAAAAGAACGCAGTTGAGTCACATTGGAAGGACTAGGCCAATCCCAAATGGCCTTGATCTTATCATTGTCCATCCTCACACTGCCTTGGGACACAACATGTCCTAGAAATTGAATTTCAGTCTGGGCAAACTCGCATTTTTCTGCCTTTAGATACAACTGATTATCCCGGAGAACTTGCAGTACTTGCTTCAGATGCTTCTCGTGCTCCTTCAGATCAGATGAATATACCACAATATCATCTAGATAAACCACCACGAACTTATCCAAAAATGGGTTTAGGATATTGTTCATGAGGTTGCAAAAAGTAGCAGGAGCGTTGGTTAGCCCAAAAGGCATAACCAAGAACTCAAACGAGCCATATCGCGTGACACAAGTTGTCTTTGGCTCATCCCCCTCGGCAATTCGCACTTGCCAATATCCTGATCTCAAGTCCAACTTGCTAAAGATCTTAGCATTTTCCAATCTATCCAACAAGTCTTGGATCAATGGGATTGGGTAGGCATTGCGCACTGTGACTTTGTTCAGTGCTCTATAATCCACACACATGCGCAAGCTCCCATCTTTCTTCTTTTGGAACAGGACAGGTGCTCCATACGGTGCCTTTGAGGGTTGGATATACCCTGACTCTAAGAGCTCATTCAACTGTTTCCTAAGCTCTGCCAATTCTAGCGGTGGCATGCGGTAGGGAGGCTGTGCTGGGGGTACTGCTCCAGGGAGTAACTCAATCTGGTGATCTATGTCTCTCCTGGGAGGCAGTACCTTTGGCATCTCTGGAGGGATCACATCTTTGTACTCTTTTAGTAAAGATCCAATAGCAGGAGGTACTGATGTCATTAAGTCCTCTACTGAAGTTATAGCAGTCTCCACAATGACTTCTTTTCCTTTTCTACTACAAGAACTGGAGGAAGTGGCCAGTTCCCTCACATCCCTCATAGACGGTCCAGGAGCTGAATCCAAACGTGGGGTGTCTTCCACTACTCTAATATGAGCTAAGTAGGTGGAAGCACCATGCCTCACTCCATTTGCTAGGGAGGTAGGAGTAAGCTCCTTCTCCTTCGCTTTCTTCTTCTCCTCTTTCATTCCAGTAAAGCAAGGAATGAAACAAGGATTCTTTTCATCTAGTACCAGCAAACTATTGAGATGTGGCATTGGGGTGGCCTTAGCTCTTCTCAGAAGGTCCATGCCCACAATGACATCAAAGACATCTAGTTGAGTAACCAAAACAGTGCATTTCCCACTCCAGGGTCCCATCTTCACCGGGACATCATATGAGATACCCATAGCTTTTCTCGCCTCAGCATTGACTGTCTTAACATGGGTGTTACTGGTCGACGTTTTCAGCTTCAGTTGCTCACGCAACCTATCTGCAACAAATAAGTGAGTGGCCCCAGTATCCACCATGGCTGCAATCTCTACTCCGTTCAGGCTGATATTTTTGTACATCAGTGGGGAAGATCTCATTGATACATTGGCAATTACCAAAGGGTTGACTGATGCACAACCCTGCAGATCTTCTTTTCCTGCGTCCTTTTTATCTGTAAGGACTGCAGCTATTGCTCTCTTGGTTGGACAATCCCTCATCACGTGAGGGCCATTGCAAACAAAACAAGCCAGTTTCCTCTTGGGACTAGACTCATTTCTCTTTTTCTGTACAACTGGAGGTTTCTGATGAGTCTGAGGAACTATAGCTTTACCCTTTTGCTTGTATTTGGGGATGTACTTCTTCTTACCCTTATCTGGCACACGGGTATGGGAAGATGGTGAAGAAGTCACTCCCCCAGCTTGAGGTCTCGTACCTCTCATATCTAACAAGGCATCTGCAGCTACCACTGCATCTCTGTAAGTGGTCACCCCTTGTCTTCTGAGCTCTAACAATGCCCAATCTTGAAGACCTCCAAGAAATGAAATAAACTTTTCTTCTTCACTCATGTTGGGGATTTCCAAAAGCAATGTGGCAAATTGCTTAACATAATCTCTTACAGTGCCTGTCTGTCTCAAACTCCTGAATTGCATGCGAGCAGTAAATAGGGTGTTCACAGGCCTAAATTGAGCTCTCATCTCTAATTTCAAATCCAACCACGACACAACCTCGAGATGCTCTCCCTCGGTCCTCGGGGCTACAGAAGTACGCCACCAGACTTTGGCATCTCCAGTAAGGAACGATGCACAAACCTCTATTTTGTCCTCTTCTAGCACCAGAGCAGCTTTAAAGTAGTGCTCCATGTCAAACAGAAAGTTTTCAAGCTCCTTAGCTACCCTGGCTCCTCCATAGGTAGACGGGTCGGGTATATGGCGCTTCACTACCAGCTGTGAAGGCATAACCCCAGCTGTGGGTGTAGGTGGGTTTGAAGCTACCTGGGCTAAGGCTAGCTTCAACATGGCTATCTCGGCTGTGAGAGTCTCTACAGTAGACTCTAGCCTCTGGACTCTGGCATCACTAACATGCTCATGATGCAGAAGGAGTTCCCTGAGCGTCTGCATCCGCTCAGCCAGTGGATCTCCATGCCATTCACCCTCCTCAATCCCAACTGCATGCTCTAATCTGGTGAACCTCTCATCCAGATCAAGCAACTCTGGTAACTCTGAAGTACCTGTCTCTGCCATCTGGTGCTGTGATGGGTGAACTGTGCTGACGGTTGAGAGGACCCCAAAACTGATCGATGAGTTGTGTAACTGAGGAATTACGCCTCGGCGCTAAGCACCGACGTACGCAACTCCCAAACAGCACAACAACACACGTCTATATCTCGGTGTCACAAACAACCACTGATTGTCAGGTTGAGTTGTTGCAGTTGTTCCGGGTACGCTGTGGAATCTGATATCAATCTAATCTCGTGCTGGGCTCTGATACCACACTTGTCACGCCCCAATTTTTCGCTGTGTAAATTGAGGTGTGATGGCACGACTTACACACTGTGTAACCCCAGAGTGGCAAGATCACACAATGAGTAACCCGTCAGCCTACACACAACACCAGCGCTATGCGGAAGTCTAAGGTCGCTGCGTACCCAACTCAAACACAAAATGTGCGATCCTCTGATAGGATGCTCGTGCCCCGATAAGCTGCCTCTGTGGATCACTGTGCTCCCGGGCTGATCTCTGATGGTCTGGGCCTAATCTTATCCTAGCCCTAGACTCTACGTCAATGAGCGGCGGGTGGGCATCACACGTTGCTCCTCAACCCAATATGCGCACTCACGACCATCCTTAATACGTAAAGCGCCCTGTGTAAATACACACACAAGATCACAGGCAGTGCAATAGACGGGCACTAGACATATGCCCCAAACCTAAGCATATAGCTACCACTACACAGCAAGGAGGGTACGCCCTATCAGTTAGGTGCGTCCGCCCCTAATCACACCGAGGCCTCAGCTGGCCAAGCAGAGTACACAAGATATCAAAAGTGAGGAAAACCCCTCCACTACCCAATGTGGGCTGAGGGATCAAAAACCTCACACTAGCTACTCACAAGCATCTTATACAATGAATTACAATGCCCTATCTAAGTAAGCATGTAAATGTACCTCCAAGGATCGCACGATCCTTGGGAGCCGTTTGTACAAGCTAGGCTTTGCTAGTCCTCGCCGGAACACCACCTTTGGCCGCCGGTGAACTCCTCCAACAAGCTGCCCAAGTGCTGTCCGTGAAGCTCCTATCAAGCCAAGAGCAAGGGGACTCCTTCCCCTAGCTGCCGTGAGAGTGGGGAACACCTTTCCCCTTGGATCCGAGTAGGGAATCACCCCTACACCTTGCTGCCGCAAGTAGCCAATAACCAACCGAGAATGGGGACTCCTCCCCCTTTGGTTGCCGCCCTTCCAAGACCCAGCAATCACTAGATTGCCGCACCCCTTGAGCTCAAGGAGCTCTCAGCTCGCCGGAGATGAGAGTGGAGGATGGCTGCTGCCGGCTGTTCCACACAAACTGCCGAGAATGTGCAGCTCCTTCTTGCCGGATTCCCTCTCCAAGACACGGCACCACAGCAGGTTGCCGCAACCTTTGGACACCCCAAAGATCCCTCAAAGTTCACCGGAAAAGAGGGTGGAGAAGGCTGGCCGGAGGTGATGAAGATCGCCTCTCAAATCGCCCAAGTGAGCAGCAGCCGCAACACACAATCTCGGATGTCTTCTTCTCTCACGATTAGGGCTGTTCCCTAATCTCATTTGCGCCCAAGCTCCATCAGCCCTCCATGGCTGCTCTGAGATCTGTGAAGCCAATGGAGACTTTAAGTAGAAAGCGCCAAGCCTCATATCAGCGAATGACCCAAGCTCGGGTTGGCCATCCCATGCAACATAAGACTTAGCTCTCCTCCAGGTCATGGGTTCGAGACTCACCCATGCCACATTTTTTTTTCTTTGCTTGTACACTCTTGTACAAGGCTAACTTTTGCTAAGTGTTCCATGCAACATCTTAACACATTTCTTTGTGGTTTTGCCCCCTTCTACATCAGGCCTCACCCCAAGATGAGGGTCTCTCCCTGCTCATAACCTCTATGAGTATGCAGAGGGGTCTGGGTGTGTACCCCGCACACCCAGGTCGTCACACTGTGTAACCCGAGGGTGCAAGATTACACAATGAGTAAACCGTCAGCCGACACTCAATACACGTGCTATGCGGAAGTCTAGGATCTCTGCGCCCCAACCCAAAATACCCGATCCCCAGATGGGATGCTCGTGCCCTGATCGGCTGCCTCTGTGCTCTCTGTGGATCACTGTGCTCCCGGGCTGATCTCTCATGGTCTGGGCCTAATCTTCTCCTAGCCCTAGACTCTACGTCAATGAGCGGCGGGTGGGCAGCACACGTTGCTCCTCAACCCAATATGCACACTCACGACCGTCCTTAATACCTAGAGCGCCCTGTGTAAATACCACACACACGAATCACAGGCAGTACAATAGTCGGGCACTAGACATATACCCCGATCCTAAGCAGATAGCTACCACTACACAGCAAGGAGGGAACGCCCTATCAGTTAGGTGCGCCCGCCCCTAATCACACACAAGGCCCCAGCTGGCCAAGCAGAGTACACAATATGTATAAAAGTGAGGAAAACCCCTTCACAACCCAATTTGGGCTAAGGGATCAAAAACCTCACACTAACTACTCCACAGCAGGTCTTATACAATGATTACAAGCCCTATCTAAGTAAGCATGTAAATTATACCTCCAAGGATCGCACGATCCTTGGGAGTAGTTTGTACAAGATGGCCTTTGCTAGTCCTCGCCGGAAACACCCTTTTGGCTGCCGGATTCCTCCTCCAATGGCGGTCCAAGATGCTGCCCTTGAGGATGAAGCTCAGCCGAATGAAAGGGAACTCAATCCCCTTGCTGCCGTGAGTAGGGGAACTCCTTTCCCCCTTGTAGCCGAGTGTGGAAGACACTTCTTCCAAGCTGCCGAGACTAGGTGTCACGCCCCAATTTTTCGCTGTGTAAATTGAGGTGTGATGGCACGACTTACACACTGTGTAACCCGAGAGTGAAGATTACACAATGAGTAAACCGTCAGCCTACTCAATACACGTGCGCTATGCGGAAGTCTAGGATTGCTGCGCCCCCAACTCAAAATGCCCGATCCCCAGATGGGATGCTCGTGCCCCGATCCGCTGCCTCTGTGCTCTCTATGGATCACTGTGCTCCCGGGCCGATATCTGATGGTCTGGGCCTAATCTTCTCCTAGCCCTAGACTCTACGTCAATGAGCGGCGGGTGGGCAGCACACGTTGCTCCTCAACCCAATATGCGCGCTCACGACCGTCCTTAATACGTATAGCGCCCTGTGTAAATACACACACACAAGTCACAGGCAGTGCAATAGACAGGCACTAGACATATGCCCCCAAACCTAAGCAGGTATCCACCACTACACCACAAGGAGGGTACGCCCTATCAGTTAGGTGCGCCCGCCCCTAATCACACCGAGGCCTCAGCTGGCCAGGCAAAGTACACAAGATATCAAAAGTGAGGAAAACCCCTCCACTACCCAATGCTAGTCCTCGCCGGAACACCACTCTAGACTGCCGGATTCCTCCTCCAATGGCGGTCCAAGAAGCTGCCCTTGAGGATGAAGTTCAGCCGAATGCAAGGGGACTCCTTCCCCTAGCTGCCGTGAGTGGGGGAACTCCTTTCCCCTAGTATCCGAGAGTGGGGAGCACTCTCCCCTTGCTGCCGAGAGTGGGGAGCACTCTCCCCTTTGCTGCCGCCCTCCAAGACCCAGCAACTATCAAGCTGCCGCACTCCTTGAAGCTCAAGGAGCCTCCCTCTCACCGGAGAAGGAGGTGGATGGTGGTTGCCGCCGGCTGCTCTAAGCTGGCCGAGAGTGGAACTCACTTTCACTCACGGTTTTCCCTTCCAAGGCTCGGCACTAGATGTAGCTGCCGCACCCTTTGGCCACCCAAAGGTCCCTCAACCTCGCCGGAGCTGAAGAGGATGGAAGGAGGAGCTGCCGGAGATGAAGTCGCCAAGCAATCGCCCCAAGGAGATGAGCAGCCGCAACACTCGGATGAAGATGAGTTGTCTTCACGAATTAGGGCTGCCCCCTAATCCATTTGCGCCCAATGCTCATCAGCCCTCCATTGATGCTTTGAGATTGGTGAAGCCAATGAAGACTTTAAGAGGATGCGCCAATGCTCCATATCAGCGAATGACCCAAGCTCGGGTTGGCCATCCCATGCAACATAAGAACTAGCACTCCTCTTGGTCATGGGTTCGAGACTCACCCATGCCACATTTTTTTTCTGTGCTTGTACACTCCTGTACAAGGCTATAATTTTTGCTAAGTACACAATGTTCCTCCAAGGTACCTGCAAAACATCTTAACACATTTATTAGTGGTTTTTGCCCCCTTCTACATCAGGCCTCACCCCAAGATGAGGGTCTCTCTCTGCTCATAACCTCTATGAGTATGCAGAGGGGTCTGGGTGTGTACCCCGCACACCCAGGTCGTCACACTCTCCCCCAGCTGACCTAGACCTCGCCCCCGAGGGCTTCCTCATATTTCTTGAACAACCAATGAAATTGTTCAAGGTCAGCCATTCTCTCCCAAGTAGCATCCTCCTCAGCTTCGCCCTGCCACTGTACTAACATCTCAGCCTTCTGTCCTTTGCCTTTCCATCCGTAGACACGGTGATTCAGAATCTTCAAAGGCTGCTTTGCAAACTCTACAGAACCACGGGCTGGCTTTCTTCTCACTTGCTGACGCTCCAGATGAACATCGTCTGCGTGAAATTTCTTGAGGAAACTAACATGGAATGTGGAATGCAACTTATAGTGCTTTGGCAGGTTCAACTTGTATGCTACTGTACCCACTCTCTTGATAACTGTAAATGGTCCTCCATATCTGGGTACTAGCCCTCTATGATAAGTACCTGCCACTATCTTCCTCCACATCTGTGGGGTGAGTTTGAGGAGCACCAAATCACCTACCTCAAACTCCACATGACGCCTATGTCTGTTCGCATATTTCACCATACGGTTGGAAGCTTTCCTCAAGCTATCCCGAGCCTCTTCCCAGAGCTCTATGCGATCCTGGACATAATGATTCGCAGCCTTATTCCGACTGCTTGCTCCACTTGCTAGATTATCAACCGGGGTAGCTGGTTGATATCCAAGGACCATCTCAAATGGACTTTTTCCCATAGCTGACGACACTTGTATATTATAAGCAAACTGGGCCGTCTCCAGTAAGAATGGCCAGTTTCTCTGAGTAGCAGATATAAAGTGTCTCAAATATTCTTCTACCATAGCATTGATGCGCTCGGTCTGCCCATCAGTCTGGGGGTGAAAGGCAGTAGACATCTTCAAGTCTGTTCCCAGCTTCTTAAACAAGGACCCCCAAAATCTACCAGTAAAGCGGGTGTCTCTATCACTGATGATATCTCGTGGTAAGTCAAAGTGCTTCACCACGTGCTGAAAGAACAGATTGGCGGTCACCTCAGCTGAGCACTCCTCAGGAGCCGCCACAAATATCTCATATTTAGAAAATCTGTCTACTATCACCAACACAGAACCGAGTCCATCAAAGACTGGAAAGTGCGTGATAAAGTCCATTGACATTGAAACAAATGGTCTAGCGGGTGTGGGCAAAGGCTGGAGAAGACCTGCCTCCAGTCTTCTCTCAATTTTATCCTGTTGGCATACCAAACAGGTCTTCACAAAATGCTCTATGTCTGATTTCATTCCTGGCCAGAACCAACCTCTTCTGAGCAGTGCATACATCCTGTGACCACCTGGATGTCCGGCCCAAACAGTATCATGGAACTCCCTCATTAGGCCAAAACGAATGTCCCCCGAAGCAGGAACATAAGTTCTGCCACCCTGAGCCATGATAAGGCCATCCTCATCTACATAAAACCTGCGCACTACACCATCTCTGATCTGTGCCACAAGCTTCTGGTAGGCTTTATCTGTGCTGGCGGTCTGCTTAAGGTACTGAAAGATTTTCCCTTCTGCTCTAGAAAGTGCGCATACCATAGCAACACTGCTAATTCTACTGAGGGCATCTGGGACTTGATGACACTTGCCCGGTTTATGCTCCCAACTGAAGTCAAATTCTGCTAGGAGTTCTTGCCAACGGGCCTGCCTGGCTGACAATTTCTTCTGAGTCTGGAAGAAAGTGTTAGCAATGTTATCAGTCTTGACTATAAAATGACTCCCCAGAAGGTAGATACGCCACAATCTGAGACAGTGGACGACAGCTAGCATCTCCTTCTCATGTGCAGAGTAATTCAGCTCAGCTGCTTTCAGCTTTCTGCTCTCATAGGCCACAGGTCTGCTATCCTGAACTAATACTCCGCCTAGAGCACGGTTTGAAGCATCAGTGTGCACTTCAAACCCTTGTGAAAAATCTGGTAATTTTAGCACTGGCTCTGAAGTTACCAGCTTCTTCAGAGTCTCAAAAGCTTCTTGGTGTGTATCCTCCCAACACCAAGTCTTGTCCTTTCTGAGCAAATCTGTCAAAGGTGCCACTACCTTTGAATATCCCATGATGAATCTACGGTAGAAGTTTGCCAGACCTAGAAAAGAACGCAGTTGAGTCACATTGGAAGGACTAGGCCAATCCCAAATGGCCTTGATCTTATCATTGTCCATCCTCACACTGCCTTGGGACACAACATGTCCTAGAAATTGAATTTCAGTCTGGGCAAACTCACATTTTTCTGCCTTTAGATACAACTGATTATCCCGGAGAACTTGCAGTACTTGCTTCAAATGCTTCTCGTGCTCCTTCAGATCAGATGAATATACCACAATATCATCTAGATAAACCACCATGAACTTATCCAAAAATGGGTTTAGGATATTGTTCATGAGGTTGCAAAAAGTAGCAGGAGCATTGGTTAGCCCAAAAGGCATAACCATGAACTCAAACGAGCCATACCGCGTGACACAAGTTGTCTTTGGCTCATCCCCCTCGGCAATTCGCACCTGCCAATATCCTGATCTCAAGTCTAGCTTACTGAAGATTTTAGCATTTGCCAATCTATCCAACAAGTCTTGAATCAGCGGGATGGGGTAGGCATTGCGCACTGTGACTTTGTTTAGTGCTCTATAATCCACGCACATGCGCAAGCTCCCATCTTTCTTCTTTTGGAACAGGACAGGTGCTCCATATGGTGCCTTTGAGGGTTGGATATACCCTGACTCTAAGAGCTCGTTCAACTGTTTCCTGAGCTCTGCCAGTTCTAACGGTGGCATGCGGTAGGGAGGCTGTGCTGGGGGTACTGCTCCAGGGACTAACTCAATCTGGTGATCTATGTCTCTCCTGGGAGGCAGTACCTTTGGCATCTCTGGTGGGATCACATCTGAGTACTCTTTCAGTAAAGAACCAACAGAACGTGGTACTGATGCCATTATGTCTTCCAATGAAGTTACAGCAGTCCCCACAATGACTTCTTTTCCCTTCCTGCTATAAGAACTGGAGGAAGTGGCCAGTTCCCTCACATCCCTCATAAGCTGTCTAGGATCTGAATCCACCTGGGGATGGTCTTCCACTATTCTGATATGAGCAAGATAGGTGGAAGCACCATGCCTCACTCCATTTGCTAGGGAGGTGGGAGTAAGCTCCTTCTCCTTCGCTTTCTTCTTTTCCTCTTTCATTCCAGTAAAGCAAGGAATGAAACAAGGATTCTTTTCATCTAGTACCAGCAAACTATTGAGATGTGGCATTGGGGTGGCCTTAGCTCTTCTCAGAAGGTCCATGCCCACAATGACATCAAAGACATCTAGTTGAGTAACCAAAACAGTGCATTTCCCACTCCAGGGTCCCATCTTCACTGGGACATCATATGAGATACCCATAGCTTTTCTCGCCTCAGCATTGACTGTCTTAACATGGGTGTTACTGGTCGTTGTCTTCAGCTTCAGTTGCTCACGCAACCTATCTGCAACAAATAAGTGAGTGGCCCCAGTATCCACCATGGCTGCAATCTCTACTCCGTTCAGGCTGATATTTGTGTACATCAGTGGGGAAGATCTCACTAATACATTGGCAATTACCAAAGGGTTGACTGATGCACAACCCTGCAGATCTTCTTTTCCTGCATCCTTCTTCTCTGTAAGGACTGCAGCTATTGCTCTCTTGATAGGACAATCCCTCATCACGTGAGGGCCATTGCAAACAAAACAAGCCAGTTTCCTCTTGGGACTAGACTCATTCCTCTTTTTCTGCACAATTGGTTTCTGATGAGTCTGAGGAACTGGTGCTTTACCCTTTTGCTTTTGCTTGGGGATGTACTTCTTCTTACCCTTGTCTAGCACACGGGTATGGGAAGATGGTGAAGAAGTAACTCCCCCAGCTTGAGGTCTGGTACCTCTCAAATCTAGTAAGGCATCTGCAGCTACCACTGCATCTCTGTAAGTGGTCACCCCTTGCCTTCTGAGCTCTAATAGTGCCCAATCTTGAAGACCTCCTAGAAAAGATATAAATTTCTCTTCTTCACTCATGTTGGGGATTTCCAAAAGCAATGTGGCAAATTGCTTAACATATTCTCTTACAGTGCCTGTCTGCCTTAAACTTCTGAATTGCATGCGAGCAGTGAATAGGGTGTTCGCAGGCCGAAACTGAGCTCTCATCTTTAGTTTCAGGTCCTCCCATGACACAACCTCGGGATGCTCTCCCTCGGTCCTCGGGGCTACAGAAGTACGCCACCATACTTTGGCATCTCCCATAAGGAACGATGCACAAACCTCTATTTTGTCCTCTTCTGGCACCCGAGCAGCTTTAAAATAGTGCTCCATGTCAAACAGAAAATTTTCCAACTCCTTAGCTACCCTGGCTCCTCCAAAGGTAGAAGGGTCGGGTATATGGCGCTTCACCACCGGATGTGAAGGCATAACCCCAGCTGTGGGTGTAGGTGGGTTTGAAGCTTCCTGGGCTAAGGCTAGCTTCAACATGGCTATCTCAGCGGTGAGAGTCTCCATAGTAGACTCTAGTCTCTGAACTTTAGCATCATTAACATGCTCATAATGTAACTGGAGTTCCCTGAGCGTCTGCATCCGCTCAGCCAGTGGATCTCCCTGCCATTCACCCTCCTCTATCCCAACTGCATGCTCTAATCTGGTGAACCTCTCATCCAGATCAAGCAACTCTGGTAACTCTGAAGTACCTGTCTCTGCCATCTGGTGCTGTGATGGGTGAACTGTGCTGACGGTTGAATGGACCCCGAAACTGATCGATGAGTAGTGTAACTGAGGAATTACGCCCCGGTGCTAAGCACCGACGTACGCAACTCCCAAACAGCACAACAACTCACGTCTATATCTCGGTGTCACAAACAACCACTGCTTGTCAGGTTGAGTTGTTGCAGTTGTTCCGGGTACGCTGTGGAATCTGATATCAATCTGGTCACGTGTGGGCTCTGATACCACTCTGTCACGCCCCAAGGATGAAGTTCAGCCGAATGCAAGGGGACTCCTTCCCCTAGCTGCCGTGAGTGGGGGAACTCCTTTCCCCTAGTATCCGAGAGTGGGGAGCACTCTCCCCTTGCTGCCGAGAGTGGGGAGCACTCTCCCCTTTGCTGCCGCCCTCCAAGACCCAGCAACTATCAAGCTGCCGCACTCCTTGAAGCTCAAGGAGCCTCCCTCTCGCCGGAGAAGGAGGTGGATGGTGGTTGCCGCCGGCTGCTCTAAGCTGGCCGAGAGTGGAACTCACTTTCACTCACGGTTTTCCCTTCCAAGGCTCGGCACTAGATGTAGCTGCCGCACCCTTTGGCCACCCAAAGGTCCCTCAACCTCACCGGAGCTGAAAAGGATGGAAGGAGGAGCTGCCGGAGATGAAGTCGCCAAGCAATCGCCCCAAGGAGATGAGCAGCCGCAACACTCGGATGAAGATGAGTTGTCTTCACGAATTAGGGCTGGCCCCTAATCCATTTGCGCCCAATGCTCATCAGCCCTCCATTGATGCTTTGAGATTGGTGAAGCCAATGAAGACTTTAAGAGGATGCGCCAATGCTCCATATCAGTGAATGACCCAAGCTCGGGTTGGCCATCCCATGCAACATAAGAACTAGCACTCCTCTTGGTCATGGGTTCGAGACTCACCCATGCCACATTTTTTTTCTGTGCTTGTACACTCCTGTACAAGGCTATAATTTTTGCTAAGTACACAATATTCCTCCAAGGTACCTGCAAAATATCTTAACACATTTATTAGTGGTTTTTGCCCCCTTCTACATCAGGCCTCACCCCAAGATGAGGGTCTCTCCCTGCTCATAACCTCTATGAGTATGCAGAGGGGTCTGGGTGTGTACCCCGCACACCCAGGTCGTCACACTAGGGAACCTCCTCCCCTTTGCTGCCGCCAATCCAAGACTCAACAACCCAAGAGTTGCCGCACTTCTTGAAGCTCAAGAAGCTCTCTACTCGCCGGAGAAGAGAGTGGAATGTTGCTGCCGCCGGTTGCTCCAAGCTGGCCGAGAGTGATGCCTCTTTCCTCCCTTGCGGATCCACTCCAAAGCTCAGCCCCCACAATGGTTGCCGTCCCCTTTGGACACTCCAAAGACCCCTCAGCTCGCCGGAGATGAAGGTGGAATGGAGCTGCCGGAAATCGCCTCACAATCGCCCTCAAGGTGTGAGCAGCCGCAAGTCTCTACTCGGATAGCTCAATTCGAGTTAGGGTTTCCCCTAAGCCGATCGCCCCTATTACTTCCTTAGCTCCAATCAGCCCTCCATTAGGTGCTCTGAGATTGGTGAAGTAAGAAGGCTTTAAGAGGAATGCGCCTAGCTCCTTATCAGCTAATGACCCAAGCTCGGGTTGGTCCTCTCATGCATCATAAGCTTTGGCACACTCCTAGGTCATGGGTTCGAGACTCACCCATGCCCCATTTTTTTCCAATGCTTGTACACTCCTGTACAAGGCTATATTTTTGCTAAGTGTTCCATGCTCCTCCATGGTACCTGCAAAACATCTTAACACAAATATTAGTGGTTTTGCCCCCTTCTACATCAGGCCTCACCCCAAGATGAGGGTCTCTCCCTGCTCATAACCTCTATGAGTATGCAGAGGGGTCTGGGTGTGTACCCCGCACACCCAGGTCGTCACACTCTCCCCCAGCTGACCTAGACCTCGCTCTCGAGGGCTTCCTCATAATTCTTGAACAACCAATGAAATTGTTCAAGGTCAGCCATTCTCTCCCAAGTAGCATCCTCTTCAGCTTCGCCCTGCCACTGTACTAAAATCTCAGCCTTCTGTCCTTTTTCTTTCCAACCATATACTCGGTGATTTAGAATCTTCAAAGGCTGCTTTGCAAACTCTACAGTGCCACGGGCTGGCTTTCTTCTCACTTGTTGACGCTCCAGATGAACATCGTCTGAATGAAATTTCTTGAGGAAACTAACATGGAATGTGGGATGTAGCTTGTAGTGCTTTGGCAAATTCAGCTTATAGGCTACTGCACCCACTCTCTTGATAACCGTGAATGGTCCTTCATATCTGGGTACAAGCCCTCTATGATAAGTGCCTGCCACTATCTTCTTCCACATCTGAGGGGTGAGTTTGAGGAGCACCAAATCTCCTACCTCAAACTCTACATGACGCCTGTGCCGGTTCGCATATTTTACCATTCGGTTGGAAGCTTTCCTCAAGCTATCCCTAGCCTCTTCCCAGAGCCCTATACGATCCTGGACATACTGATTAGCAGCCTTATTCCGACTGCTTGCACCACTAGCAAGATGATCAACCGGGGTAGATGGTTGATATCCTAAGACCATCTCAAATGGACTTTTTCCAGTAGCTGAGGACACTTGTATATTGTAAGTAAATTGAGCTGTATCAAGCAAGAATGGCCAATTTCTCTGAGTAGCAGATATAAAGTGCCTCAGATATTCTTCTACTAAAGCGTTGATGCGCTCGGTCTGCCCATCAGTTTGGGGGTGGAAAGCAGTGGACATTTTCAAGTCTGTTCCCAGCTTCTTAAACAAGGACCCCCAGAATCTGCCTGTGAACCTGGTGTCTCTATCACTGATGATATCTCGTGGTAAGCCAAAGTGCTTCACCACGTGCTGAAAGAACAAATTGGCGGTCACCTCAGCTGAGCACTCCTCAGGAGCCGCCGCAAATATAGCATATTTTGAGAATCTATCCACAATCACCAAAACAGAACCAAGTCCATCAAAGACTGGAAAATGCGTTATGAAGTCCATAGACACTGACATAAATGGTCTAGCTGGTGTGGGCAAAGGCTGGAGAAGACCTACCTCCAATCTTCTCTCAATCTTATCCTGCTGACAAATCAGACAGGTTTTCACAAAATGCTCTACATCTGACTTCATTCCTGGCCAGAACCAATCTCTTTTAAGCAGTGCATACATTCTCTGACCACTTGATGTCCTGCCCAAACAGTATCATGGAACTCTCTCATGAGACCAAAACGGATGTCCCCCGAAGCAGGAACATAGGTCCGGCCACCCTGAGCCATGATAAGGCCATCCTCATCTACATAGAATCTGCGCACTACACCATCTCTGATCTGTGCAACAAGTTTCTGGTAGGCTCTATCTGTACTGGCGGTCTGCTTAATGTACTGAAAAATCTTGCCCTCTGCTCTAGATAGTGCACATAACATAGCAACAGTGCTGATCCTACTGAGGGCATCTGGGACCTGATGACATTTACCCGGTTTATGCTCCCAACTGAAGTCAAACTCTGCTAGAAGCTCTTGCCAACGGGCCTGCCTGGCTGACAATTTCTTCTGAGTCTGGAAGAAAGTGTT
Organism: Costus lasius; assembly: GCA_027563935.2. NCBI lineage: Eukaryota > Viridiplantae > Streptophyta > Magnoliopsida > Zingiberales > Costaceae > Costus > Costus lasius. The sequence goes on from CM050450.1 coordinate 24,601,547, forward strand.
AGCAATGTTATCAGTTTTCACTATGAAGTGACTCCCCAGAAGGTAAATACGCCACAATCTGAGACAATGGACCACAGCTAGCATTTCCTTTTCATGTGCAGAGTAGTTAAGCTCAGCTGCTTTCAGTTTTCTGCTTTCATAGGCCACTGGTCTGCCATCCTGAACTAGTACTCCGCCTAGAGCACGGTCTGAAGCATCAGTATGAACTTCAAACCCTTGTGAGAAATCTGGTAATTTTAGCACTGGCTCTGAAGTTACCAGCTTCTTCAGAGTCTCAAAAGCTTCTTGGTGTGTCTCCTCCCAACACCAAGTTTTGTCCTTTTTGAGCAAGTCCGTCAAAGGTGCCACTACCTTTGAGTATCCCATGATGAATCTTCTATAAAAGTTTGCCAGACCCAAGAAAGATCGCACTTGAGTCACATTAGAAGGACTAGGCCAATCCCAAATGGCCTTGATCTTCTCATTATCCATTCCCACACTGCCTTGAGATACCACATGTCCTAGGAATTGGATCTCAGTCTGGGCAAACTCACATTTCTCAGCCTTCAGATACAACTGGTTATCTCGGAGAACTTGCAGTACTTGCCTCAAATGCTTCTCGTGCTCCTTCAGATCTGCGGAATACACTACTATGTCATCCAAATAAACCACCACGAACTTATCCAAAAATGGGTTTAGGATATCGTTCATGAGGTTACAGAAAGTTGCAGGAGCATTGGTTAACCCAAAAGGCATAACCATAAACTCAAACGAGCCATACTGCGTGACACAAGTTGTCTTTGGCTCATCCCCCTCGGCAATACGAACCTGCCAATATCCTGATCTTAAGTCAAGCTTGCTAAAGATCTTAGCATTTACCAATCTATCCAACAAGTCTTGAATCAGCGGGATGGGATAGGCATTGCGCACTGTGACTTTGTTCAGTGCTCTATAGTCCACGCACATGCGCAAGCTCCCATCTTTCTTCTTTTGAAACAGGACAGGCGCTCCATATGGTGCCTTTGAGGGTTGGATATACCCTGACTCTAAGATCTCGTTCAGCTGTTTCCTGAGCTTTGCCAGTTCTAATGGTGGCATGCGGTATGGAGGCTGTGCTGGGGGTACTGCTCCAGGGACTAACTCAATCTGGTGATCTATGTCTCTCCTGGGAGGCAGTACCTTTGGCATCTCTGGTGGGATCACATCTTTGAACTCTTTCAATAAAGATCCAATAGCAGGTGGTACTGATGTCATTAAGTTCTCTAATGAAGCTACAGCAGTCCCCACAATGACTTCTTTTCCTTTTCTGCTACAAGAACTGGAGGAAGTGGCCAGTTCCCTCACATCCCTCATAAACTGTCCAGGAGCTGAATCCAATCGTGGAGTGTCTTCCACTATTCTTATATGAGCTAGATAAGTGGAAGCACCATGCCTCACTCCATTGGCTAGGGCAGTAGGAGTAAGCTCCTTCTCCTTCGCTTTCTTCTTCTCCTCTTTCATTCCAGTAAAGCAAGGAATGAAACAAGGATTATTCTCATCTAATACCAGCAAACTATTGAGATGTGGCATTGGGGTGGTTTTTGCTCTTCTCAACAAGTCCATACCCACAATGACGTCGAACACATCTAACTGAGTAACTAGCACTGTGCACTTCCCACTCCAAGGTCCCATCTTCACTGGAACATCATAAGATATGCCCATAGCTTTCTTCGCCTCAGCATTTACTGTCTTAACATGGGTGTTACTGGTGGTAGTTTTCAGCTTCAGTTGCTCTCGCAACCTATCTGAAACAAATAGGTGAGTGGCACCAGTATCTACCATGGCTGCAATCTCTACTCCGTTCAGGCTAATATTTGTGTACATCAGTGGGGAAGATCTCACTGATACATTGGCAATGACCAATGGGTTAACAGATGCAAAACCCTGTGGATCTTCTTTTCCTGCGTCCCCCTTATCTGCTAGGACCGCAGCTATTGCTCTTTTAGTAGGACAATCCCTCATCATGTGAGGGCCATTACACACGAAGCAAGCTAGTTTCCTCTTAGGACTAGACTCATTTCTCTTCTTCTGCACTGGAGGTTTCTGATGAGTCTGAGGAACTAGAGCTTTTCCCTTTTGCTTTTGCTTGGGGATGTACTTCTTCTTACCCTTGTCTAGCACACGGGTATGGGAAGATGTAGAAGAAGTCACTCCCCCAGCATGAGGTCTGGTACCTCTCATGTCTAGTAAGGCATCTGCAGCTACCACAGCATCTCTGTAAGTGGTTACCCCTTATCTTCTGAGCTCTAACAGTGCCCAGTCTTGAAGACCTCCTAGAAATGAAATAAACTTCTCTTCTTCACTCATATTGGGGATTTCCAGAAGCAATGTGGCAAATTGCTTAACATATTCTCTTACAGTGCTTGTCTGCCTCAAACTTCTGAACTGCATGCGAGCAGTGAATAAGGTGTTCGCAGGCCTAAATTGAGCTCTCATCTCCAATTTTAAATCCTGCCATGACACAACCTCAGGATGCTCTCCCTCGGTCCTCGGGGCTACAGAAGTGCGCCACCATACTTTGGCATCTCCAGTGAGGAATGACGCACAAACCTCTATTTTATCTTCTTCTGGCACCCGAGCTGCTTTGAAATAGTGCTCCATGTCAAACAGAAAGTTTTCTAGCTCTTTTGCTACCCTGGCTCCTCCAAAGGTAGACGGGTCAGGTATGTTGCGCTTCACTACCGGATGTGAAGGCATAACCCCAGCTGTGGGTGTAGATGGGTTTGAAGCTACCTGGGCTAAGGCTAGCTTCAACATGGCTATCTCGGCTGTCAATATCTCCACAGTAGACTCTAGCCTTCTGACTCTAGCATCATTTGTCTACTCATAATGCCTATTGTGTTCCCTGAGCGTCTGCATACGCTCAGCCAGTGGATCTCCCTGCCATTCCCCCTCTTCTATCCCAACAGCTAACTCTAGTCTGGTGAACCTCTCATCCAGATCTAGCAACTCTGGTAAATCTGACTCTGCCATCTGGTGCTGTGATGGGTGAACTGTGCTGACGGTTGAATGGACCCAAAACTGATCGATGAGTTGTGTAACTGAGGAATTACGCCCCGGCGCTAAGCACCGACGTACGCAACTCCCAAACAGCACAACAACTCACGTCTATATCTCGGTGTCACAAACAACCACTGCTTGTCAGGTTGAGTTGTTGCAGTTGTTCCGGGTGCGCGCGTGGCCTCTGACACCACTCTGTCACGCCCCAATTTTTCGCTGTGTAAATTGAGGTGTGATGGCATGACTTACACACTGTGTAACCCGAGGGTGCAAGATTACACAATGAGTAAACCGTCAGCCGACACTCAATACACGCGCTATGCGGAAGTCTAGGATCTCTGCGCCCCCAACCCAAAATACCCGATCCCCAGATGGGATGCTCGTGCCCTGATCGGCTGCCTCTGTGCTCTCTGTGGATCACTGTGCTCCCGGGCTGATCTCTGATGGTCTGGGCCTAATCTTCTCCTAGCCCTAGACTCTACGTTAATGAGCGGCGGGTGGGCAGCACACGTTGCTCCTCAACCCAATATGCACACTCACGACCGTCCTTAATACCTAGAGCGCCCTGTGTAAATACCACACACACGAATCACAGGCAGTACAATAGTCGGGCACTAGACATATGCCCCGATCCTAAGCAGATAGCTACCACTACACAGCAAGGAGGGAATGCCCTATCAGTTAGGTGCGCCCGCCCCTAATCACACACAAGGCCCCAGCTGGCCAGGCAGAGTACACAATATGTATAAAAGTGAGGAAAACCCCTTCACAACCCAATTTGGGCTAAGGGATCAAAAACCTCACACTAACTACTCCACTGCAGGTCTTATACAATGATTACAAGCCCTATCTAAGTAAGCATGTAAATTATACCTCCAAGGATCGCACGATCCTTGGGAGCAGTTTGTACAAGATGGCCTTTGCTAGTCCTCGCCGGAAACACCCTTTTGGCTGCCGGATTCCTCCTCCAATGGCGGTCCAAGATGCTGCCCTTGAGGATGAAGCTCAGCCGAATGAAAGGGAACTCAATACCCTTGCTGCCGTGAGTAGGGGAACTACTTTCCCCCTTGTAGCCGAGTGTGGAAGACACTTCTTCCAAGCTGCCGAGACTAGGGAACCTCCTCCCCTTTGCTGCCGCCAATCCAAGACTCAACAACCCAAGAGTTGCCGCACTTCTTGAAGCTCAAGAAGCTCTCTACTCGCTGGAGAAGAGAGTGGAATGTTGCTGCCGCCGGTTGCTCCAAGCTGGCCGAGAGTGATGCCTCTTTCCTCCCTTGCGGATCCACTCCAAAGCTCAGCCCCCACAATGGTTGCCGCCCCCTTTGGACACTCCAAAGACCCCTCAGCTCGCCGGAGATGAAGGTGGAATGGAGCTGCCAAAAATCGCCTCACAATCGCCCTCAAGGTGTGAGCAGCCGCAAGTCTCTACTCGGATAGCTCAATTCGAGTTAGGGTTTCCCCTAAGCCGATCGCCCCTATTACTTCCTTAGCTCCAATCAGCCCTCCATTAGGTGCTCTGAGATTGGTGAAGTAAGAAGGCTTTAAGAGGAATGCGCCTAGCTCCTTATCAGCTAATGACCCAAGCTCGGGTTGGTCCTCTCATGCATCATAAGCTTTGGCACACTCCTAGGTCATGGGTTCGAGACTCACCCATGCCCCATTTTTTTCCAATGCTTGTACACTCCTGTACAAGGCTATATTTTTGCTAAGTGTTCCATGCTCCTCCATGGTACCTGCAAAACATCTTAACACAAATATTAGTGGTTTTGCCCCCTTCTACATCAGGCCTCACCCCAAGATGAGGGTCTCTCCCTGCTCATAACCTCTATGAGTATGCAGAGGGGTCTGGGTGTGTACCCCGCACACCCAGGTCGTCACACTCTCCCCCAGCTGACCTAGACCTCGCCCTCGAGGGCTTCCTCATAATTCTTGAACAACCAATGAAATTGTTCAAGGTCAGCCATTCTCTCCCAAGTAGCATCCTCTTCAGCTTCGCCCTGCCACTGTACTAAAATCTCAGCCTTCTGTCCTTTTCCTTTCCAACCATATACTCGGTGATTTAGAATCTTCAAAGGCTAGTTATGTTCATGATTATGTTAGCTAAGGTCAATTTAAACCTACTAATACTTCTTTTGCTATTAGAGATGTGTTAGCTAAGGTCAAGCATACTAGTTATGTTCATGATTATGTTAAACATTTTTCTTCTGCACTTCTTGAAGTTACTAACATGTCAGAGGACGATAAGATGTACTATTTTATGAGTGGTCTTCAGAATTGGGCTCAGCTGGAGCTAAGAAGGCAAGGTGTGACCACCATGAGGGATGCTATGGTGGCGGCTGATGCTTTGGTTGACCTTAGTGTCACGAACGCACTTAGCTCGGTGCCTAATGTCCGTGCGGCACACTACTTGGAGTAGTGCTAATCCTTAATCCTGTGTGCACGTACGCACAATATGCTGAAGCATCAATATAAAACCCGAGGCAACAATGTGTAATTCAAGGGCAACACCAGAATTCGAGAGGCACAATAGATTTACACAGAACGTTGAGTAAAATGCTCGGTGAAAATAGTCACCCGAACACCCCGCCTGTATATATTGATAAAAAGGCAGGAATACAAGAAAATAATACAGGACACTAAGGAAATATTGAGTAGACCCTAGACCTATAACTTGGTGGAGAGGGCAAGTGTGTGGAACCTTGCAATTTTATACTTGCATGAGATCACAAGACTGCATTTAACCAAGGCACTACCACCCCTCTCAATACTAACCCAAGTACACAATCTAAGGAGTGTGAGTAGAAGGCTTCACAAGGGTTGGGTAGGCTAATTTTACACATTTGAGCCCCCCATCCTGGAGTACTTGTGAAAACACAGTCCCCCACTCACGTGCACATGCCCCGGGACAGTCCCCCGAGTGCATCACAACCCCAAAGACCAAAACACATGGCACACATGTGCCAAACCCTATTTTTACATAGATCTACACATCCCATGTTTTACACAAAAAGATAGTGTCAGGGTCGGGTAACAGTGGAATTACACACAAACTCCTCCGATCCCTGACATTCTCCCCCACTTGAACGGTCGATGCCCTCATCGACACAAAACATCCATGAAGCCAAAGGAAGAGAAGAAGGTCACACTTATAATAAGCCTGTTACCCGCTCACAGGTGAAGGGTAAACAGAAGGTGGTGCAGAAACCTCAAGCCAAGAACAAAGGGAAGACTACTATTACATCTGAAAAGTTTGCATTAAAGAAAGAATGGACTCCAAAGCGCTTATCTTGTTTTTTATGTAATGGACCTCATTTGATGCGTGATTGCCCAACCAGACAAAGGATTTCAACAATGTTTGCACAACAAGATGAAGAGAAGAATCAAGGTATGGCCTCGGTAAATCCTATGTACCTTGGCACATTCAATACTAGTTGTGCTTCTTTAATGCATGTTGAGGTTTCTTTGGCTAATGTGAATGTTGTAGCAATGGTAGATACAGGTGCTACCCACATCTTTGTTTCTGAGAGATTGAGGGACAAGTTGAAGTTGAGAATGTCCCCAAGTCCTATTTGTATTAAAACTATAAATGCTACAGCCCAAAAAGCTGTAGGCATGTCTTATGATGTTCCTGTTAGAATAGGGAGTTGGAGTGGTAAACATCATGTAATGGTTGTACCTTTAGATGATTTTGATGTAATTTTAGGGTTGAATTCTTGAAGAACGTAAAGGCTGTCCCCTTTCCTCATCTCAATGGAATTCAGATCATGGATGAGAAGTCACCTTGCTTCATTCCATGCCATGAACTCCTAGGGAAGGAGCAGCCCTCTTCTAGCAAGACCAGTCATATCTCTGCATCGGCTATCTCTAAAGGGCTGAAGAAAGGAGAGCCTACACTTCTTGCGGTTGTTGCTTGGATGGAGCCGCAAGTGAAGGAGCAAGATGCTATTTTGCAGCCGAGAGGTACCATGAAGCCGGCCACTTCATTGCAGCCTCTTGGTGGTTTGAGTGTTCCCGCTCTATGTGGAGTTCAGAAGGCTTCCTCTTCAGTGGATTTCTCTTCATTACCAGCCCCTATTGGTGCTCTCTTGAAGGAGTTTACAAATGTGTTGCCCCCTGAGCTGCCTAAGGTATTGCCTCTTCGCAGAGATATTGATCATGTTATTGATTTGATTCCAGGAGCAGTGCCCCCAGCTCAGCCCCCATACCGTATGCCACCTATGGAGTTGGCAGAATTGCACAAGCAACTAGATGAGTTGCTTGAATCCGGTTTCATATAGCCCTCTAAAGCTCCTTATGGCGCCCCAGTACTCTTCCAGAAGAAGAAAGATGGCAGCCTGCGCATGTGTATAGATTACAGAGCTCTGAACAAGGTGACTATCAGAAATTGTTATCCTATCCCTTTGGTGCAGGATCTTCTGGATAGGCTTGTTCATGCTAAAGTATTCAGCAAGCTGGATCTGAGATCAGGGTATTGGCAAGTCAGAGTAGCTGAAGGTGATGAACCGAAGACAACCTGTGTCACTCGGTATGGTTCCTTTGAGTTTAAAGTTATGCCATTTGGTCTTACAAATGCACCTGCAACTTTTTGCAATTTGATGAATAATATTTTACATCCATACATTGATGACTTTGTAGTAGTGTATTTGGATGATATAGTTGTTTATTCATCATGTTTGCAAGACCATATTGTGCATTTGAGACAGGTTCTACAGGTTCTCAGAAAACATCAGCTATATCTCAAGGCAGAGAAATGTGACTTTGCCAAGGATGAGATAACTTTCTTGGGACATGTCATGAGTCATGGAGTGGTGAAGATGGACTCAGACAAGGGAAAAGCCATTAGGGAATGGTCAGTCCCTACATCTGTTACTACATTACGTTCTTTTCTTGGGTTTGCTAACTATTACAGGAGGTTCATTAAGGGCTATTCATGCATGGTAGCCCCTCTCACGGATTTGCTGAAGAAGGATCAGAAGTGGAATTGGTCTGATCTTCATCAGGGTGTATTTGAGAAGCTTAAGGTTAAGGTATCATCTGAACCAGTCCTAAAGCTTCTCGATTTTTCACAGCTTTTTGAAGTGCATACAGATGCATCTAACCGAGCCCAAGGAGGTGTCTTGGTGCAAGAGGGCCGACCAGTTGCCTTTGAATGCCGAAAATTGAAACCTGCAGAGGTTAATTATTTAGCACATGAAAAAGAAATGTTAGCTGTGATACACTGCTTGAAAGTTTGGAGGGTGTACCTGCTTGGTAATAAGTTTGTAGTGAAAACTGATAACGTTGCTAATACATTTTTCTTGACTCAGAAAAAGTTATCAGCAAAACAAGCCAGGTGGCAAGAATTGCTAGCCGAGTATGATTTTACTTGGGAGCATAATCCTGGGCGATTCCATCAGGTACCAGATGCTTTGAGTAGAGTCAATTTTCTCACATTCTGTTATAACTTGACTCAGGTAGAAGGAGATATCATTCAAATGATAAAGGACTCTGCAAATGCTGATTACAACTATCAGAGATTTGTGGCACTATTGGGAAACTCCGGGGATATTTTACAATTTTTTCAGAAGTTTATGGACACAAATACATTGCGCAGCGGAAGAATATCCCCGAAATAGGCTAGTCCCAAAAACCCAGTGAAGATCGTCAAGCGAGAGAGTCGACACGATGTGATAGAAAATACCTTAATGCAAGGTGAGGCCGATGTCAACATAGGCGCCCAAGTGTACGCCCTCTGCAGTCTCACACACACGGATTGCTCAAGTCGTCTTCTTCCATGCCCGGTGCTAGCCTCGGGAAGAAGATCCAAGCCTTGGGGAGATCACCACTTCACTTGCGCTACCTTCTAGAGAAGTTGCGCCAAGGAGGAAGAGGAGAGAAGACAAGCCGCCAAGCTCCAAAGCTCCAAGCGCCAAAAGGAAAGGAGGAAGGATGCTTACGGCTAGGGTATGGAAGGTGTTCGCCCATGCCTTCTTTGTTCTTGCCCTGAAGAGCTAGAACTCGCCTCCTCTCTTGATCACGCCTCCAATGAATAAGTATCTTGAAAGGGGCGGCTTGGGGTGTTATTTATAGGGCAAGGGGCGGTTTAATGTGTGGCCACCATTCAAATTGAATGTGCGGCTAGGAGAGATTTTAGGGAGTTAAGTCATAGTCCAATTAGGACTTAATTTGGGCGGTTAGATCATGTCCTAATCCAATTAGGACTCTCATGAATGGTTTGATCATGTGGGCGGTTTGATCAAGTTTAATTCCTAATCTAATTAGGATTTGATCAAGCCCAAGTCCTAATCCAACTAGGACTTTCAATGGGTGGTTTGAACATGTCCTAATCCAATTAGGATTTGATTATTTATTTAATTAATTGAATCCTAATCCAATTAGGACTCTAATTAATTCAAATAAATCAGCCCATTAAACCTCATAAATTAGGACTCTAATTAATTCAAATAATTAGTCCCAAGATTAATTTAAAACCTCATGATGCATAGGCGCTAACCCTAGTCTAACTAGGGTTAAGCACACGCCATGCACATGCCATCCCTTTTCTCCTCCTTAACCCCATTAAGCCCAACTTATCAATGGGCCCAGCCCAATGTCCATTATGCATGTTAACCAAGCCCACGGATCCAATCCAAATTTAACCCTAGGTCAAATTGGGCTAACCATGGTTAATATGCCGTAAATGGAAGTTGACCCCAATAAATTTCTTCCATCTCATCAGGCCCATTGGCGCTGATGAAATCTCCAAAATAGATTTAACCCTCACAGTACTGCCGTAATTATTCCAAAAGTTTCTGGTCAAAAATGTTAGAATATACGACATCGTGTAAACGACCACGGCAGTGCCGTATTTCAGCTGAAACCTTCTGGTCAAAAACGTTGCCAAATACGGTACCATGAAAGATCGTCTGGAAAATACGGTAGTACCGTATTTAGCCCAAGAATGTTCGCTGAGAAATACAGTACCGTGAGAATTCGTCTGGAAAATACGGTAGTGCCGTATTTTAGCTAGAAGCACCATTTTGACTTGAAATTTGTTGTGTACATTCCTCTTGATGTTTAGAACTCATTCATGCATTGATATTGCTCGAAAACTAGTGATAATGATACCTTTTTGCCTGAAAATGATCAAAAACAAAGAGTGGTGTAGATTCCGAAGTATTTGGCAATTAAGGTACAAAAATAAAGCAAAAGAGTAACTTTATGGTTCAAAATACTACTAATTAAGTATGAAAAACACTATGAAATTTGGAGTCATCACCCATATACCAGTCTTACAAGTACCATAGTTGTCCCATATCCACTAAGGTACATTGACTAGGGATAATAGTTTGAGCACAGATCCAATCTGTCTCTAGGGACATTATCATATAAGTACATGTTCGCAGATGTAAACAAATAATGATAACGACAATGCCAGTATGATATAAATATCAATGTCAAGTAGTACAAGTAACTGACCAGAATTAGGTCCTTAGGGCATATACACCAACAATCTCCCACTTGCACTAAGACCTCGAGGTTGAGAAATTTTAACCCCATGTCTCTAGCGTGACCATCATGCTTCTGCTACGCCAAAGCCTTGGTCAATGGGTCTGCTAGATTTTCCCTGTGTCAACTCTGCTAATCTTGACATCACCTCTGTCTATGATCTCTCTGATCAGGTGAAATCTCCTGAGTATGTGTTTGGATTTTTGATGAGACCGTGGTTCCTTGGCTTGTGCAATTGCTCCATTGTTATCACAATAGATTTCAATGGGATCCACTGCACTTGGAACCACCTGAAGTTCAGAAATGAACTTCCTAATCCAAACGGCTTCTTTGGCTGCCTCAGAAGCGGCCACATACTCAGTTTCAGTTATAGAATCAGCTATGGTGGATTGCTTGAAGCTCTTCCAGCATACAACGCCTCCATTTATCTTGAACACATAGCCGGCCTGCGATCTGAAGTCGTCAGGGTCAGACTAGAAAGACGCATCAGTGTAGGCCTGCATACTGAGCTCTTCCTGTCCCCCATAGACCAAGAACAAATCCTTAGTTCTTCTCAGATACTTTAGGATGTTCTTTATAGCCACCCAGTGCTGTACTCCAGGATTGGATTGGTATCGGCTGGTTATGCTCACAGCATAAGCCACATCTGGTCTAGTACACAACATTGCATACATGATCGATCCTACTGCCAAAGCATAGGGCACTCGACTCATGTCATCCCTCTCAGCCTGTGTGGTGGGACACTGGCTCTTTGAGAGAGTAAGGTCATGTCTCATTGGAAGGTACCCTTTCTTGGATTGCTCCAAGCTAAACCTCTCCAGGACCTTATCAATGTATGTACTCTGACTAAGGGCTAGGAGCTTCTTGGATCTATCCCTGTAGATCCTCACGCCTAGGATATAGGCGGCCTCCCCTAAGTCTTTTATCTCAAAACACTTCCCAAACCATGTCTTCACAGCTTGAAGACTAGGGATGTCATTCCCGATGAGTAGTATGTCATCGACATACAAGACCAGAAAAGTCACTAAGCTCCCACTGAATTCTGTATGCATAGGCGTCATCTTCGCTTTTGATAAAGCCATAATCTCTCACAGCTTCATCAAATCGAAGATTCCAACTTCGAGATGCTTGCTTTAATCCATAAATGGATCTCTTTAGCCTGCAGACCTTATTGGCCTCTGCAGGATGGATAAAGCCATCAGGTTGTGTCATATACACATCCTCAGTTAGCTTCCCGTTAAGGAATGCTGTCTTCACATCCATCTGCCATATCTCATAGTCATGGTATACAGTTATAGCAAGCAGAATCCGAATGGATTTGAACATGACAACTGGCGAAAAGGTTTCATCATAGTCTACCCCGTGGACTTGTTTGAATCCCTTAGCCACTAGTCTACCTTTATAGGTAACTATGTTGCTATCCATGTCTGTCTTCCTCTTGAAGACCCATTTACACCCTATGGGTTTTACCCATCAAGTAACTCAACCATTCGTAGCTGACATGGAATCCATCTCGGATCGCATGGCCTCAAGCCATCTCTCGGAGTCCGGTCCACTGACCGCCTCATCATAAGTCCTGGGTTCATCCTCAATGATGAAGATCCCGTCATGTTGGGTCGGCAGCGACCCATACCTCTCAGGTGCATGACAAATTCTCCCAGACCTACGTGGGGCCTGTGTCTGAGCCTCAGGTTGCCTAGCAACTGGTACAGGTGGCTCAGGTTCCATCTTTGTGTCTTGTGGTTGCACTTCGACCTCATCCAAGTCAAACTTCCTCCCACTAACTTCTTTCATGAGAAATTCTTTCTCTAGAAAGACAGCACCCCGAACAACAAAAACTTTGTTCTCGGTGGGAACATAGAAGTAGTAACCCTTAGTTTCCTTAGGGTACCCCACAAACACACATTTATCAGATCTAGGTTCTAGCTTGCTAGAATCCTGACACTTGACATATGCCTCGCATCCCCAGATCTTGATAAAAGATAGATTAGGGCGTCTCCCACTCCATACCTCATATGGAATCTTTGAGACACTTTTAGATGGAACGTTATTCAGTATTAGAGAAGCTGTATTAAGTGCATATCCCCAGAATGAGGGAGGTAGAGTTGCATGACTCATCATACATCGAACCATGTCCAACAAAGTTCGATTTCTCCTTTCAGACACACCATTCCATTGGGGTGTTCCAGGAGGAGTGAGTTGGGATAAAATCCCACACTCTTTCAGATAGTCAAGAAACTCACCACTCAGGTACTCTCCACCACGATCTGATCGAAGAGTCTTAATGGATCTACCAAGCTGGTTCTCTACTTCATTCTTAAACTCTTTGAATTTCTCAAAGGATTCAGATTTATGTCTCATCAAGTAGACATAGCCATACCTACTGAAATCATCAGTAAAGGTAATGAAGTAGCTGTGTGCTCCTTTGGCTTGTTTATTGAATGGCTCACACACATCGCTATGTATGAGATCCAACAAACCTCCTGCCCTTTCACCTGTCTTGGTGAAAGACGCCTTTGTCATTTTCCCTAACAAACAAGGCTCACATGTATCAAATTCCTCCAAGGAACTTGAACCTAGCAACCCATCTGCATGGAGTTGTTGAATACGATTCTTGTTTATATGGGCTAATCGACAATGCCATAGGAAAGCACCAACTGAACCACTCAGTTTGGTCCTTTTATTATTTATGTTACAAATAGAGTTATCCATGTCCAACACATATAGACCATTGCATAAAGTACCCTTTCTATAGAACATATTTGCAAATGAAAAAGAACAAGAGTTCTTATTTATTTCAAACTTAAATCCTTTCTTTGCCAAGCAAGGAATGGATATAATGTTCTTAGTAAGCGAAGGTACATAATAGCAATTATCTAACTCTAATAGAAGTCCAGAAGGCAGGGAGAGAATCAAAACTCCTACAGCAACAGCAGCAACCTGTGCCCCGTTTCCAACTCGTAGGTCAATCTCTCCAGGCTGCACCGATCTACTTTTCTTGAGCCCCTGCATATTTGTACAAATATGAGCTCCACATGCGGTATCCAATACCCATGACATAGAAGTAGAAAGGTTGACTTCTGTAACATAAATACCTGAGCTTGAAGACAAAGCCTTGCCTCTCTTCTTCCCATTCTGAAGCTGCACCATGTCCTTTAACATGTGAGGTGGTCCTCCGCATGAATAGCACTTATTATTCCTGATCCTTTCCATCTTTAATTTCAGTTCCTTGGTTAAGCCTTTTGGCTCAACATACTGAATATTAACTTTAGGAGGATTGAGCATAACCAATTCATCAAAGAGCTGCTTTAGATTAGTAATAATCTCTGAAGTACTCTTTAATTCATATTGCCCTCGAAGCTTGGGCGACATGTTGGTTAACATCAATTGTGCAACCTCCAAAGTATTAGCTTGATGCTTATCATAAGCATCCTTCTCAACCGCTGAGGCCGAGCATGGAAGTGGCTCAGGAACAGGCCGCTCAAGGACATAGAGCTTCCTCTCGAGCTTGAGCACGATTCTCAAGTTCACATACCAATCCATCAAGTTGGATCCAACCAACTTGTCCTTCTCAAGGATAGATCGCAGTGACCAACCGCTATTGTTTGTTGCCATTGATCTACAACAATCAAGAAATAGCAGATTAGTACTACTTCAAATCATTTAAACTGGACTTGTTTTAAATGATTATGGCTCCCACTATTTTAATCGAATTGACAACCCACAAAGTCAATCGGGAAATCTGAGATTTCCTAGTGAGATGAGATCCTTATTCCACATGAGGCTTCGCGTCCCACGAGGGTGGGATGAGATGCATAAAGTGACCCATGCTTCCTAAGGTGGGCACGCCGGCCGATTGCTCCAAGCAATTCCCCTTATTGAAATAGTCTAGGCATTTCATGTCCAGCGAGGGCTAGATACAGCATGAAACCCTAACCTCTCAACGATGCCTCTAGACTTTCATCATGTGCCTAGCACATATGAACTTCTAGTCAAGTCCATTCCTAACCGTTATGCCCAGGGCCAACGAGTTTCCTTGCAAAGGCGCGCCCGGTTAAAATGGACTAGGGAAACCATTGCCACCACACACCTTCTAAAGATAAGTGGGTGTGTCCCATGAGGGTGGGAAATAGTTCACAACACCACTGATCGATAGCTTGATGAGGGCTACACATTAGAAGGCTACGAGACTTGATATTTAGAATGAGGGTTTTTGAGGTCTCATTTAGTTTTATCTTATGTCTAGCATTACAGGCATGCAATCCTATAGTGATAACATAACAATAAAACATCACAGGCATGCTTTAGCAGATATGTTTGAAAGTAGTAAATGAATGATGTGATCATGACCTATTCAAGACATTGAACCAACCCATGCCAAGAAGGAGGTTCAACTCTTGACCTAGGACTCAAGCCCCAAGACTAGACCTAGCCGACCTCTATCTTGAACTTCAAGGTTGGCTTCCAAGGTCCTCCAAAGGTGAATCGCCATCTTGCAAGTTCCAACATAGCTAGCTCACAAGCCCTAAGGCTCGGCCATGCTATGCTTGCACCACCAAGCAAGCTTGCACCATCTTGCATGCGCCACCAATCCAAGTAGGGTGCTTGTTGCGCCACCATCCAAGTTGCGCCACCAAGCTCCTTCCCTTAATCTTCATCTTAATTTTATAAAAATAAAGAAAAAAGATGGCACGCATGCCGCACAAGGATACATCACAGGCATGCAAGGGGGCTTGACTCATGATCACAACAATATGCACAATCAAGGTATTTACACATGCAATTCTACATGCTCATGAAAAACATAAAATCTCAAATTTTACTTTTTCATAAAACCAATTTCTTTTCCTCATCTTCTTCTCACAAATCTTTTAGTTATTTGCGATTAACTTTCATGATGATTTCAAAGATCTTTTCGGCTGGTAATTTTGTCAGATCAAGGGACCCGGCCAGTCCGAAGACACAATGCCCGTCCTACTTGACAAAACCACGTGCGCCTTTGATCCTTAAATCATGCAAGAAAAATAACCCAAAAATCCAAAAGAAATTGAAAAGGTGATAGAAACAAGAAACCCTAATTTTTCCTACTTTTAGAAAAATTGTTTGCCATGCAATTTGCAATTTTTGAAAATTGAAATATGGCATGTGAGCATGAAAAACATGAAAAGCATGAAGAACATCGTTCGAGTTTCGCAAGTCCCTGTGATACTACTGTTCGGAAACCTCGGGGATATTTTACAATTTTTTCAGAGGTTTATGGACACAAATACATTGCGCAGCGGAAGAATATCCCCGAAACAGGCCAGTCCCAAAAACCCAGTGAAGATCGTCAAGCGAGAGAGTCGACACGATGTGATAGAAAATACCTTAATGCAAGGTGAGGCCGATGTCAACGTAGGCGCTCAAGTGTGTGCCCTCTGCAGTCTCACACACACGGATTGCTCAAGTCCTCTTCTTCCACGCCCGGTGCTAGCCTCGGGAAGAAGATCCAAGCCTTGGAGAGATCACCACTTCACTTGCGCTACCTTCTAGAGAAGTTGCGCCAAGGAGGAAGAGGAGAGAAGACAAGCCGCCAAGCTCCAAAGCTCCAAGCGCCAAAAGGAAAGGAGGAAGGATGCTTGCGGCTAGGGTATGGAAGGTGTTCGCCCATGCCTTCTTTGTTCTTGCCCTCAAGAGCTAGAACTCGCCTCCTCTCTTGATCACGCCTCCAATGAATAAGTATCTTGAAAGGGGCGGCTTGGGGTGTTATTTATAGGGCAAGGGGCGGTTTAATGTGTGGCCACCATTCAAATTGAATGTGCGGCTAGGAGAGATTTTAGGGAGTTAAGTCCTAGTCCAATTAGGACTTAATTTGGACGGTTAGATCATGTCCTAATCCAATTAGGACTCTCATGAACGGTTTGATCATGTGGGCGGTTTGATCAAGTTTAATTCCTAATCTAATTAGGATTTGATCAAGCCCAAGTCCTAATCCAACTAGGACTTTCAATGGGCGGTTTGAACAAGTCCTAATCCAATTAGGATTTGATTATTTATTTAATTAATTGAATCCTAATCAAATCAGCCCATTAAACCTCATAAATTAGGACTCTAATTAATTCAAATAATTAGTCCCAACATTAATTTAAAACCTCATGATGCATAGGCGCTAACCCTAGTCTAACTTGGGTTAAGCACACGCCATGCACATGCCATCCCTTTTCTCCTCCTTAACCCCATTAAGCCTAACTTATCAATGGGCCCAGCCCAATGTCCATTATGCATGTTAACCAAGCCCACGGATCCAATCCAAATTTAACCCTAGGTCAAATTGGGCTAACCATGGTTAATATGCCGTAAATGGAAGTTGACCCCAATAAATTTCTTCCATCTCATCAGGCCCATTGGCGCTGATGAAATCTCCAAAATAGATCCGAGTTATCCAATAACTCGATCACAAGGCTTCCCGATCAATACGAGAACTCGAGTATCAAGGTGTGCGACCCTGTAGGTTCCTCTGACGTTGGCAGTGCTGACCTAAGGTCATCACAAGCAGTGAGTGGCACCTAGCAGTGCATCGCTGTTACCCAAGTCATCGGAATGGATATCGACATCGACATCCCCATCATCGTAATCAGGTACAGATGCATTACAGTCTCTTTGCCATACTGATATCCGATTGGACAAGTGTGTCACCACTTGTTTCTATCCAATCTCATGGCTATGACTAAATCAGGTCTAACCTGGGTATGGCCATACACTTTCAGTCATAGAACCATAGAGGAGCTCCATGGATATCATGCTTCCGTTAGGAAGGGGCAAATCCTATGTCTGTGCATTGACCTTCTCATATGGGTCGTGACATGCCCAATGACAACCGTTATTACCTCTCAACTACGGCAAGGTGTTAGGTTGTATCAAAGCATATCCCTAACCACACAGAATGGCCAATGACCTCAAGTCAAGGGATCAATGCATCTCCTATCACTTGTGAGGATAACTCGTGACACCAAGTCATTGCCTCACAGCGGGTCGGTCCAGTATATCTACCACTGATATACCCATATGCCTGCGTTAGCACCTCGTGCCTAACTAGCCCATATACCAGTCCTACAAGTACCATAGCTGTCCCATATCCACTAAGGTACATTGAGTAGGGACAATAGTTTGAGCACAGATCCAATCTATCTCCAGGGACATTATCATATAAGTACATGTTCACAGATGTAAACAAATAATGATAACGACAATGCCAGTATGATATAAATATCAATGTCAAGTAGTACAAGTAACGGACCAGAATTAGGTCCTTAGGGCATATACACCAACAGGCGCAAATTAAGGATGCTGATGTATGCCTGTTCTCTATAGATGAGGATGAGTTGATTGTGGCTATTGGTGGTCGGGTGTATGTGCCTAAAGTTGGTGATATCAGGTATCAGCTTATGAAGGAACACCATGACACTGAATGGTCAGGTCATCCAGGGTAGAGCCGAATGTATGCATTATTGAGCAGAGGTTGGTTTTGGCCAAGTATGAAAGAAGATGTTGATCATTATGTTCGTACTTGTCTAATATGCCAACATGATAAAAATGAGAGAAGGAAAGTTGGAGGTCTTCTCCAACCATTACCAGTTCCAGAGAGGCCGTGGATGTTAGTGTCTATGGACTTCATTACACATTTTCCAAAAGTAGATGGTATGACTTCAGTTTTTGTAGTTATGGGCAGATTTTCTAAATATGCTATATTTATTCCTACTCTAGAGTTGTGTACTGCTGAAGTTACAGCTCAGTTGTTTCTTACACATGTGGTTAAACATTTCGATTTGCCTCTTGACATTGTGAGTGACCGAGATGGGAGATTTACAGGAAAGTTTTGGACTTCAATGTTTAAAAAACTAGGGACAGAATTGAAGATGTCTACTGCTAACCATCCACAAACTGATGGGCAAACTGAAAGGGTCAATGCACTATTGGAAGAATATTTGAGACACTTTGTAACAGCTTCATAGAGAAATTGGGTATCCCTTCTTGACACAGCTCAATTTGCTTATAACTTACAGAAATCTACTTCTACAGGTCAAAGCCCTTTTGAGTTAGTGCTAGGGTTTCAACCAATGACACCCGTGGATGCATTGCAGCATGGAGCAAGCACAACATGTCAAGCCGCCAACACTTTTGTGAGAGATAGAAGTGAGCTATGGAGTGAAGCTCAAGACAGTTTGCACAAGGCCATTAGAAGGATGGAGAAGTATGCAAACCAAGGGCGTCGGCATGTAGAGTTTAATGCTGGTGAGTTGGTCATGCTCAAGTTAACTCCCCAAATGTGGAAAAAAGATTTCAGCTAAAACTGCTCATAGAGGTTTGATTCCAAGGTATGAAGGTCCTTTTAAGATTCTGCAAAGAATTGGTGCAGTAGCTTATAGATTGGAATTACCTGGAAGATTGCATTTGTTTCCTACCTTTCATGTAAGTATGTTGAAGAAATACCATGCAGATGATGTGAATGTGAGTAGGACACAGAGAATGCGAGCACCTCCACAAGTCAGAAAGGAATTTCACAAGGGCATTCAGAAAATTTTGAATCACAGGTTGATTGGGCATACTATTAGAGCACAGAGGACTGAATTTCTTGTGCATTGGACAGGTGAATCAGAAGAGGATGAAACTTGGGAAAGGGGGTCTGACTTATGGTAGTTTCAGGATGAGATTGATGCTTATCAACAGGCATGGGCATCAGGGGCGATGCCTCCCTCAGGTGGGGGAGAATTGTCATGACCCGGGAATGCAGGTGGCATTCCCCTCCTTGTTCATGAGGTTAATGACAACAAAAAGAACAAGGAGAAGCAAAAAAGGAAGTCACCTAGGAGAGGTGAACTACTAATGATGTGTTATACTTTTCAGGTTTACAGCTTGGAGCTTCCATGATTCTCGGGTAAGGCCCGGGGGTACTGGCGTGGAGCTGAAGATTTACATATTGTTCTGGGGTGCGAGACACAGATGCCTATACTTGTGGTCATGGTCCCTTAGCGCTGGGGGATAATGCAGAACAAAAGTGCAGGCACGGAGACTCAAACCAGGGCATATTGGATGCTATGAAGACCTGAAGACCGGGTTAAGGGGCTGGACATCCCTGAAGCTTAAAGGGGGTGCACTCTTCTTCAACCTAGGCTCAAGACCCATAAGTGGCATGGGTAACTACCTCAAGACATGGGCGCATGTCGTAGAGGCAAGCGCAAGTGGACTTGTAACAACCACTTGCATTGTTGCTTTGGCGAGTTTCATTGTGGGCGAGACTTCCATTGAAGGGCGACAATTTGTGGCGTGCTTCTCCTTGCAACCGGCGGCGATCTCCAAGGCTCCAGCGATCTTCATCTTGACAAGAGGACACCAAGTGAAGAAGAGGAGAAGACTTCACTCAACAAGTCTTGAAGAGAGGATCCAAGGCTTGGCGCATAGGAAGATTATTGTCTAGGGTAATTCTTCTTGTGAGCATTGTATTATTGATGTACATTGTTGAGTGGATTTAAGAGGTTTTGTGTATCATGTTCTTTTAATGAAAATGGTATTTTCCTCTTATATTGTGGTGTTGTGATCTCTTGGTGTTTATGAGTTTCGATTGTGATTTATGCATTTCTATACTTGCGCATACTCCATGAAAGAGGAGAGGTCATTTCAAAATTTTAAGTGAGCATCTTGATCCTTGTTTCCTTAAGAAAGCCGAGTGTCCTATGTGTTAAGGGCATTATGTTTCCTTCAAAGAATACTTGGTTAAAGAGGGCGACACTTAGAGGCAAAGGGGTGCTACTCGATGAGTGTGCACTAAGTGTGTAGAGGTAGAAATTCTACTTTACTTGTGAATAGAACTTCAGCCTAGTGCTTGCGCCACCTCCTCATTGAGTGGGGGTAAGCCAGGGTATTGAGTTTTTTGCACGAGGCACACAACCCGGACCTTGGGGTATTGTGAAGTCATAGATTGTGTAACCGGGGTTTACACATTATGTAAGTGGTGTAGCGCGGGGGTTACTCATTGTGTAGGTAGGAGCGCCTCTGTGTAAAATTAGTCTGTGCACGGTGTAATTAGCCTTGTACACAGGAGTGTGTAAATTGGGCCCCGGAGTATTAGAGTTACATAAACTCAAGTGGGGAATTAGTAAGTGTGTATTGGGCTGAGTAGTTGGGTTGACAAGTGAAGACTTGTGCCATCACCCCTGTGTTTTCCATAGCAAAAAATTAGGGTGTGACACTTAGACCCTCTCGACCCAATTGTGAGAGTTGGGCCTCCATCAATCCTCCCCAAGTGAAAGAAATTCTCCACCAAAGAAGAGGATTGAGAGCTTTGACTTCATCTTTTGGTAGCCAAGTGTGACGACCTGGGTGTGCGGGGTACACACCCAGACCCCTCTGCATACTCATAGAGGTTATGAGCAGGGAGAGACCCTCATCTTGGGGTGAGGCCTGATGTAGAAGGGGGCAAAACCAATAATAAATGGATTGAGATGTTTTGCATGGACCATGGAGGAGCATGGGACACTTAGCAAAAATTATAGCCTTGTACAAGAGTGTACAAGCACAGAAAAAAAATGTGGCATGGGTGAGTCTCGAACCCATGACCAAGAGGAAAGCTATGTCTTATGTTGCATGAGGTAACCAACCCTAGCATGGGTCATTAGGCTGAACTAAGGCTTGGCGCATTCCTCTTATACTCTTCATGCACTTCACTAATCTCAAAGCAACATTGGATGGCGGATTGAGTAAGTGAAGCTTGGAGCAAATCGAATTAGGGAAAAACCCTAATCGTGAGGATCATCATCCGAGAGTTGAACTTGCGACGGCTGCTTTGCTTGGGCGATTTTGGGGGCGATTTCCGATCATCTCCAGCAGCTCTTCCACCTCCATTTCCGGCTGGGTTTGAAGGGCCTTTGAGAGAGCTCAAAGGTTGCGGCAGCATCTTTGTTGCCGAGTCTTGGAAGAGATCCGCAAGAAGGAGCAGCAGCTCCATTCTCGGCTGGGTTTGTGCAGCCGGCAGCAGCAGCTCGGCCACCACTTCCACCTCCATTCCGGCGAGTTTTGGAGGCTCCTTGAGCTTCAAGGAGTGCGGCAACATATCTGTTGTTGTGTCTTGGAGGGCGGCAGCAAAGGGGAGAAACTCCCCCACTCTCGGCAGCAGCTTGTTTACCATCTCCACCTGCAGTTCCGGCCAGCTTGGGTGTGCTTGAGCTGAGGGGAGGCGACCACCTGCTGGTGGGTCGATTTTGGAGAGGAGGCAGCACAAGGGGAGAGGTTCCCCTTCACGGCAGCAGCTTGTAGGGGCTGTTCCCTACTCGGCTACAAGGGGGAAGGGCTTCCCCCTACTTCCGGCAGCTTGGGGAAGGAGTCCCCTTGCATTCAGCTTGAGTGGAGCTCACGGACAGAACTTGGACAGCAGCTTGGTGGAGCTTTCCGGCGAGCAAAAGGGGTTCTTCCGGCGAGGGCAACTCAAGGGAATCTTGTACACACTGCTCCCAAAGGTCGGGCGACCTTTGGAGGTATAATTTACATGCTTTACTAGATTTCTAGGGCATTGTAATATCCTGTATAAGACTGCTGTTAGTAGCTAGTGTGAGGTTTTTGATCCCTCAGCCCACATTGGGTAGTGGAGGGGTTTTCCTCACTTTATATATCCATTGTGTACTTTGCCTGGCCAGCTGAGGCCTCGGTGTGATTAGGGGCGGGCGCACCTACTTCATAGGGCGTACCCTCCTTGTGGTGTAGTGGTCGATATACTGCTTAGGATCGGGGCATATGTCTAGTGCCCGACTATTGTATTGCCTGTGATTCTGGTGTGTGTAATTACACAGGGCGCTATACGTATTAAGGACGGTCTTTGAGAGGCATATTGGGTTGAGGAGCAACGTGTGCTGCCCACCCGCCGCTCATTGACGTAGGTCTAGGGCTAGGAGAAGATTAGGCCCAGACCATCAGATATCAGCCCGGGAGCGCAGTGATCCACAGAGCGCAGAGGCATTTGATCGGGACACGAGACTTACCCATCCGGGGTCCAGTGTGGTTTGAGTTGGCGCATCGATCTTAGACTTCCGCATCGCGCACGTGCATAGAGCGCGTGTATTTGAGAGTTAGGCTGACGGTTTACGCAGTGTGTAACTTTGGACACTCGGGTTACACAGTGTGTAAGTCGTGCCATCACCCTCAATTTACACAGCGAAAAATTAGGGCGTGACACCAAGTGTCTTGTGTGCAGCTTGGTCCTCCTGGTGAACTAGATACTTTTTTGGTACCTTCTGCAATTGACACAACTGCTCATTTAGAATGTCATCGATCTCTTTGAGCTTTGCTTGTTTTGTAGCTAGTGGAGTGTGCTGGTCCTCAACCTGGAGGGGTGCATGGTATGTAAATACATCATCGATGTTGAAAGTGGCATTAATTCCCAAGTCGTCCAATAAATCCATGAGGTAGGCATTGTCCCTGATCTTATGTAAAATGGTGTAGGTTCATGGTGTAGGTTCATATGCTTTTGGTGCTTAGTTTCTAGTTGACTCCAATGGCTAACCTCTTGTGACGACCTGGGTGTGCGGGGTACACACCCAGACCCCTCTGCATACTCATAGAGGTTATGAGCAGGGAGAGACCCTCATCTTGGGGTGAGGCCTGATGTAGAAGGGGGCAAAACCACTAATAAATGTGTTATGATGTTTTGCAGGTACCATGGAGGAGCATGGAGTACTTAGCAAAAATATAGCCTTGTACAGGAGTGTACAAGCATAGAGAAAAAAATGTGGCATGGGTGAGTCTTGAACCCATGACCTAGAGGAGTGCTAGGACTTATGTTGCATGGGATGGCCAACCCGAGCTTGGGTCATTCGCTGATATGAGGCTTGGCGCATTCCTCTTGAAGCCTTCCTTGCTTCACAGATCTCAGAGCAGCCATGAAGGGCTGATGGAGTAAGTGAAGAGAGGGGCGATTGAGATTAGGGGGGAGCCCTAATCGTGAGAGAGGAAGATCCGGTTTTGGGAGACTTGCGGCTACTCATCTTGTTGGGCGATTTGGGGCGATTTCTCATCAGCTCCGGCAGCCTTCCACCTTTAGCTCCGACGAGCCTTGAAGGCCCTTTGAGAGAGCTCAAAGGGTGCGGCAACATCTGGTGTTGTTGAGCCTTGGAAGGGGAAAACCGCAAGGGAAGAAGTCTTCCACTCTCGGCTGGGTTGAGCAGCCGGCGGCAGCAGCTCATCCACCCTCATTCCGGCGATCTTGAGGGCTCCTTTGAGCTTAGGAGAGACGCCAACTTGCTGGTTGGTTGACCTTGGAGGAGCGGCAGCAAAGGGGAAGTAGTTCCCCTCTCTCGGCAGCAAGGAAGAAAGGGGTTCTTCCACTCGGCTACAAAGGGGAGAGTGCTCCCCACTCTCACGGCAGCTAGGGGAAGGAGTTCCCCTTGCATCCGACCTGGTTGAAGCTTTGGGGCAGCAGCTTGGGCAGCTTGTGGAGGAGACTTCCGGCGGTCCAAGGGTGTCTTCCAGCGAAGGGCAACTCGGGACAGCTTGTACAAACTGCTCCCAAGGATCGTGCGATCCTTGGAGGTATAATTTACCTGCTTTCTAGATAGGAGCTTGTAATCATTGTATAAGACGCTGTTGAGTAGTTAGTGTGAGGTTTTTGATCCCTTTGCCCAAATTGGGTTGTGAAGGGGTTTTCCTCACTTTTATACATATTGTGTACTCTGCCTGGCCAGCTGGGGCCTTGTGTGTGATTAGGGGCGGGCGCACCTAACTGATAGGGCGTTCCCTCCTTGCTGTGTAGTGGTAGCTATCTGCTTAGGATCGGGGCATATGTCTAGTGCCCGACTATTGTACTGCCTGTGATTCTTGTGTGTGTATTTACACAGGGCGCTCTAGGTATTAAGGACGGTCGTGAGTGTGCATATTGGGTTGAGGAGCAACGTGTGCTGCCCACCCGCCGCTCATTGACGTAGAGTCTAGGGCAAGGAGAAGATTAGGCCCAGACCATCAGAGATCAGCCCGGGAGCACAGTGATCCACAGAGAGCACAGAGGCAGTCGATCGGGGCACGAGCATCCCATCCGGGGATTGGGTATTTTGGGTTGGGAGTGCAGAGATCCTAGACTTCCGCATAGTGCGTGGATTGAGTGTCGGCTGACGGTTTACTCATTGTGTAATCTTGTACCCTCGGGTTACACAGTGTGTAAGTCGTGCCATCACACCTCGATTTACACAGCGAAAAATTGGGGCGTGACACCTCTCATGCTTGATCCTTATCATCACCTGCTCATCCTCACTAAGGGCCTGTTTTATTGGGGGGCAAGAAAAAAAGAGAGAAGAGTAAAGAGGAAAGGAAGAAAAATAAGTGGGAAGAAAAATAGTGAGGTTGATAGCAAAGAAGGGGAGAAAAGTGTTTTCTCCCTCTTTTGGAGAGACCAAAAAAGGGGAGAAAAGTGGTCCCCTTTTCTTTTCCTCCAAATTAGCCTTTTCAACAAATCAAGAGAAAAGAAAATTTTCTTTTAATTTTTCTCTTCTTTCTCCCCAATAAAATAGACCCTAAATGTGTGTGGTATACGATGCTCATTTGTTGTCATCTGATGCCTATAGCTGCACAAATATACCATTCCACAAATTTCTTTATGCAATTCTGTGAGGTGGTGTGCAAAAGAAAAGGCCAATTCGGAGAATTGAGTAGAGGATGAAATAGGATGTAAATCAAGGGGTTTGTGCCTTTGTGGAGCTGGTGGCCTAACACTATTTAAAATGGACTAGGTCTAGTTGACTAGTTAATAGCTCTATCCTAAGTGTCACGCCCTAATTTCTGTGCTAAATTTTTGCCTTAAAAGCTAGAGCGTGATGGCGCAATTTACACACCCTCTATGTAAATTGCCAGCCAACACTCAATCTGCGGAAGCTGGTCAAGATCTCTTCTAGCACAATCAGAACCTCTGGATGTAGAGGGGTCCCCTTCAAGGGGGAGCGCAAGGGGGTGAAACCCTAAAGGGGCGCATATCAAGATTTTCATAGCGGAAGCTAGGGTTTCCAAAGGATCATTTGAAGAATCATATGATCAACTTGTCGAAAACTTGCAAGTATGAATGAAAAATCATACCATAGCCATTGTGTGAGTGGTGTCTTGGAATCAAGAGAACAAAAGAGGTCTCCTCCTTGTCGTCACACACAAGATGATCAACGGCTACTCTTTGAGATCCTTGTGCTAGCAAGTTTCTTCAAAGGTTGTCGTATGCAAGGGATGAGATGATTCTCTTTTTGGCCGAGAGCTCCTTGTCCGAAACCTCTCCTTCTCGTCAATCACCTCCAAGCGAAAATGCAAGGCGTTGAAGTGAAGTGAGCAACGTTACCACATGGAAGCGTTTTGTTTTCAACATTGAAAACCGCCTTCCAAAATAGGTAAGTCTCAATGGCTCATGCGTTCACATAGTGAACGTTCGAAACTTCCTTTCATTGAACCTCTCATTGAACCAAGCGTTCACATAGTGAACCGGTTCAATTAGATTTGGTTCAAAACCCAAATTGAGCCAAGCCACTTGGTCTAGACCATATCAAACCCTAAGGTTCCAGATCTAACCGTTCATCTCCTGATGCTCTTGATCTCACCGATCTAGCATCCACTCTCTCGATCGAAGCTTACCGATCTCAAGCCCAAATCAATCAAACATGATCAGACCAGATCTCACTCACAATCAGAGATTAAATCCCTTTAAACTGAACCCAAAGAATTCAGTCCACACGATCTGACTTAAGTAAGCCATATCATCAAATTGTGCGACCCTAAGGGTTTCCTTTAAATGTCGGTAACGATAACTTTCGTTATCACGATCAGTGAGGGGTATCTAGCAACACATCACTGTCTCCCGATATAAAGGAAAGAGTCTTCCAAGACTACACCCAAACCACAGCACAAGTGTGAATCCATTCACAAGGCATACATATTTCCTTTGCCACTGGATGTTCTTATTGGACAAGCGTGTCAAGCCTGTAACTCCAATATGATGAGCATGATTAGATCAGATGATCATAGTCACCTGGGTATGGCCATACACTTTCTCAATCATCTCATTTAGGGGGGGCCCCTTTCGAACATCTCACTCCTTAAACAAGGAGACGGCAATCCTATATCTATCACTAGTGTCCTAACCTGACTCATGATCATTATCCAAGATAGTCTATAACCATTATGTTTCAAATGATATTGAACCACCTCAAAACAATGACAATCATCATTTAGAAACACAAGTGATCTCAAGTCAGAGGACATGTGCCACTTGTTGCAAACAAGGATTATTCACATTGTGACAAGCAATTGAATATCCTAGTAGGGTCTGTCCAGTACATCCAATGTACCCACGTGTCTACATCTTATTCCATGCTCGAAGCATCCTATAAGATTAGAACACATATTAGTCTCAATCATATCAAGGCTGTCTCGTGTTCACCAAGATATCTCGACTAAGGACATTAGCATGTCAGCCTAGCTGAACAGCTTTGAGACATTATTCAGAAGTACATTTATTGCTGCAGACAATGTAACAAACTGAATAACAACCGTTGCCTTTATAAACATAAGAGTTTATATACATGATACTCATAGAATCCCTAGGCCTCAAACATTAGCCTTAAGGGCATACCCCAACAATCTCCCACTTGCACTTAATCTAATGGTTGAGAAATCTCAAACCCATATTATTACAGTGCTTCTCATGCTTCTGCTGCGCCAGAGGCTTGGTAAGCGGGTCAGCCAGATTGTCATCTGTATGAACCTTGCAGATTTTGATCTCGCCTCGATCAATGATCTCCCGGATCAAGTGAAACCGTCTCTGTATGTGCTTGGACTTCTGGTGCGACCGTGGTTCCTTTGCTTGTGCAATTGCTCCAGTGTTATCACAGAAGATAACCAAAGGATCTGCACTCGAAGGAACAACACCAAGTTCTCTCACGAACTTACGAATCCACACTGCCTCCTTGGATGCTTCCGAGGCTGCAACATACTCTGCTTCTGTTGTGGAATCAGCAACAGTAGACTGTTTGAAACTTTTCCACACCACTGCTCCTCCATTCAAGCTAAAAACATAGCCTGATTGCGATTGGAAATCATCCTGGTCCGACTGGAACGAAGCGTCAGTATATCCTTCAATACTGAGTTCTTCCTAACCACCATATATCAAGAACATATCTTTGGTCCTCCGCAGATATTTCAAAATGTTCTTGACTGCAATCCAGTGTGCCTGACCTGGATTACTTTGGAATCGACTGGTTACGCTTAACCCGTAAGCAACGTCTGGGCGAGTACACAACATCGCATACATAATGGACCCAATAGCCGAAGCATAAGGCGTATTGTCCATTTCATCTTTCTCAGTCTGTGTTTGTGGACACTGACTCTTTGAAAGATTCAGACCATGTCTGACTGGAAGATGTCCTCTTTTAGAATTCTCTAAATGGAATCTCTCCAGGACCTTATCGATGTAAGTACTCTGGCACAGCCCGAGAAGCCTCTTAGATCTATCCCTGTAGATCTTCACACCTAGTACATAGGCTGCTTCTCCTAGATCTTTCATCTGGAAACATTTTCCTAACCATGCTTTAACAGCATGCAGTTCAGGAACATCGTTTCCAATGATTAAGATATCATCGACGTAGAGGACTAGGAAAGTAATCACGCTCCCACTAAACCTCTTATATACACACGGGTCATCTTCGTTCTTGATGAAACCAAACTCAGAGATTGATTCATCAAAACGAATATTCCAGCTTCTAGATGCTTGTTTAAGTCCATAAATGGACTTCTTTAACTTGCATATTTTATGACGATCTGATGGATTAGTGAAACCTTCAGGTTGTGTCATATACACATCCTCATCGAGTTTTCCATTAAGGAAAGTGGTCTTCACATCCATCTGCTAGATCTCATAATCGTAATATGCTGCTATCGCGAAAAGAATCCGAATAGACTTAAACATGGCTACAGGAGAGAAAGTTTCATCATAATCTATCCCGTAGATTTGTTTGAAACCTTTCGCAACTAGCCTGCCTTTATAGGTAACCACGTTACCATCCATGTCAATCTTCTTCTTGAAGATCCATTTACAGCCTATAGGGATAACTCCCGGAGGCGGATCAACCAAATCCCAGACCTGGTTATCTGACATGGAGTCCATCTCGGCTCGCATAGCTTCAAGCCATCTAGCTGACTCCGGTCCACTGACCGCATCCGCATAAGTGAGGGGTTCATCATTATCAATGATGTAGACTCCGTCATAGCGCTCAGGCTGACGACAGATCCTTCCCGATCTTCGCGGTTCCCGTGATATCTGAGCCTCAGGTTGTTCAATAACCTGCTCAACTGGCTCAGGCTCATCCAACTGTGCTTGACTACTTTGTCCTTCCTCTGGATTCTCATCCAGCTTTATTTCTCTCCCACTGGCCTCTTGCAGAAGAAACTCCTTCTCAAGAAAAATGGCCGTCCGAGCAACAAATACCTTGTTCTCTTTGGGATCGTAGAAATAATAACCCTTAGTTTCCTTAGGGTAACCGACAAAGACACATTTCTCAGATCTGCTCTCTAGTTTCCCAGAGGCGAGCTTTTTGACATAAGCCTCGCAACCCCAGATCCTGATAAATGTCAAGCTCGGCTATTTCCCATACCATAACTCATATGGCATCTTTGAAACGGCCTTGGATGGCACTCGGTTTAGTACCTTTGCAGCTGTTTCCAGTGCAAATCCCCAAAAGGAGTAAGGTAGAGTAGCCTGACTCATCATAGAACGAACCATGTCTAGTAACGTTCTGTTCCTCCTCTCGGACACACCATTCCATTGCGGTGTTCCTGGCGGAGTGAGCTGTGAGATAATCCCACACTCCTTCAGATAGTCAGTAAACGCATGACTCAAGTATTCTCCACCTCGATCAGAACGAAGTGCCTTGATATTTCGGCCTAGCTGATTCTGTACTTCATTTTTGAACTCTTTGAACTTGTCAAAAGATTCACCCTTATGTCTCATTAGATAGACATACCCATATCTACTGAAATCATCAGTAAAGGTAATGAAGTATGAATAGCCACCTCTGGCATGTTTACTAAACGGCCCACACACATCACTGTGTATAAGGTCAAGTAAACCTGAAGCCCTTTGACCTTTGTGAGGAAAAGGAGCCTTCGTCATTTTACCCATTAAACAAGCTTTGCATGTATCAATCTCCTCATAGGAGAATGATCCCAGCAGTCCATGATCATGCAACCGCTTAATGCGTTTCTTGTTAATATGGCCTAAACGACTATGCCATAGCAAGGTGCTGTCATCAGCATACTTGGCTTTCTTATTATCAATGTTTTGTATAGAATATTCCATGTCCAACATGAATAACCCATTGTTAATTGAACCAGTAGCATAAACAATATTATCAAGAGTAAGATAACACTTTGAAATCTTGCATTCAAAGGAAAACCCTTTCCTGACAAGAGCAGGAATAGAGATAATATTTTTGGTAAAACTGGGTACAAAGTAACAATTGTTTAATTCTAATACAATGCCAGATGGTAATGAGATGTAATAATCCCCTACAGCAACAGCAGCAACCCGTGCCCCGTTTCTAACTCGTAGGTCCACCTCATGCTGTCCCACCTGCCTTCTTCTCTTGAGTTCCTGTACATTTGAACAAATGTGAACTCCACATGCAGTGTCCAACACCCATGAAATAGAAGAAGATGAAACCATGACTTCCGTCACGTATATACCTGAGCCAGAAGCGATGCTTCCCCTCTTATCTCCTTGGAGCGCTTTACAGTCCTTTTTCCAGTGACCCAGCTGGTCACAGTGGAAACACCTGTTGTCCTTTGACCGCTTAACCTTCTGTTTCAGAGCCTTGCTGTAGTTCTTGATAGGGGCCTTGCCCTTCTTCCCCTTCTTCTTGTTCCTTGAAGGAACCATTAAGACAGAGGTTGAAGGCTTTCCCTTCAGAGTTTCCTCAGTAGTCAAGAGCATATTCAGCAGCTCTGCCGGAGTACAATCGATTTTGTTCATATTAAAGTTAATAATGAACGCATCGAAAGAAGGCGGGAGAGACTGCAGAATAATGTCTACAGCAAGCTCCTGGTTGATGGTATGCCCCAGTTTCTCCAGAGCCTCCTTGTGCCCAATCATCTTGAGCACGTGAGCTCCCACTGGGCTTCCTTCAGCTAGTTTGCTCTGAAAGAAAAGCTTTGTCAGATTATAGCGTTCTGTCCTCGCCTGTGCAGCATACAGCATCTTGAGGTTCGCTATAATCTCTATAGCCGACAAATCCTCATGCTGACGCTGCAGCGGTGGCGTCATAGACGCTAGCATCAGGCAAGCAACATCAATGCTATCATTGACATGCTTTTCATAGGCATCGCGAACCGCCCTTGCGGCGTTCGCAGCGGGTTGAGGCGGCACAGCCGTCTCGAGGACATACAGTTTCCTCTCTGCCTTAAGAACGATCTTAAGGTGTCCGAACCAGTCTGAGAAGTTTGGCCCAGCAAACTTCTCCCTTTCCAGTAGGGATCGCACATTGAAGCTCATGGTGTTCGTTGCTGCAGGAATCTACAACAATGCAAGAACAGCAAGGTCAGTATCAATGTTTAGAATCAATCCAGGACTTAAGAAAGATTCTTTTCTCACTATTTTATCTGGCTGAAAAATCCAGCAAAACAGCCCGAAAGAGTAACACTCTTTTAGTGAGATGGGATCCAGATTTCATACTTGGTCTCCGCGTCCCGCTCAGGCGAGATAAGTTGCACAGAGAGTACAAGCACTAATTTCTGGTAGGCAGTCCCTGCCAATCGCCAACCCGTGCGATTCCCCTTCATCTGGGCAATCCAGCAGACTGTGCCAACTGAGTTGGTACAACACAGTCTCTGATCCCACAGATGGCTGCCTCCATGTGCTACCATATGCGCCACATATGTAGCCTACATGGTCAAGCTGACCTGACCTACTCCCTGGACCACCACGTGCTATGCTGAGCAACGAGAAGCGATAAATCCCTTCTCTGTAACACGCAGGTAAAATCACACACCGTCTGAAGATAGATGGACGTGCCCACTGAGTGGGTACAACACGGCTCCAACGATAGTCAGAACAGTGAGGTTTCGCGTCAGAAGGCTATCGAGCTTGATATTTTAGCGTTGGATTTTAACGGTCTTTTATCTTCTTAACTATCATGGAAACCCTATGGTGATAGCAGAAGATAACTAAACATGCAATTCTAATTATAAGCAATAAGTAGAAAGCATGCTGATCTTATGTGGTAAACGCCCAATAACCCTAAGTAAGACCTTAAGTTATCTTAAGTCTTCACTTGCTTCTTGGGCCTTTTGCCTCTCATCTGGCCCAGACCAGGGCCTAAGCGCCCTATGCAGCTCAGGTGCGCCCACCAGGTCAAGTCACTGCTGCATGCGCCTTGCAATGTGTGCTTTGAGCCCATGTCAGATTAAATTACAAGTTAATCTATCTAGACAAGATTGACTCGCAGGTCAATTACATTTTATAAATTAATTAACATGTGATGCACAGATCACAATAATAATAATTTACAATTGATCCAGGCTCGCAGGCCCCAGCACAGCACACATTAAATGGGCAACCCACATAAGATGAAATAGACAAACATCATGGCATCAAATCAACATGTGATCCATTTAACAAGAAAATAAAATTTTGAAAACCCATTGGCATCATTTTTAATTTTCTTATGTGCCCTACAACCTTACAATGGTCCATTGATAGGGATCCACTCATCCATCTAGTCAGATCCACTGCCCTTGCATGCACCAAGTCGTAACTGACTTGAGTTGACCTAATGGTCAACCATGCATGCGCAAAGGGCTGAACAACCCTCATGAGTTTCGGCAAGCGGGTGTGACCCCGGGCCTAACTCATGTGTGTTCAGTAGCCGTCTCAACCAGACCTCGCTACACGCCCTTGATGCAGTCGACCTATAGCCACCTCGTGCTTACGCACAGGTGCTATCTGGTCAACCCATCTAGGCTGTCAGATGGTCTGATCAGACTATTTGGATCTTCACCTAGAAGATGATTTCAACCCCATCAACCCATCTAAGGGTTTAAAGTAGGGGCACCTTTAGATCTAATGAGGCGCGCATGATCCATTGTTTTGTCAAAAACAACATATAAGAAGCGCCAACAAACATGCGCCATCATTCATTAAACATACATTGAAGTTCTTAAACTAGCATGTAGTTTTTCGGCATGTTAGTAGATCTATTCTTTGCAAACGCAAACAAGGATCACATACAAGCAATCATATGAATCAAGCAATAACCGTATGCTCTGATACCAATTGTAGAGGGGTCCCCTTCAAGGGGGAGCGCAAGGGGGTGAAACCCTAAAGGGGCGCATATCAAGATTTTCATAGCGGAAGCTAGGGTTTCCAAAGGATCATTTGAAGAATCATATGATCAACTTGTCGAAAACTTGCAAGTATGAATGAAAAATCATACCATAGCCATTGTGTGAGTGGTGTCTTGGAATCAAGAGAACAAAAGAGGTCTCCTCCTTGTCGTCACACACAAGATGATCAACGGCTACTCTTTGAGATCCTTGTGCTAGCAAGTTTCTTCAAAGGTTGTCGTATGCAAGGGATGAGATGATTCTCTTTTTGGCCGAGAGCTCCTTGTCCGAAACCTCTCCTTCTCGTCAATCACCTCCAAGCGAAAATGCAAGGCGTTGAAGTGAAGTGAGCAACGTTACCACATGGAAGCGTTTTGTTTTCAACATTGAAAACCGCCTTCCAAAATAGGTAAGTCTCAATGGCTCATGCGTTCACATAGTGAACGTTCGAAACTTCCTTTCATTGAACCTCTCATTGAACCAAGCGTTCACATAGTGAACCGGTTCAATTAGATTTGGTTCAAAACCCAAATTGAGCCAAGCCACTTGGTCTAGACCATATCAAACCCTAAGGTTCCAGATCTAACCGTTCATCTCCTGATGCTCTTGATCTCACCGATCTAGCATCCACTCTCTCGATCGAAGCTTACCGATCTCAAGCCCAAATCAATCAAACATGATCAGACCAGATCTCACTCACAATCAGAGATTAAATCCCTTTAAACTGAACCCAAAGAATTCAGTCCACACGATCTGACTTAAGTAAGCCATATCATCAAATTGTGCGACCCTAAGGGTTTCCTTTAAATGTCGGTAACGATAACTTTCGTTATCACGATCAGTGAGGGGTATCTAGCAACACATCACTGTCTCCCGATATAAAGGAAAGAGTCTTCCAAGACTACACCCAAACCACAGCACAAGTGTGAATCCATTCACAAGGCATACATATTTCCTTTGCCACTGGATGTTCTTATTGGACAAGCGTGTCAAGCCTGTAACTCCAATATGATGAGCATGATTAGATCAGATGATCATAGTCACCTGGGTATGGCCATACACTTTCTCAATCATCTCATTTAGGGGGGGCCCCTTTCGAACATCTCACTCCTTAAACAAGGAGACGGCAATCCTATATCTATCACTAGTGTCCTAACCTGACTCATGATCATTATCCAAGATAGTCTATAACCATTATGTTTCAAATGATATTGAACCACCTCAAAACAATGACAATCATCATTTAGAAACACAAGTGATCTCAAGTCAGAGGACATGTGCCACTTGTTGCAAACAAGGATTATTCACATTGTGACAAGCAATTGAATATCCTAGTAGGGTCTGTCCAGTACATCCAATGTACCCACGTGTCTACATCTTATTCCATGCTCGAAGCATCCTATAAGATTAGAACACATATTAGTCTCAATCATATCAAGGCTGTCTCGTGTTCACCAAGATATCTCGACTAAGGACATTAGCATGTCAGCCTAGCTGAACAGCTTTGAGACATTATTCAGAAGTACATTTATTGCTGCAGACAATGTAACAAACTGAATAACATCCGTTGCCTTTATAAACATAAGAGTTTATATACATGATACTCATAGAATCCCTAGGCCTCAAACATTAGCCTTAAGGGCATACCCCAACACTGGATCCTCTGCGCTCTCTGGGCTGAGCTCTGATGGAACTGAGCTCCAAGGCTGTGCTGATGGAACTGAGTCCTAGCCTTCTCCTAGCCCTAGACCTACGTCAATGAGTGGCGGGTGGGCAGCACACGTTGCTCCTCAACCCAATATGCCCCTCAAGGACCGTCCTTAAACCTAAGCGCCCTGTAAATGACAATCACACAGTCGCTGGCAGTTCACGAAGCAAGGGCACTAGACATATGCCCAAACCCTAATACAAGTATCCACTACTACACAGCAAGGAGGGAATGCCCTATCAGTTAGGTGCGCCCGCCCCTAATCACACACGAGCGCCGGCTGGCCAAGCACAATACACAGGTATATCTCAATGTGAGGAAAACCCCTTCAACCCAATGTGGGCTAAGGGATAAAAAACCTCACTCTACTCTACTATAATGATAACACAATGTTCTACAATGTTCTTACAAAGCAAACACAAGTAAAGTAGAATTATACCACTCCACACTAATGTTGAGTGATGATGATGAAGATCAGCCCCCTTAGCCTCCAAGATGTGGCCGGTCTCCTCCAATGCACTCCTCAAGCACAAGTGCTTGAGGAACCACCCTAGAGTCGCCCCTCTAGGTGGTTGTAAAGCTCCAAGGTGTTCTTTAGCTCCAAGAACACTCTCAGCCCTCTAGCGAACAGCAAGTAGCCGCCCAATGTATAGATG
Organism: Costus lasius; assembly: GCA_027563935.2. Taxonomy (NCBI): domain Eukaryota; kingdom Viridiplantae; phylum Streptophyta; class Magnoliopsida; order Zingiberales; family Costaceae; genus Costus; species Costus lasius. The sequence goes on from CM050450.1 coordinate 24,636,779, forward strand.
GTGGAAGGTGGTGGCGCCACCAAGAGATGGCCGCCGGTCTCCTCCCCAACCTCCTCCAAAGTCTCGGCCTCCTTCTCCTCCAAGAAGACCCAAGCCGAGCTTCAAGGTAGATGAAGCTCTCGGCTCTAGCAAGTGGGGCTTGAGCTCCTCTCAAGCAGCCCCCCAATCGAACTCCAATATGAAGTGGACTTTCGGCCAAGGTGTGGAAATGCTCCCTCAAGCTCTCCAAGAACCGCCAATGGTGGATGGTGGCCGGAACCCCTCCAAGCCACCCTAACCCTCGCCGGAGATGGGAAGAATGGAAGGAGGCGTGAGCTTCCCTCAAGGTCACGCCTAGAAGCAAGGAAGAAGATGGCCGGATGTCTTCTCCTCCAAGATCGCCAAGTTCTTCCCCTCAACTCTCGGTTCTTCCTTCTCAAAAGCCGAATGTTCTCTTCCTAATCGATTTCCAATCCAAGATCCCCTTTTGCTTGGTCTTTTGTCAATAATACCCTTTTGCATTATGAAGTCTTTAAGTGGAAGGCGCCTCCTCTTCTTTCAGCTAATGACCCAAGCTTGGGTTGGTCCTCTCATGCAACTTAAGGATTAGGCTTTCCATAGGTCTTGGGTTCAAATCTCACCCATGATATATTTTTTTCCAAAGCTTGTACACCTCTATACAAGCTCAAATAATGCTCCTTGGTCTATGTAGTCCCCCTACATTGACCCAAACATTTTTGCATGTGTATGCTCTATCAATTTTACCCCCTTCATCCCTACTCATAACCTCTATGAGTCCATGGGAAAGGCAGGGTAGTACCCCAAAGTACCCCGGGCGTCACACTAAGTGAACTTAGGAACGGGTAAGATCCTTGTGAGGCAACTAGTTTGACGCTCACTTGTGAGGCAACACAAGAGGTTTACAAGGCTACTATTAGCACCTCTATCTGCACATCCATTTTGAGGATGGAAAGTAGAGGAGAACTTTAGTTTTGTGCCTAGAAGTGCCCATAAGGTCTTCCAGAAATAGCTTATAAAGTGAACATCTCTATCAGACACTATAATGGATGGCAAACCATAGATCCTTACAACTTCCTTCAAAAGGCGTCTAGCTATGTGAGGGGTATCAAAAGTCTTGGCGCAAAGTATAAAGTCCATTATTTTTTAGAACCTATCTAGGACAACAAACATTGAGTCATGCTTATTAGAGGCTCATAGCAGACCTAAGACAATGTCCATATGTATGTCTTGCCATAGACTCAAAGGAATGAGTAGTTGGGTGTAGAATCTAGTGTTTGGCTTTTGAGTTTTGGCTATTTGGCATGTCCCATAGTGGTAGACAATACAAGCTATATCTTTTCTTAAGGTAGGCCAAAAGAAATGTTCTTTGGCCATAATGCAAGTGTTATCTTACCCATGGTGGTTGGTGATTCCACTAGTGTGGATCTCTAAGAGAAGGTGATAATGCAAGTTTGGGGTATACACAAACATAACCCTAATGTCACGGACGCACTTTGCTTGGTGCCAAATGTCCGTGCGGCACACTACTTGGAGTAGTGCTAAGCCTTAATCCTGTGTGCACGTACGCACAATATGCGGAAGCGTCAATCTAAAACCCGAGGCAACAATGTGTAATTCGAGGGAAACACTAGCATTCAAGAGGCACAATGGATTTACACAGAACGGTGAGTAAAATGCTCGGTGAAATGAGTCACCCGAACACCCCACCGATATATTGATAAAAAGGCAGCAATACAAGAAAACAATACAGGACACTAAGCAAATATTGAGTAGACCCTAGACCTATAACTTGGTGGCGAGGGCAGGTGTGTGGAACCTTGCAATTTTATACTTGCATGGGATCACAAGACTGCATTTAACCAAGTGTGACGACCTGGGTGTGCGGGGTACACACCCAAACCCCTTTTGCATACTCATAGAGGTTATGAGCAGGGAGAGACCCTCATCTTGGGGTGAGGCCTGATGTAGAAGGGGGCAAAACCAATAAGAAATGTGTTAAGATGTTGCATGGAACACTTAGCAAAAATTTAGCCTTGTACAGAAGTGTACAAGCATAGAAAAAAAATGTGGCATGGGTGAGTCTCGAACCCATGACCAAAGAGAGTGCTAATGCTTATGTTGAAGGGGATGGCCAACCCGAGCTTGGGTCATTCGCTGATATGAAGCATTGGCGCATCCTCTTATATTCTTCATTGGCTTCACTAATCTTAAAGCAACATTGGATGGCGGATTGAGTAAGTGAAGTTTTGGGGCGACTTGGATTAGGGGGCAGCCCTAATCGTGAGAAGACATCCGAGAGTTGTATGCTTGTTGCGGCTGCTGCATTTTTGGGCGATTTGAGAGGCGATCTTCATCACCTCCGGCCAGCCTTCTCCATCTTCTTCTCCGGCGAGGATTAGGGGACTTTTGTGAGCTCAAAAGGGGCGGCGACCTGCTGTAGTGCCGACCCTTGGAGGAGGAAAATCCGGCAGGATGGAACTGCACATTTCCGGCCAGCTTGGAGCAGTCAGCCGGCAGCAGCTCATCCGCCACCTCCACCCTCTTTTCCGGCGGTCTTGAGGGCTCCTTGAGCTTCAGGGAGTGCGGCACCTTAGGTGGTGTTGAGTCTTGGAGGGCGGCAGCAAAGGGGAGAGGCTTCCCCATTCTCGGCAGTGGGAAGAAGGAGCTCTTCCCTACTCGGATCAAAAGGGGAAAGGTGTTTCCCCTCTCACGGCAGCTAGGGGAAGGAGTCCCCTTGCTCTTGGCTTGATTGGAGCTTCACGGACAGCACTTGGGCAGCTTGTTGGAGGAGTTCACCGGCGGCCAAAGGTGGTGTTCCGGCGAGGACTAGCAAAGCCTAGCTTGTACAAACGGCTCCCAAGGGTCGGGCGATCCTTGGAGGTACATTTACATGCTTACTTAGATAGGGCATTGTAATTCATTGTATAAGACGCTTGTGAGTAGCTAGTGTGAGGTTTTTGATCCCTCAGCCCACATTGGGTAGTGGAGGGGTTTTCCTCACTTTTGATATCATTGTGTACTTTGCCTGGCCAGCTGAGGCCTCGGTGTGATTAGGGGCGGGCGCACCTACTCTATAGGGCGTTCCCTCCTTGTGGTGTAGTTGTGGATACTTGCTTAGGATCGGGGCATATGTCTAGTGCCCGACTACTGTATTGCCTGTGATTCGTGTGTGTGGAAATTGCACAGGGCGCTACGTATTAAGGACGGTCCTTGAGAGGCATATTGGGTTGAGGAGCAACGTGTGCTGCCCACCCGCCGCTCATTGACGTAGAGTCTAGGGCTAGGAGAAGATTAGGCCCAGACCATCAGATATCAGCCCGGGAGCACAGTGATCCACAGAGCACAGAGGCATTTGATCGGGGCACGAGACTTACCCATCAGGGGTCCAGTGTGGTTTGAGTTGGGGCGCAGATCGATCTTAGACTTCCGCATCGCGCACGTGCATAGAGCGCCTGTATTTGAGTGTTAGGCTGACGGGTTGTGCATTGTGTAATCCTTGATACCCGGTGTCACGCCCCAAATTTCGTGCTAAATTTTTGCGTAAATTCCCGAGCGTGATGGCACAATCTACACACCCTCTGTGTAGATTGTCAGCCTACCCTCAATGCGGAAAATAGCCAAGATCGTCTCCCAAGCAAGATCAGACTCCTCTAGATCCTCTGCGCTCTCAGGGCTGAGCTCTGATGGAACTGAGCTCCAAGGCTGTGCTGATGGAACTGAGTCCTAGCCTTCTCCTAGCCCTAGACCTAGGTCAATAAGGGGCGGGTGGCAAGCACATGTTGCTTCTCAACCCCATATGCACCCTTAATGACAGTCTTAAACCTAAGCGCCCTGCAAATGATAATCCACACGCTGGCAGTTCACAATAGAAGGGCACTAGACATATGCCCAAACCCTAATACAAGTATCCACAACTACACAGCGATAATCACACCGATCGATAAAAGTAAACACCCTATCAACTACTCAAGATAGCATAGAGTTCATACAATGTTCTACAATGCTATGCAAAGTAATTAACACAAGTAAGGAATGTATACCACTCCTACGCAATGCTATGTGGAAGAAGATCAGCCCCCTCCAAGTGAAGCCAAGCTCCTCCAAAGCGCTCTCCACCAAAGTGATGAAGAGCTCCAACCCTAGGGTCGCCTCCCTAGGTAGTTGTAGATGCTCCTCCTTCCTTGGACTCGCCTCCAAGCCCAAGAACAAGCTGAACCTCAAGTGAGCAGCACCTCAGCCGCCACAAGTGGATGAAGGTCAGGTGGCGCCACCAACAATCTAGTGGCCGCTGGTGCTCCTTCTCCTCTCCAAGAACAGCCGGTTCCTTCCTCCAAGGAACCCAATCGAATGGCTGAGCAAACTCACCCCAAAGCTAGGGCAAGAGGGCTGTTGCGTGAGCCTCTCTCAAGCAAACCCCCCTCAAGAACCGAATCTCCTCCAACACTAAATCCTCCAAGCTGGATGGGAAAGAGTGAGTGCAGGCCGGCTGCTCCCTCAAGCTGCCGCCCCTCACCAAGTGGAGGATGGCCGGAACCCCTCCAAACCACCACCACACTCGCCGGAGATGAGAGGATAGAATGAGGCGTGAGTTCACCTCAAAGTCATGCCTAAATGAAGGGAAGAGGATGGCCGGATGAACCTTTCTCCTCCAAGTCGCCACCACAAGTTCCCCTTTCCTCTCGGTTCCTTTCTCAGCCCGAATAGAATTCTTCCTCTCGATTGCAATCCGAGATCCCCAATTAGTTGGGTCTTTTGTCAATTTCGCCCCTTTGCATTATGAAGACCATAAGTGGAAGGCGCTCCTCTTTCTTTCAGCAAATGACCCACGCTTGGGTTGGTCTTCTCATGCAACATAAGTATTGGCTCTCCCATGGGTCTTGGGTTCAAACCCCACCCATGACATATTTTTTTTTCAAGGCTTGTACACCTCTATACAAGTTCAAATTATGCTCTAATGTCCATATAACCTCCTACAATGGACTTTATCTTTTTGCATGTGTATTCTCCTCTGCTAAGCTCCCCCAATCCCTACTCAAATCCCATTGAGTCCATGGGATGGGCTGGGGTATAACCCCAATATACCCAAGGTCTCACACCCGGGGTTACACCGTGTGCAAGTCGTGCCATCACCCTCAATTTACACAGCGAAAAATTGGGGCGTGACACCAAGGCACTACCTCCCCTCTCAATCCTATCCCAAGTACACAATCTAAGGGGTGTGAGTAGAAGGCTTCACAAGGGATGGGTAGGCTAATTTTACACATTTGAGCCCTCCATCCTGGAGTACTTGTGAAAACACAGTCCCCCACTCACATGTACATGCCCCGGGACAGTCCCCCGAGTGCATAACAACCCCAAAGACCAAAACACATGGCACACATGTGCCAAACCATGTTTTTACATGGAACTACATATCCCCAGAGTTTTGCACAAAAAGATAGCGTCAGGGTCGGGTAACAGTGGAATTACACACAAACTCCTCCGATCCCTGACACTAAGGGGAGAAAACTCTCTCTCAGGGAGAAGAGTGAACCAACAGTGGATCCCTATATAAGGCCAAGTAGATGGACACAAAGTTAGGACAAGTTGCATACACATCCTTAAAGTGGTCAAAGGTCATAATCTCAGTCCCAAGTGCATATAAAAGTCGATGCATTCAGCATAATGCATTGGCTACGATGTTTTCCTTCCCAACTTTGTGTCGTAGCACAAAGGTGTAGTATTGGAGAAACTCTACCCATTTTACATTCTAGGAACTAAGTTTCTTTTGGGTATTAAGGAAGGACATGGCTTAGTAGTCACTATAAATTATGAATTTAGTATATAGGAGGTAATGCCTACAATGAGCAAGGGTTTTTACAATCACATAAAACTCTTTGTCGTAGGTCAAATATCATTATCTAACCTCATTGAATTTCTTGTTGTAAAATATGATTGGGTGCCCCTTAAGGCTCTATCTACTATATCCGAGGCATTGCAAGCTACTTCAAGCCTAAGGGTGAGGTCATGTCTTCCTAGATTTCACAAAAGTTACATCTAGTCGAGGAGGTCCATTGGAATTCTCTTTTATGAATATAATTCATAATGTGGGGGGGGGGGGGGGGTGCACGTGATGCCTTACATTTTAGTAGTGATTTTTATTATCTTTCCATGATGAATTTAGGCCAATTTTAATGTTTTTACACTCTTTTAAGGCTTATTTAGTTAAAAACTTCAGAATATTCACTTTTCGTCTGTCTTATTGAATTTTAGGTAAAATCACCCAAATTTGAAGACTTTTTGAAGAATATAAAAACATGGGGTGATTCCTTATGAGAAGACGGACCCGTGATCTTGCCGAAGGACGTAATTCAGCACGCGCGTCACTGCCTGGTGAACCCGGCGGGGTTCACCGATGATGTTAAAGGTTTCTGAAATCTGCCGCACACTTCACTGGCAGGTGAACCCCCATGGGGTTCACCCGTGATTCTATCTGAAGATACCTGCACAGAAATATGCCGAGGATTTCACTAGTATTTCACAGAAATATGCCGAGGATTTCACGGGGTTCACCTGTGATTATTTCGCAACAGATCTACGCCGAGCACTTCACCACCTGGTGAACCCCACGGGATTCACCCGTGAAGCTGTCGGAATAGCCCGACCTCCACTCGATTTCTAGCTGATTTCGGGCTCGATTCAAGTCCAAATTTAGCAAGTGAGGACTTTTTGGAAAGCTTACTTCGAGGTGAAGAGAAAAAATATAAAAGCCCTAAATTTCGTGACCTAATCATCAAGGAATCTTGTGATGAAGTGGCTAAGGCGGAAGTCGATGGCGAAAAGGCGACTTTGGGGTGATTTTTGGAGATTCGAGCGTCGGAACTCAGCAATCCTTGGTTATTTCGTTTGGTTCATCGTCTCCTTCCTCTTAGAAACCTTTTCCTATGATTTTCCTATGTTTAAAGATAGTATTTTGAGCGATTCAACGATGGTTGTAGCGTAAACCTATTTTCAGGGCTAGGTTGAAGCCATCTGACGATTTTTATTTGCAACTCATGTATTAACTTTGCTATTTGGATAATATCTTAAGCATATTTCACTTGATGCACTTATTTCTTGATTTGTACTCTGGCCAAGTATTATCATGTCATAGTTGTTACAGTTCATAACGAGAGTAGGACCGTAACGACCGAACCTCATTGTGAATCTTGCGAAGGCTCGATGCGAAAGTGCTTGTTCTTCGCTCGAGGGTTCATAATCTACCACGGAACTCATTGGGTTTGTCTAGAACGATCCACCGCGAAAGTAGGAGACGTTCTGGGTAAATACTGGGGTGTACACTCGAAAGAGGGCACCTTGTGCCATAGGGTAGATTCCTTATGCATATCTGTAAATCCAAGTAACTGATGTTTATTCCTTAGCGCGATTAAAATCGTCAAAGAGGTGGAAACCAAAGCCCTGAGATTCTCTCTTGTATATTTTCTCTGCCGTAGTTGTTTGATTTCTTGTTTACTGTTATGCTTAGTTTTAGTTTTCAAGTTCCAAAAACCACGATTTGATCAGCTTAGATTCCAATAATTAGATTTTCTGGTACTCACCTTGTTCCCTATGGGATTCGATATCTTTTGTATTACTTCGACATTTCCGTACACTTGTGGATAGTGTCAGCACGCAACCAACCTATGGAAGCTTCAGGCTTCAATTAAGGTTTGAGGCTCAGGTCAGCTTATGATCACTTAGATTTTCTTAGGGTTAGCGGCTAGACCTTGGGATGACATAATAAATCCTACAAAGGTGACTTGAGTTTCCATAAATGAATATTTCTTAAGGTTGACAAGCAAGCGTTTATTCCTAAGGATGTTAAGGGTGCACTAAAGGTGTTCATCTTAGTTGCGGTTGTACACTAAGACGTCATCAAAGTAGATGACAAGGAACTTCCCAAGGTAAGGTCTTAAAACTTGGTTCATCACATGCATAAAAGTGGTGGAGGTATTCGTCAGCCTAAATAGCATTACGAGCCAGTTATATAGGCCCTCTTTAGTCTTGAAGAAGGTTTTTCAGTCTCCGTATTCACAAATATGGACTAGATGATATTCACTTCACAAGACAAGTTTAGAGAACCACACAGGTCAAGAATATCATCGAGCCTAGGGATTGAAAATTGGTACTTCATGATGATTCTATTGATGGCTCGATAGTTGATGCATATGCACTAACTACCGTCTTTCTTTTGGGGTGAGTAGTGTGGGCACAGTACAAGGGCTAAGGCTCTTATGAATAAGTACTTTGGTTAGCAACTCATCAACATGTTGATTCATCAATGTGTGTTTAGCAATGCTAGGCCGATAGCGGGGCAAATTAGGGAGCTAGACTAGATTAACTCTATAGCATGTTGTATATCATGCATGCGCAGGGGGTGGGGGGTGAGAGTCCGGGTGGTAATTCATCAAGGGTAATATCCTGGAACTCAGTGGGCAATTTCTTAAGGGCTTTGGGCATGGATTGGATTTCATTTTCTGAGTCCTCTTGTGGTTCCTTAACAATTATCATGAAAAAGGTTTATTTCCCTTTAACTTCGGTCAAAATGCTTGTGGATATGGAATTCCAAGTGTTATGGATGGTGGTGTGGGCCTAACAACACCCTTAGAGGTGGATGCGTGTAACTCTTTAAAGAGTACTGGGTTCAAATGTATCTTGGGTCCTTTATGCCCAAACAAATACATATTGGACCAATCATAGTGGACTACGTCAAGGTTGTATAGCCAAGGTCTTCCTTAGAGGATATGGGACACATCCATCAAAATCACATCACACCAAGTATTGTCCTAGTATTTTCCAAAATTGAGCTACACCTTGTAGTGATATGTGACTGTAAGGCTAGATGTGTCCACCCAAGTTATGGAGTAGGGATATGGGTGGGACTCAAGAGCTAACCTAAATTAGGTCATAGCTACTCTATAGACAACATTAAGGCTACATCCACTATCAATTGCGACTTTGCACAAGTGCCTATTGCACTTCATATAAGTGTAAAGATGTTAGTCCTTTTTTAAGTCTTTGATAGTTTCGGGTTGTACAACGACACACTAGATAATAGCTAAGATAGGGCCAACTTCTTCCTCACTAGTGTAGCAGTCAGGCTCATACTCATTGATGATAAGGTTAGCTAGGGCTAGGTTGAAGGGTTTGGAGTCTTGTTGTGAAGTCTCCTTCCCTTACTAGGTTTCACCTTCACCCAAAATCAAGGCATTGTGTGGGCAACCCCTGGAAAAGTGTCTAGGTTGGTGGCATTAATGGAAAATTGTTCTGTTAGGTTCGATAAGAGTTGGGACCTTCTCTCAGTCCCCTATTGGATAAGGTAGCTACTATAAGTGTAGGAGGTCGGGCTAGAGGCCAAGGTTTAGATCAAGGAAGAGCTACAATATTTCTAGGCCCTTAAGGGGCAGGGGTATATGAGGTCATGCTCAACCTCGCAAGCTTGTTGGAAAACCAAGTTCATATAGTTTAAGGTATGGGTAACGATTGCATGACAGATCTCCAATCAGAGGTTATTCTTAAAGCATGTGAAAGTGAAGCTAGGATCTTCAGTTAGGTTACAATGGATCAAAAGCTCATCAAACATATCCATATATTCATCTATCACACTAGGCCCTAGATGCTACTCAGTTGTTCGAACAACCAATGATGGTAATATGGTGGAACGTATTTTTTCAACAAGTTGTATTTCATTTTATCCCAACAGTCTAGAGCGAGTAGGTTACTTCTCTCCAATTGGTAGGCCTGTCCAATCGGTTCAACCCAAAATGAACCAAACCGATTGGACCAAAAATCAAAATTATTTTTCTAATATTTATAAACTAAAATCGAACCGAATAATTTGAAAACCGATGTGAACCGAACCAAAAATATCGGGTTCAGTTCGGTTCAAACCCATTAAAACCGAAAAAAAAGGAAAAACGGTTGAAAACTCTGCCGCCGTTCATCGCAAGAATAAACAGGGAAGAGCCATCGCCGAGGGAGAAGATCCTCCTATCCCTAACACCTCATCCGCCACCCGTGGAGACGACGAGTCCTCTCGTCGCTCGTCGTCGGTTGTAGAGTTATGGTCTGCGGCTAGATAAATTTCTTCTTCTTCCTATTAGATCTCTTCAAATCTCTTCTTTTCCCAATAAATTTCTTTTCACTGCCACCGCATAGCATTAAATATGACAGGTAGGGGGCGCCAGGCATTTATTTCGAATGGACACTTGGACAAGAGACTTCTCGTAGAGAGGAATGGTTTGCATTTATTGCATGCCAGACATTTATTGCTGCTGACATGGCTAATGGCTCAAGGGATTGAAGGGGCGCGGCTTCCAATGGAAAAATCAATGGGAGGATTTGACAGCAAGTCGGTTCACCGTTCAGTTCCATCCATTATACTAATATTTTTTAATTTTAAATTTTTTTAATTGGTTCGGTTCGTATTAGTTTTGAAAATAGAAATAAAAAATCGAACCGATTTTATTTTAGTCTCCCCTAAACCGAATCGACCTGAACCGATTTATCATAAAATCGAACCGAATTGACTAATTCGGTTTAATTTGGTTCAGTTTATCGGGTTGAACCAATTAGTAGACAGGCCTACCAATTGGCACTCAATATTGAGCCAATAGAGCTTTGTAGGTTTGAGGAGAAGAAGGCATACAAGGTTTACATGCAAATTCTACAAATATTACTCTAGTCCAAATATTGATCCGTTATAGTGGTCCAATCTAAAAACAACACAAAGGGTCCGAACTACATACAAAATGTGGAAGGAGAAACCTTCATGAGATGTCTCACCTCATCATCTCCTTGCGAGGCTGGCGGTTACGAGGTCTCGGTTCGCCATAGTCCCACTCATGCTCATCCTCATAGGAGTTCTGATACCTATTTCATCTAGCAAAGGTTCAAAGGATGGATTCTCTAGTGAGCTCTTCCGAGTAAAACTGAGATTGTTCAACAAAATCTATAAATTTATTGTGTTGTATCATTCCCATTCTCCAACAAAATCTATAAATTTAGCAGTACATAGTTTATAATTTTATATGAGAGTGATGAACTAATTAAAAGAAATGAAATATGACTATGTTAATGGGGAAATTATACTATAAAAAAGAAATAAATAAAATCATTAAGAATATTAATAAGTAATTCAATCAACATATATATAGACATGGAAATAAAGAGAATTTATATTAGTTCAACTCTCCAAACCTATATTGATTAAGCGAATCACCTAGACTATTAAATGTATTATCTCTTCATTCTCTTGAGGATACCATTTCTCTTAATCTTTAGGCCGTGTTTATTTGGACGGATGAAAAGTACAAAGGAAAGAAAAGAAGGAAAGAAAAGAAAAATAGATGGATGGAATGCGTTATAAATTTTTCTTCCTTGTGTTTACTTAGATGGAAAGAAAGTTTGAAGGATTGATATATACACCCCAATTTTTATTTTTTTATTCATATTTTATATATATATATATATATATATATATATATATATATATATATATATATATATATATATATATATATATATATATATATATAAATATTAAATACGAGCGACGATGGCGAGGGCAAACAGTAGCTGCATGAATGAGCAATGGTGGTGAGTTCGAGCAGCGACCGGAAGGACGAGTAGTCGAGAACAGCTCATATTGAGCGAGAATAAGTAACCGTGCGGTGAAAAGTTAGGTGTGAAGTTAATAAAGTTAAGAAATAGTTTCAGCTTTTTAATGCTATGAGACTTAATTTTATTCACTAATTTTATGAGGGTGTCAGTTAATTTAACTGGTAAGGACCTTAGTTGTTGATAATAAGGTCTTGGGGTCAAATCCCGCTCTCATTACTTGCCTATGTCAAAAAAAAAAAAATAGTTTCAGCTTTCCGTCCGATTTGGGTGAAAAGCAAATGGAGGGATTAATGACTAACTTTTCTTCTTATTTTTCCTTCTAAACTATCCATCCGCCCAAGTAAACAAGCCTATAGTCCTTTCCTTCCTACTTTCTTTTCTTTCCTTCTAACTTTTCCCCCAAGTAAACAAGGCCTAAATGTAAGAAATAAAATAAAACAAGCAATGATGACTCTTCCATAAGTGCCTCAATCAACAAGTAAAAAAAAATTTTTTTTTAAAAAAAAATGCAAATCTAGGCAGGAGAGAAATACATATTTAAGTATAAAGTCCTTTCAATTTCTTCTGTTCGAACTCCTTATTAAGATATGACTATTTTAAAAGGATGCGATTTTGAGATAACTTCTACACTAATAAAATATTTGATAAAAGCTTCATGTAAGAATCAATATTTTTAGAGATCCAGAGGCACGATTTATAGGGTTTGCAAGGTCATGAAATGGCTAAAGTAGGATAAAATGCTTTGCATGTCAAAAATAAATTTTTTTTTTAAGAGTTGATTTAGTTTAGTGCAACCATATTTGATTTGATCTAGTGTAAAAGACACTTAATTTGTCTCATTTGAAGTTAGAGTCCAAATTGAGCTTTATTTGAATTATTAAAAATCTTAGGAAGCCTAAAATAATAATTTTAAAAAATATGACAAGCTTAGCTCTGTTTAAGGAGCGGTAACCTTAGAAATCTATTATCTAAAGCTTAGCTAGTTTAAACATTTTGGTGTTACTTAGGAAAACTTTAAAAATTTTATTTTAATAAGGTAGCGTTGAATAAGGCAGAAAGATATACTACACAAACTTCCTATTTATCTAAAGCTTAAAATTAAACCTAGTGAGATCTTGAGTTGTGTAAATTATCTAAACTCCATATGTATTTTTATTTTTGATGTGGACTAGAGTAAACTAATCTTTAACTTGAGACTTGAACTTAAATAAGTTGTGTTACACTTAAGCAATACTCCTAGGAAGAGACTAAAATGTAACACATAAATGAGTGATATATATTCTACATGAAATTAAATAAATTAGACTATTAATTATACATACTCTATCTATTTTGATGAATCTTAATTGCACATCATATTTGATATTTGATCTAGATCAATTTTGTATTGTCCAACTGGACTCAAATTTGACTAATTCACTTTACTAGATTGGATTCAACTTTTTTTTAATGTTAACAACACCTGCTAACAAGTTACTATACTTATCGTATCCCAACCTAGCGGCGGCGGAGGCGACCGTTTCGCCTCAAGGGCTAATGGAAAGACAGTCTTCGCAGAAGAAGCCGCCGGATAAACCTTCGCTGACCCCTGGTGCGCCAGCACATGCGTCTGGTAGCTCTTCCCGTCCTTGGAAAGATCTTTTCAGCAGCAATGTTGGTGGCCCTTCCAAGATCTCTCAACGCTATGAGGCTGCCCTCCACTCAGTCTCGAGCAAATATGCCAATCGGGTGATCTTCACGGCTGACAAACTCAACGATTGGAGAACCCCTTGGGAGTCTTGTCTCATTGGTAAGTTCCTCACAAGAAACCCTCCCCTGCACATCCTACGTCCGGCGCTGAACAAGATCTGGCTGCCCTATACTCCTACGGAGGTGATCGACCTTGCTAACGGCTATTTCTTGATTCGCTTCCCCTCCTCGGCTACTGCTTTAGAGGTTTTGGTGGGAGGGCCTTGGACGCTATTTGGGGAGTTTCTTCATCTCCTCCCCTGGGAACCTAACTTCCAACCGCTCCTCCACCGGATCACCAAGGCCCCTATATGGGTTCGGCTGCCCGGGTTACCATTAGAGTATTGGAATGCAGACTCGATTGCAGCGATTGCCTCTAAGTTGGGAAAGCCTCTGAAGATTGATGATAGGGCGACTGCTCAGAGCCGGGGGAAATTCCTTCGAGTATGTGTGGAGTTGGATTTGGAGAAACCAATCCAGGAGGGGATATGGATTGGAGAAGAAGGCGATGATTTTTTCCAGGTTTGCTTGTATGAGAATCTGCCTTCCCTGTGCACGGGCTGTGGTAAACTCGGCCACACTAAACCGGACTATTTAGGGAAGGCGTTGCCTGAGGAGGAGCCTAATTCGCATCAACAGGAGGCTCCTTCCACCACCTCATCCCTACATACTATTGGCCCGGAGGACGGTATAGTCAGTCCCTGGATTCGAGTGGAGAGACGACGGCCGGCTGCCCGGAAAAGTGCCCCCCCCCCTTCAAGGGTAGCAAGGATCACTCTGCGGACGGGAGGCGGGCTGAGGAGGGTCCCCCCAGCCAGTCTCCTGCCCTGACAAAGAAACCGGTTAACACTGAGCCGGCTGCTTTACCTCTGGTTGTCCATGACAAGACTCCGCCTGCATTACATGCCCAGGAACAAATCATGCGTCGTCCGATGGGGGACGATGAAACCATTGCTGGTTGGCTGAGTGCGCGCAAGGAGGCTAGGAGGACTCCGCTACTACTTGCGCTGGATGGCACCAGGGCCCGGGCAGCTGACCCTCCGGCTACGCAGCACATGGCTATTCCCCCAGTTACCTCTACTAGTCTGAGTATGGCACCTTTAAGTAAGAAACATGAGGGGATCTTTGGTGGTCGGTTGGAAGAGCTTCCCCCACTCGTGGATAGTGGTTCTGATCGAAGTATGGATGTTGACATGTCCCCCTTGGACCCCTTAGCTATTGGGTTCAAGCGAGCAAGGGGTGCGGGCTCCCATTAATGGTTCCCATGCCGCTTAATTGCCTTAGCTGGAATTGTCGTGGGGCTGGTCGCTCTAGTGTCCGCCACGCTCTTTACGTTTGGAGGAAATCCTTTAATATTTCCATAATTATGCTTCAAGAAACCCACTTACAAGAGGAGGGAGTGGTCACTCTGACTCGGGAGCTCGGGAGACACTGGCGGTCCTTCCATTTTCCAGCTCTCTCTAGCTCGGGTGGTCTCTTTCTGGGTTACAATGCTACTACTTGCCACGTTCAACACTTGGCTGCTACCTCGCAATATATCAGCGTTCTTGTGACCTCCGGTGGTAACACCTGGATGCTCACTTCCTTTTATGCCAGTACTCTTTATCGGGCTCGTAACCAGATGTTTATTGACTTCAAGAACACGGATTTCATGGATACTCCTTGGCTCCTATGTGGGGATTTCAATTGTATATTACGTCCGGAGGATAAGCAGGGCGGTAAGCATTTCTATGTCTCGCCTGCCATTGCAAAATTCACTGACCTTGTTCAGTCTCAGGGATTGGTCGACCTGGGCTTTGAAGGTCCCCCTTTTACCTGGTCGAATAATCAACAAGGGAATCGGAAAATTTTAAGCCGCTTGGACCGTGCTCTCGCCAACAGTCCGTGGCTTACTATTTATGGCAATTCATCCGTCCAGCATCTTACTAGAGGCATCTCGGATCACTGCCCTATTCTTCTGCGAATACAGCTGACGGGTCCTACTCCTAAGCCCCCCTTCCGCTATAGGGCCATTTGGAACCGCTACAGAGAGGTGACCGCCATTGTTCAGGATAATTGGTCTGGCTCTAGGACTGATGATCCTCATTTTCAGTCTCGCTTTCACCAGCTTCAGAAAGCCCTTCTCAAATGGCACCGTGACCATATTGGTTGCCTGGAGAGCTCTTTCCAGACGACGCAGTCTGAGATCCTTCAACTGCAAAACTTAGAGTCCTTGAGGTCATTGGATGGATGGGAGGAACTTAAACTTCGCAGTTTGATTAATAAGGCTAAGGCTCTTACCACTCAAATCCACCTTAAATGGCGTGCGCTGGCCAAATGTCATTGGCTTCGACATGGCGATGCAAACACGAAGTTCTTTCACCGTTTCTACAACCTGCGGCGACGAATTAATTTCGTTACTCATCTTACTACTGGAGGCGGGACTATTGTGCATGATGCTGCGCTCATTCGACAGGAATTTAAACATCATTATGAGGAGCTCTGGCGGATGGACGATGGTGGTAATCTCTCTCGTTTTTCTCAACTTAATCAATTAGATGCTTTAATGCCTAAGTTTGATACCGACCACACTGAGAGCCTTACTGGTCCGATTACCATGGAGGAGTTAACTAGAGTGGTTCAGGGCCTCGGGAATGATCGGAGTCCCGGTCCGGATGGGTTCACTGCTGAATTCTACAAGCATTTTTGGGGGATCATTGGCAAGGAGATTCTTGAAGCTTTACTTCATTTTCAAAGCTCTTACTACATGCCGTCAAGCTGGAGTCATACTCAATTAATCTTTATCCCTAAATGCAACAGCCCAGGAGGTATCTCAGACTACTGCCCTTTGGCGTTATGCAATGTTATTTACAAGATTTTATCCAAAACCCTTGCGGCTAGATTGAAAGCCTTTATGCCGGAGTTGGTTCGGGAAGAGCAGTCTGCCTTCATTACCGGTCGCTCCATTCATGATAATATCCATGTGGTTCAGGAAGTGGCTCATAGTATGTACCGAAGGAAAGGCCAGTATCCGGATGTCTTAATAAAGATTGACCTGGCTAAGGCCTTTGATACCATTGATAGACAAGCTATCTTAAAGACTTTGCACCTACTGCACCTCCCTGAGCAGTTCATTCGTTGGATTGAGGCCTGCATTTATTCGCCTACATTTTCTTGCTGGGTTAATGGTGGCGCCTCTCCGGTTTTTGGAGCTACCAAGGGTATCCGGCAGGGTGATCCTCTCTCGCCCTACTTGTATGTGTTAACGTCTAACATTTTAAGTGCTATGATTCAGCAAGGTACCATAACTGGGGCCCTTACTCCGTTCCAAGTTAGGGGATGCAAAATCTCACATCTTTTATATGCGGATGATTTGATCATTAGCATCCGCGCTAACCCTCGGTCGCGTCGGCAGCTTATGAAGATCTTGGACCAATACCGGATACTTACAGGTCAATGTGTTAATCTTACTAAATCGAAGATCTATTTTCCCCGCAGCTGTGCCTTTCAGGTTCAAGCGAGTATAGCGCAGGAATTGGGCATGGCTATTGGTACTTTCCCTTTCCGATACCTTGGTACTAGTATTTCCCCTACTGCTTCAGGCAAGGCTAATTTCCAGCAATGTATAACTATGCTGAAGTCTAAGATGGAATCTTGCCATAATCGCTACCTTACTCAAGCTGGCCGTATTGTCCTCGCCCAAAGTGTTCTTGCTTCCTGTCCAATCCACTCGTTGGTAACAGGCGGATTGTCCTACCCGCAACTTGACAAGCTCAATAGCTACCTAAGGAGATTTATATGGGCAAAGTCGGATAATTCTCAAGGTATGCATCATATCGGTTGGGATACACTTATACGACCTCGTGCTCAAGGTGGCCTCTACATCAAAGATTTCTCTATCGTCCGGACTGCTCTAAATGGAGCTCGTATCTTGGATGTCCTCAATCAAGCACCTAAACAGTGGGTCCAATTGAGCCGGGCTAAATATGGTGACATTACTCCTTGGCATACAAAGCGGCCTCGCTCTTCTAGTCAGGTATGGAAAATGCTTTTGCAGGACATTACCAGACTTCAGGCGTATTTAATCAAATGTGTGGGCAATGGTCAGCAAACTCACCTACTTGAGGATCCTTGGTGCACTGACATTCCCTTAGCTCTGAAGCCATCTTTGGTTCACTCCTCTCTTGCTGTTAATACGCTGGTCTCCGATTTCATTACTCCGGATGGTTGGGAAACTATCCGCTTGGAACACCGGCTTGGAACTGCGCTAATGAACCACATTCGTGGTTCCCTCCCAGCGCCGTCAGCGGTTGCAGATAAATGGGTTTGGAGTATGGGTTTTACGGGTCTTTCTAAGCCTCACTCTATATACAAGGTGCTTTTGGAACAACGGCTCCTGGTTCGGCAGGATAATATCCCTTGGTTGGTCCTTTAGAAGCTTCCGCTACCTCCTAAGATACGAGTCTTTTGCTGGAAATTGGCCCATCATAAACTTCCTACTCTGGATAGGCTAAGTAGAATTTTCTCTGTATTGGATACACAATGTGCTCTATGTAAGGTCCAGGAGGAATCTCATCTCCATCTCATGTATGAATGTGCTTTTGTGGCTGAGATTTGGCGCACTTTATGTCCTGATCTGCTCCTTGATAACAGACTTCGTACCTTGCTGGGCAATGGCAGTTGGATTCAGGTGGGGATGGCAGCTGGTGAGCCTTGCAATGTCCTTATACCTATCACACTTTGGTATATCTGGAAAGCGCGCAATGCAATGCTATACAAGGGGGAACGCCGGACTCCCATCATGGTCCTCAGGGACATACTAGCTGAATTAGATGAACATTGGTATGGGGCTACTAAACGTCCTACTGTGGCAGCTTATCCACCAAGCTCCCAAAGGATAGACAGATGGACGGCTCCCCCCGTGGGGAAGCTAAAAATCAATACTGATGGATCCTGGTACTCGCTTAACAATGATTCTGGGGCCGGTTACATTATTAGAGATCATGCTGGAAGGGTTAAGATGGCGGCTGCTGCTTACTGTGTATGCTCTTCTCCTCTTCATTCGGAACTTTTGGCTATCCGGAATGCTTTGGGCTTCATTTACACTTGTGAGGATTACAGATACTCTTGTGTCAGTGTTGAAGCGGATTCACTTGAAGCTACAAACCTACTCAATTCTGATCACCCCTACCCGGCTTCGAATCTCCGTGGTCTTTTGATGGAAATTCTTCAGCTCAAGCGATCGTTGCACATCTCTATCCAACATATCTCAAGGGAGCTCAACAAACCGGCGGACTGGCTTGCTCGGCATGCGAACCATACTCGATCCTATTTGGTCTTTCATGATGTTTTGCCACTGGAGTTGGTTTCCCTCGTTGAATCTGATGTAACTTAGTTCTCTTGTATTTGCGTTTTACCATTAAAAAAAAAAAAAAAAAAACAAGTTACTATACTTCTTGATAGTTGCACCAAAAGAGCCATCCCAAAGAGTGGTGTGAATTTATCTAGGTATCCTCCCTCTGATGCTTTAGTGAACAAGAGATTATGGGATGAGTATCTAGTGAAATTAAGGAGAAGAACTTGTGTTCTAGAGAAGTACTTAATTTAGACTCAAATGTAGATGTTGTGGATACAGTAAATGGAGGCAGCAACATAGGTAGTTTATAGTCTTGAATGAACAATAAAGTATGTCGATTGATGTTACTATGAAACACCAACTTTGTCTTCTTGAATGGCCAAGTACATGTGGAAAGAATGCCATGAGGCTCAATAACTTAAGCATCACTTAAGTGATCTAACCAAAGTGAATATGTATATCTTGGTCACTCTAGTAGGCAATAAGTAGACTGAGTGAAGTAACAGATTAACCTACAAGGGTTTCAATCATATTATTAGTGACCAAGTGTAATGAGGCTATATGGCTTCGTCAATTGTTTGGCTACTGAATAACTTGAGTACATTCATAGGATACCAATCGTGCAAGTAGGGATTCCTAAGCTTATTAGATTGAGCTTAGATTAAAGACTAGTAATCTTCCAATTTGCTTGAAGGCTTACTAGCTTTAGTTTGGCTTTTTATACCAACTTTAGTTTTGTAAGTCTGATTGCTATTGATCATAGCTTTTTGTTGTAACCAAGGTCATATCAGCAAGTCCACAGGACCCAAGTGCATAGTTGTTATCTAAAGTCTAAAGATAAGAGTTTATGTACGAGTGATATAAATGAAAATATTGTTCATGCTTATGAAGAGTATCTTCATTGCTTAGTTCAAGCTTTCTTTATGCTAGTGATTCCTGACTCAAGTTTTTCTAGTGTTGATTCTTGCTTAGCTTGAGGTTTTAAGTGTCGGCACTTGCACAACTTGTGCTTTCGTAGTGTTTATCTACCTTTTGTGTCATTTGTTGTGGTTTTTAACTATCAACTATAATAGATTTTACACACAGTATTCCTGTCTTCTGAGTTTATAAGTTCATAAAAGCATAATAGCTGATTATGAGTGAGAGAGAGAGTTTTATCTTGATTTAAGTTCTTCAGATAATTTTGCTCATAAAGATCCCATATAACATTAACATACTATATGAACTAACAAAGAGACCACTTTCTTGTAAAATACTTCTTGAAATGACTATTCATATTCCTACTTATTTATGTCTTTCATCATAGGACCAAAAATGTTTCATATATAATGAAGCAACTTCATGTAGTCCATGATCAACCATCTCTTCAGAAACTTTTCCATCTTGTTATAGTATATACAACTGATAAAGTAGTTTTTTCAATTGGGCTTGGTGCATCACCTGTTTAAGACTTGTATTACTATTTTGATATAGCAATTGATTGATATATGAAGATTGAGACCAATTGCTTTTCAAGATAGTAGAAATAAGTCTGAGATAACAAAATGAATGAATTAGTTTTCTTTTAGATTAATAACTCAACTATGAAAACAATGAATCACTTATGAAAGTTGAATCCATGTATATGAGCTAAGAAACTTCATATTCATTTATTTCCAAGATTGAATCCGAGAACTTCACCAAAATGGGTACAATAAATAATTATCCTGTTAGCAGCCTAAAAAATCAACCTTTTTTCATGAATTTCAATTGCATAAAAACAAAGGAGGAATTTCTTACCTAGGCTTTAAATAATGAAGTCTTGTGCTTTCTTCACTTGTGAACTCTCATTTTTCTTTGTTTTTAATGTAAAAGTC
This sequence comes from Costus lasius, assembly GCA_027563935.2. NCBI lineage: Eukaryota > Viridiplantae > Streptophyta > Magnoliopsida > Zingiberales > Costaceae > Costus > Costus lasius. The sequence continues at coordinate 24,657,338 of CM050450.1, forward strand.
AAACAAACTCTCCATATAAAAATTTAAAAAGAAACAAGAACAAGAGCAATGAGCTCTACTCTTGAGAAAACACAGTCAATCAACAATTACAAGCACAGGGCTGACATATGCGATGAGCACATCATAGAACAGCGGCTGAATTTAACAGTGGCCAAATAAAATAAAAAAATTCAACGACGTTAAAATCTTCGTGGGAGTTTTTTTACCAGCCATTTACATTATTGCTCCTCAGAAAGATGCAGATGAGTTGACGACTGGCAGAAAGCAAGAGAGTGATCTTTCCTGCTCATGGAGGGCCAGTCATGAACTTAGACTTTTTTTTTTCTTTGCCACCTAATTCCCATTTCGAGAAAAAAAAGTCGTCTCCAAGACGGTGAGGAGAAGTCCTTGTCCATTCCAACATCGAGGAATAAAGTAGGAATGAGGTGACGGTCATAAGCAGGAATAAAGGTCAAATAAAGGGGCTGAGAAATAGAACTAGCATCACAGGAAGGGTAGATGAGGGTAGGGCTGGCTCATGAATTATTCAGCAGTCATAAAGCCCATCCATCCCACCAACTTTGCTTTGGCATCACTTAATCTGTTAGTCTCAAACTCCGAGTCATTACAGGAGAACAAGTCCCTGGTATCCTCCAGATGTCAACGCTCATATTGGTCTTGCAATGAGTTTCAATAAAAAGCAAGGGTAGAGGTCTTGGTATTGTTATGGTTTGACCAGCTCGCACAACATTTCTCAAATAATGAATTGGAGAGGTTTCTTGTGCTGAGGTCAGATTCATGCATTTGATGTCCCAACCCACAAATCTTGTTGAGAAAAGAAAGAGCACGCGGAAGCAAAGACTTCAACGCATTAGCTGGAAGCCAATAAAGAAGGATGCATTGGACTTGCACAATGCAACTAGTCTTTGTGGCATTACTGTTTTCTCCACCAAAGAATGAAAACAACATTTACTAGAAATTTACCCAAAACCAAAAGCAAGCTTCAGATCGTAGATGACCAGTAAAATGCATCAGCTAAAGGCAGAATTCAGGACCAACAGCAGGAGCAAAATAGGAATAATAGGAATGGTTTTGTGAAATATACTATATTTATTTTCAGCAATTTACCTCAAATTAAATTATTGAACCAGGTCTAAGTAGCAACCCACCTCCAAAATACAAAGCTCATTTCCCTTCCCTTTATGATTGCATGTGGTCAAAGTGTTTAAATGAAATGAAAGGAAAAAAATTTGGGTTTCTCTTACGAAATGAGTTAAGCTTGTACATACAATTGTTAGCAGCAAGCTACAGATCTTCCACTGAAAGAAAACAGGAAGGTCCGTGTTTGCAGATTCACTCTAGTGCCGCCCATTTGCCCAATTCCTCGAGTGATTTCTAGATTTTGGGAAAGGTGGCTTATTGTTGTGTGACTGCTTTGGAATATCATGTAACTCCATTACTTGTATCGTTCGCTGCTTTTTGGCTGCATCAAATTAAAACACAGGGGATTCATCAGGCATGTGACTCATTTTTCTTTTCAGAGGTAACCAAATCGCACTATGAAACAAGCTGAAAGCAATATATTAAAGCTTTATAAAGCAAACTAACTAACTAACTGACCATTTTCTGCTTGTTGATAGCCTTCCTGAAGCTTTCGCTTTGCGATTTCTAGCTTCGCACGAACTGAAGCTTCTTCTGAATAATTTGATTTCTAGCAGAAGATAGAGAAGTTCAGACATTTTACTCATCTAGAAAAAAACAAACACAGATTCAAGGGTTTTTTAATGCCTGGCTAAGCTTACATCTTGAGGTGCCATTGGTAGCTTTCTTTGCAGCATGGTAGTATCTTGTCGCGGTTTAGGTTTCACCACACTGCACAATTTTTTATCAGAGCTAATCTTTGTGGGTCTGCCAGGCCCAGATTCAGCAATCGCAGGCTTGCTTTGTTTGCTTAGAATGCTTTGGAACTTTGCTTGCCCTGCAGAGATCATCGGATGAGGTTTTGATGTCCTCATTTCAGAGTCCTGTCTTCTCAAATGCATCTTCTCTTCAGATATTACTTGTTGCCGGCCTTCTTGTTTCCTCGTGTTCTCTTCCACAAAAATAGGCTGCCGCATTTCTGGTCTCCTCATCTCTACTTTTTCTTCTGGATAATCAGATTGTTGTTCGGGTTGCTGTTTCTTTACATTTTCATTATTTACTTTCGGCCTTCTTCCGGTTTCACACTTGTTATTGAAGTCCCCATTATTTCTAAAATCTGCAGCAAATTGCCAGCAGAATAATGATATTATTAATCTGGGGAACCCAATTAAGGAGGAGAAACCAGAAAACAATCAGGAACTCACTTCCGTCATCATCCATTTCATCAAAGAACTTTGTGATCCAACAGAGGGTAGAAACAAAAAAAAAGGCACAAAATCAGTGGGCATAAATGGAGGAAACTAAACTAAATTGCACATAATAAAGGACCAAACTACAAAATAGCACATCATATACCCCAGAGAGCTGGATGGTGGTAGTCTGAGCAGCAAAGAGAGCTCCCTCGTCTAATGGAGGAGAAGGAAGACCTTCCTCATCATAGACAACAGAAGGATTTAGAGACTCGGGAGAGTTATCTGTAAATCACAAATTCTTAGTCATTTATAAAAGATCACAATTGGCCACGTAATGCTACACATAAGGAAATGCAGCATACCAGCAATGGCAGCAGTAGCACGGACCCATTCATCAACCAAAACCTTCCATCCTCTGCAACCCCAAATATAAAACAAACAATTGATCAGAAAAATCAGGAAGCGATTAATATGAAGGCATGAATAGTCAGTTCAAAAACTTGGTATCTTTCGTCTTCTCCAGATTCACCAGACACATGGAAAGAGAAAATATGAACAAACAGCCAAGGAGGCCAAAAGCAAAGAGAAGATAAATTTGTAATTAGAGTAAGATGGCTAATGTTTTCTTACTTGTTACAATGCAAAATCTCTCTGACAGACTAAAATAGGTACAGTTAAGAGGCAAACTGAAAACCTAGAATTGGATTGTGGTAGTGAAAACATCCCAATGAACTTTCCCAGTAAACAAACAACAAGATTTAAGCCTCTGAATTCATCAAGTCTAGGGCACCATCATACTCAATCCAAATCAAATATATGAGCAAAAGACAATAAGAAAGAAGGGATAATTGAATCTTAAATGGGCACTAAAATCCAAATCATTAAAATCACTTTGCAAAGCTCAAATGAGCATACGATTTGTTATTCTAGTGGATACTATAACACAGTAAAAGACTCACTCGATGAGAGTGCGAGTTAGGTGGCGAATTTGCTTTGAATTGCGTTTGCGCAAACCATTGACAGCCTTTCCAATCTCAGTCCCCTACAAAAAAAAAAAACATGATTGTTTATCAAAGTATAGAATCATTATCCCCTGAGATCAAAAGAAACCAGATCAAACAAATATGAAAGATAGATTAACACCTTGAGTACATCAACAGAAAGCTCCATTAGTTGCAGCCTCCTCAGTGACTCGAAGAGGACAGTATCAGACTGCAAAGTCGAACCAATATGTCAAGCAAAGTACAGCTCGATCATCTACACGATCCAATCTAACCACAACAATTTCTATTTGCACTATTCCAATGATTTTAACCCATTAAGCCAAATGTAAGAATAGAATGCAAGACGGCAAAAGGAGACCTCATCGAGGTGGTTGGTAAGGATGTCCTTTATTCTGAGAACCTCTTCAACGATTTGGCCTTGCTCTTCAATCTCATCGGTGAGTGCCTCCGCCTCATCGTAGGTGTAGTTGCTGACGACCCGATTCGAGAACTCGGGCTCTTCGTTGCTGCTATCCGCCTTGCTCTCCTTCTCCCCGACCCTCCTCACGCTACCGTGCCCTTCCTCGCCCTCGGCGCCTTGCAGGTCGACGCGATCGCAACCGAAGCAGCGCGGCAGCAGCGCGGTGAAGAACTTCTCCGCAATCCGGCACCTTCTGCTCAGGAACTCCTCCGGGTGATCGGCCGCCGCGACGACGATGGCGTGCTCCATCACCTCGAAGATATCAGCATCGGCGCTCTGGAAAAACTTCCTCCAGTACTCGATCGTCCCGGACGAGCTCGCCATGGCCGTGGCGGCGCCCAGAATACTGGTCTCAAAGGTCAAGAAACCGGGAGCTTTTAGGTCGAGCGACGAGCTCAAGATCAAATCTTTGCCGCAGATTCCTAATCCGGCAACCGGAAGATTCGAGTATAATGAATCTCTTCGCCGATCGGCGGCGGTTCCAATAGATTGTTGTCAATTTAAACAAGAAAGATGATAATTTTCGTAAAAGGTAAGACGAAAAGATGGGTCTTTTTCCATGCACCGGCGCATGGTTGGATCAATTTCAGCCCCAATAAGCAAAATCTGCCAAATCAAATGAGGATGAAGAGGAAAAAAAATCGATCTGCTGCCGTTCTAAAGGAGGAAGATCGATCCCCAGCAGCGACTCCTTTAATCGGCTCGGCAAGGCAAGGCAAGGCTATCTTCTTCAACACTTATCCGAATCCCCTCTCCTCTCTTCTCTCTCTCTCTCTCTCTCTCTCGGAAAGTAAAACCGCCAAATTGGGTAGAATAGGAAAAGAAAAATGGTTGCGACAAAAAATCTTCTACGGCGACACGGGACACCTCCTCCTTTCTCTCTCCCACCACGGCTGATGAAAACCGCTTCCCCAATTTTTTGTCGTCCGCACACGCAGTCGCGCAACGCTAGACCCTTGTTTTCTCAAGTTTAACGCTCTGGTCTGGCAGTGAAACATAAATGGCGCATTTTCCCGAAAACACCCTCATGTATGCATATTTTCACGCACAGGAGCTCATCGCATTTTTAACTAATTAATTTTTGATACTATCGGTCGTTGTCGATGGAAGCCAATCGCTTTGATCTTGTTAGCTGGCAATCTAGTGGCGTTAATCTATCTCCAATTCCACGTGGAGCCTTGCGGTTGGTGGGTCAGGATGAGCTAGAACTTATCCGGTCATATGTTGCAACGTGTTAATGTCATGTACTTAATTACAGATGTGGAATGTGCATCTCTTTAACATCCACGCATTTATCACATGACATGTTGGGTTGCTAACACACCGATTAATCCACATCCCAAACAAAAAAAATTATGTAATCAACTTTAAAGTTAGGGGGATGTGTGCAAATTAAAATCTCTCGCGGCCTCCTTTCGCAATTAACCGTTTCGGGATGGGGCACGTTGTGATTTGGCACGCTCGGCCCCGCGGCAATTGTCGTTTCCCGGCAAACGAATGGGTCTCGGCTCCCTTTGACTTGAGCCAGACGGCCGGATGCTGATCGACGGTCGGGTGGAGATCCGGGTTGCCAAACGGACGGCGATGGAGTGGGTTCTAAGTTTGGGGAAGCGAGCATATTCGCGGGATCCGAAGAGCCGACGCCGCTTCGCTCGAGTCGCGGTCGCCCGGGTCGCCGCGTAAATAAAGCAAAACGTCGCAGCAAATCGCCGGTGCCGATGCGGCCACCTTCGGGTGAGGTTACCGTAAATTAAAAAAGAAATGTACGCGTGGCAATGTATTTGCCGAGTGTGGTTTGTGCTTTTCCTGTGGCTGGTGGATTCGGAGAGTCACCAGTTTTTTTTTTTTTTTCCTTTTTTTTTTGGGAAAAAAATTGTTTTGCGGCTGACAAAAATAGACTTAAAATAAAAGCTCAAAATAGTTTTGTGATTGAAATTTTAATGTGTTTTTTTAGTAGCAAAAACAAGGGATAATGACGGATTTGATTTCGATTATAGAAAATAGAATAAACTATGGAATAAAATTTATTCGGTGCTGGTACGGAGGATCCATTTTCTTTATGGATTCGAGTTGGTGGTAGTAGAATAAATAAATAAATAATTTATAATCCATTCTTTTTTTAATGGAAAAATAAATAAATTTTCTTTTTAATAGGAAATATATATATTTTCTCTTTTTAATATAGATAATTAAGTAATTGATAAAGATGAGAGTTGATTTATTATTATTAATAACTAAAGAAAAGATAAGGTTCGAATCTACATATTGATGTTATCTTACTTAAGCAGTAAGGTTTCTCCAATCTTATAATCATTCAGCCATACACTTATAAAGAGTAGAGATGGTTGCTGCTCTTACCTTTTACCTTTTTTTAAAAAAAAAAAATTTAATTTTTATTGTTTTATACACTTATAAAGATCATTCAGAATCCAAACACTAAATTCATGCTCTTTGTATTCTTAATTCAGTCAGTAAAATTGCATGGAAGATGTAGACTAATGATTCTGGAGATCTTACACAAGATTTGCTGTGGGGGACTAGACGAATCGAGGTTTTTATTAAATACTTGTAGGTTAAAGAATCTATACACTCTCCATGATCACCTGTATCCAGCCATCTCTTCTTTTGAAATCAAACGCCTATGCCAATCTAATCGATCAAGCAGAGTACAAATTTTAGGAGATGATTTTCTTACGAATCAGATTTTAAGGAGATTTTGTTCAAACGGTTTCAGACGATAATCTTGGTATAATGTTTCAGGGAGACGTCTAGTCTCTACGCAAACCAACCATTTAGAACACGAGTTACATGCACTTGAGAAAAAATCGAGTTGCATGATTTGACTGGTTGTCCAGAATTTTCCTCGCAGCTCTACGGCCGGGATCGCCACCGTATGAAGCGTGAATCACGAGGAGTGGAGGCCCGGCGACAGTCGCACAGGTGGACTGCTCAGCTTTTCAGCCGCCCTTGTTTTCTCGTGCCGCACATGCTCTGCTCCTTTGTGTTGTTGACGGGCGACGGCCAGGTGTTTGCAGTATTGCCACAATAGCAAAAAAGAAAGAATGAAGGGATATTGGACGGCCCCAAGTCCCTCAAGGGCGAAAACATAGTAATTGTGGTCAAATTGATGAACATCCCAATTCCTGGGTAAGGCACATTTTTGAAGTTAAAAGAGTTTTGGTGTTGGATGTCGATAATTGTCAAAGTAGGTGTTAGGTTAGGAATATACATATAATTAATAAATTATTATCAATTAATAAACTCAGGATAAGATGTTCTACCACAGTTACGTATCTATCTATCCATCTGTTGTCTCTCTCTCACACACAAATACACGAGCACATGGCGGCTGCTGCCGCCTTCCTTTTTCACAATTCCTACACGCCACGTGCATGGGAATTTTTTACAGGGTCGTGGCCTCGTGGGCCTGTGGGCTGGGGGAAGACAGAAGCTTGAGCTTGGAACCATGGCAGAGATGGAAATGTCTTCATGATGGCGCTTATGTCTAAACAATACAGTTCAGAGCAATTTATGAGGAAGCCGAGTTAAACAAATGAATGATGAAACTGAAGCGAACTAATATAAGCAGTGGCATCAGAGTTTCTGGACATAAAGCTACTGTAGTTTTGGATTTATGGATTCAGTTTTCTGATTATTCAAGTTATGTGCTAAGAGCAGCATTAGTGATCACGCTTAAATCAATGCAGAGTCTGTGCACAGAACGATGAGTAAATTGGACGCTGACTTTAACACTACTTTGAGGCGAACATTACAATGCAGCAACAAAAAATTAGAGCAGCAATCTTGGTGTGCAGTAATATCAATGTTAGGCCATATTTGAACAGTCCTTGCACCGAAATTTGAACTCAGTTTGTGCAGGTTTCTAATCAGTTCAAGAAATATTTGGTGCGGAAAACACTGTTCAGTAGTATCAGACATTTCAAATGCACAATTTCAAAAATCTCAAGTGCAGTAATATGACAAACGTGACTTGTCTAAAATTTTCATGCAATTCAATTAGTATGTTGTTATTTGAACCAGAAATTCAGAGAAGAAAAAATATACAGTAACCGATAGGAAATATAATTTTTTAGGACTAGACCTACTGTGGAAATTTTCAGTAGCCGGATGTTCAAATCATGCAATAACTATCAAATTATGTTGTGCAGAAATATCAGATTCAGCTAAACGAGTGATATTTTGGATATCTGTTTAATGCAATTCTTCCAAAATGCTGTCTGCAGTAATGCCTTGAGTTTTTCAGAAATACAATACAGGGATTGATGCAGTCTTATACATAAAAATGGCAGCTCTTTGTTGTATTGAAAAATGTTTTTATGTTTCATTGCATACATCTACTTGGCCCCTGAAAATTGATCTTTACAAGACTTTAATACAGAATTAGCTGCCTGTGCTGACTACTGATGGCTAAAGCAGTCAAAGTGGAGATCCATTGCGGTTTGCTTCAAGCCAATGAAGCGATGTTTTTGGTTGTTTTTGTCAAGTTTTCCTGTGAAGTTGTTCCTTCTCACTAATAATCTCACCTTCTTATAGTCCATAATACAGTCAAGAGTTTGCTTTCTTTTATTTTATTTGGAGTTGCCATTCACTTGAGGGAGATTTGTGGATTGAGGTGATGGCCCCTTTCGTGAAAGAGGTAAGGCTTCAAATCTCCTTTGATTGTACTTACCTAACCCCCTGTTTGCTTGGTGGGAAAAGAGGAAGGTAAAAAAAAAAAAACTTTACCTTTAAGAAAAAAAACAAAGAAGAATGAAAAATTGATCCACATTTTTCTCATTTTGCTTTTCACTCAAATCGGGTACAAGATTGAGAAAAAAAATGCTCACTACACTCGCTTTGTCCTGTTGCTTGCTTGTTTTGCCCCCAACACTCACCGCTTGTTAGCTCCTATCCCAATCACTCGCCGCTCACAATCCGCCAGCTCCAACTGCTCATCTGCTCTCATCCCTATCACCCACTCCAGCCGCTCACTTGCTCTCGTCCTGTTGCCCACAGTTATCGGCGATCGTCACCCGCCACCCGCAGCCCACCTCTCCTTCTCTAGCTCCCGCTCACCAGCCCTTTGAGACTAACATCACATGATTTATTTTTCTTCCTTTTTTCTCTTTCCTTGATTCTTTTCCCTTGTTCAAGAAAACAAGGCTGTAATATGATTTTTAGTGGTCAACTTCTTATACTCTGCGCTACCTCTATCATATCTCTCCTATAGTCCACCTCCTATGAGGCTAGTAGCTTAAGAACTCTTTCTCATGAGGTTGGCCTCTTGGTAACCCTTTCTTATAAACTCATGAACTCTTTCTTCTAAACCAACAACTAAGAAATCCCTCGAGACAATCAACTCCTAAGGTCACTAATTCACATAAGTAAGTGCCTTAAATAGATATTTCACCTAAGTCATCCACTCAGGTCAAAACTATCTTAGACACAACTTCTAAATGTACAATCTCTTTAGTTCATAATCCTCAACCCATTTCCCCAAGCTTCTCACTCCAAACAAGCTTGTTGATCTTACTTGGTTCACTTGCATAAAAGCCTGAGGGAAATTGCTCAATTTGTTACTCACTTAGGAACCACTCATCCCACATGACACGAGATAACCTGCCCATGCCATTTATAGGTGCATGACTAAAATATCCCTTCCAATGGGAGATTCTAGATTCAGAAAACTTATTATCATATGATCTTTATGCCTTTGGCGTAGGAGATGCAAGTAGCGAGAGAAGTTAATGAATGTATAAAAAAAATCCATGCATACCTACTGAATAAAGTAATCTCCTTAGATTCATACTTTGGTGACTATAGTTTTTATTCACATCTAACAACCAAGATGTTAAAAAGGGGTGGTTGGGCCTTCAAAAAATGCATGCTAGAGTTAGCACAAAGTGAGGACTAAATAGGAGGCAGTGAAAACTATTGCTATGTTCTTCCTTTATTCCCAATCATTTTTTATTTTATCAATTTTTACTATTAAAGACCTTAATTATTGATAAAAATATTTTAGAGTCGTATCATGCCTTTTGATGAGGTGCCACAAGTACACAGCCTATCGAAGTAATAAAAATATTGTCTCACAGAGACCAATGGCCAAGTACCAACTTATCTTAGGATTATTAGCTAGATAAATTAGAAAAGAGTTGAATTTAAACTTAACTTTGTTGCAAGAAGAGTAAAACACAATGATTGTAATTAAATTATGGAAGCTCAGGACTTTGGGTTCATCACTCTATGCCTTATGACTTTTCTTCTAACAAAATATATCTTAAGAAGGGTTTTACTGTGCTGAAAGGGATTTATCCGAATGTACATATTGCCCTCTTTTAGCGGTATAACCCGGTGTTTATCTAAGTTAATCTCCTACTTTTGTGGTTATTAACTCGATATAAACCCAATGAGTTTTTGACAAGTCATGTAAAAAATCCATCAAGTCGATTCGAACTACTTTCATGATCAAATCAATTTGTCCAAAAATTATAGATCCAACGTCGCAAGAATTCACCTTTCAGTACTTCTTGCGATATTTATAACATGCAAATTATGGCCAGTAATCAACACGTAAATAAGCATAATAATAATTGAATCAAACACAAGTAAATTGCTTCGAAAGATGAAAATCAATGATTAAGTCATAAAAAACATAGTGATCATGTTAACGTTGTAAAAATCCATATTTTTTTATTACAATTGTCAAATAAAATAAGAAATCAACGAGGATGAAATTTCAGGCTTCCTAATGAAGATCGATGCCAATCGGTTAGAAAAATGAGGTTTTCCAGTGATGAAACGCTGATTGCCACTAATCGCCCTAGATTTTGCCCCTTTGTCGAATTCACCTTGAAAATTAGCCAAAAAGTCCCAATAATCACTCCTTCGATTGCTTATATAGTTCTCAACCTCTTAATTAGATTTTCTCCAAAAGTTAGTTCAAAAACAAGCTAATTTGGGCAAGAAACAAGGTCAAACTTGAATTCGGCGGACAGAATTACGGCTGTGACAAATATCACGGGCAAGTCGTAATTCTTTCTATGAATATTGTTAAAAGAATCTAGGAGAATTACGGCCGTGATGAAAATTATGGGCAGACCGTAATTCTTTTTGTGAAAAAGGTCAAAAGCGCCGAAGAAATCATGATCGTGACTATGGTCATAGCATGGTCGTAATATCTTTTGTATCTTTTGTGATTTGCACCGAGGAAGTTACGGTCATGATAAATATCACAGGCATGCCATAATTCTTTTTGTGATCTTCCCAAAATTATAATCGTGATGGAAATTACAAGCAGACCATAATTTCCAAATAAGCTCTGATTTGCATAAAATTTGATGGGCAGCTTCGTCTTGACTTATGGAATTCATCTGTGCTCTTGGATCTTAAAAAAATCCAACAAAATCTGGTCGTTCTTCTTTGAAATGTAATAAAAATGAAAAGGGGTGAAGATTCCGAACAAATACAAGAATTTAAGTCAAAATGAATAGAAATGTGATAGAAATAAGAGAAATTTAATATAAAAAGTATAGTAAAAATACTATATAAATACAAGACATCAAATCTCCCTAGACTTAAACTTTTGTTTGTCCTTAAGCAACTAAATAGACCAAAGAATAAGCTGAGTATGGAAAAGATAACTCACTAATAAAAAAATAAATTTCCAAAATATAATCACCCATTAAAGACCTCCAACTCATGTCACAAAAGATTCCAGAGAAATAGACTGTTATTAGAATTTAATCCTTAAGATTTACAGTCTAAAATAAATAAAGTTTACAACTTGCATAATAATCTGAATTTTAATCTCATGAATTCACCTTGTATTCAGTTTAATACCATAATATTTTGTTTACAGGAATAGGACCTCCAAAATCTTTTTCTGTATTTATTTTTGATATTCTCTAAATCGATTACCACTTTTTTTCTAGTGATGAATTTAGAATACATCGACCATATAGTTGATGTAATAGAACTCATAATTTTGAGCTAGCGGAGTTGCGACTGTCTCTGAATCATCTACCAACCTTTCTACATGAAGAGAAAACACTTGTGGTGAATGCCCCCGTTACTTAGTTGGTGACAAATTCAAAATAGAGTCAATGTCAAATTTATTTTTGACATATACCCACATAGATATATGTTTTCTATTTCTCTTTTTTTTTTCTTTGGCATGTACCCACATAGATACATACTTTTTTATCACTTTTTTTTCTTTTCTAGATTTTGGATTTTTTTCTTCCCAACAAATAACATAATAGACCAAACATATACAAGACTAATCAATCATCATCAATTCAAGAAAATTATACTCATCTACTTACCTTATTTGAAAAGGATGTTTCACTCTCAAATCGCATTCCTCAAACATTTTATTTACTAGAAACTTATGAACAATAGATGGAAATTCAAAACGAGTATATATATCAAGGAAATGAATTCAACACAAAAAGCAAATAATCCATTCACAGACATTGGTATACAATTATCCACAGCACACATCATAAACAATACACAACCACACATCAATATAAAACCACATGCATCAGAAAATATAGAAATAATTTGCATACAATAACTAAGGTGAGCATAGCGTCCACATATGAAGCCAATCAAAATACATCAATCTGCGCCTAACACATGGCGCTAAACCACAAGTAAAAAAATTATACAATAACTAGAAACAAATAAAATATATTCTCCCCTACATAAAGAATGCATCATCCTCGATGCAGTAAGCAAGTAATAAGAGAGTAGGAGAAAGGATACTCACAGAATACTACTCATCTGAACTGCTGTCCTCGCCACTCTCCTCGCCAGAGCTGGCCTCCCCCATAGGCTGATCTGGATCTCCTTCCTCATCAGAGCCACGGTCGTTAGTGAAGCACTGGTGGAGTGATGTCACATATTTACATAGTATTTTTACTATACTTTTTATGCATAATCTCTCCTATTTTTATCATATTTTCACTTATTTTGACTTAAATCCTTTTGTTTGTTCGGAATCTTCACCTTTCTTCACTTTTGTCATATTTCAGGTAAAAACGACCAAAATTTGATAGATTTTGAACGATCCAAGTGCACAGATGAATTCTACAAGTCAAGGCGAAGCTGCCCATCAAATTTCATGCCAATCGGAGCTGATTTATAAAATACGGCACTGCCATATTTTTTTTATCACAAAGCTGCCTATCAAATTTCGTGCCAATCGGAGCTGATTTGTAAAATACAGCACTACCATATTTTTTATCACGGCTGTATTTTTGGAAGAACATAGAAATAAATATGGTACTGCCTGTGATATTTATCACAGCCATATTTTCATCAGCACAAAAATACCAGAAATCCACATAAAGAAATACGGTAGTACCGTGACTCAGTTTTTCACCCGATTCGATTTCTTTTCACACCAAAAATTAGGGAAAACCTATTCTAAGGGTGAAAAACTATATAATGAGGCTTGGGACCAATTATTAGGACTTTTTGGGGCGGATTTTCAAGGCGAAATCGAAGAAGAGGCGAGAACTAGGGCGGCGAATCTTCACCGAAAAAGCTTTGATTTCCTGGATTGTTGGCGTCGATCTTTATCAGGGAGCCTTAATCCTTGGCTTCCTTTATCGAATTTGTAATTTATTTGCCAATTTTGTAATCAAACATGGATTTCTATAACGTGAACATGTTGATCATATCAGCGTAAACCTTTTATTCAGGATTGAGGGTATAACCCTCTATGTTTTCATGACTTGATTGTTTACTATCATCTATTAAAGTAATTTGCTTGAGTTAGATTCAACTATTGTTGTGTTAATTACATGTTAATTACTGGCTATGATTTGCATGTCTTAGACATCGCAAGAAGTACTGAGAGGTGAATTGCGACGTTGGATCTATAATTTTTGGATAAGTTAATTCGATCACGAGAGTAGTTCGAATAGACTTGAGGGATTTTATAGATTTATCAAGAACCCATTGGGTCTATTTCGAGTTAATAACCATGAGAGTAGGGGATTAATTCGGATAGACTCCGGATTGAACTGCTGAGAGGGGGCAATCTGTACATGCGGATAAATCCCCTTCAACACAGTAAATCTTTCTTAGATTTCTCTAATTTTAATAAGTCATAAAACATAGAGTAGTAAACTCAAAATCCTGAATTTCCATAAATTTGATTACATCCGTATTGTGTTTTGCTATTCATACATCTTAGTTTAGATTAAATCCAACCCTTTTACTAATTTGTCTAGCTAATGATCTTAAGTAGAGTCAGTACTTAGTCATTGGTCCCTGTGGGATCGATATTTTTTTATTACTTCGATGTTGCCGTGCACTTGCGGACGACATCATAGAGGAAGTCCTCCACATCTCGAACAGAATCATAGATTGTCTTTAGAAGGCGTCCCTGACGGAACACCTCTGCAAACAATGCCTGAAATCCAGGGTCCTAAGAACAGGAACAAAATCCCTATGTAATAGAGCCTGCACTCTGCGATGAAGAGCCGGCCCTAAATGAAGGAGAGTTCATCCCATATGGGCTGACACCTCCCTAAGAAGGTGGTGGAGGAACTGAGTCAAGCAGTGTAGGAGTGGCATCATCAGCAGTAGAAGGTGGAATCTTCTAGTTTGCCTGATTGCGAATGTAATACCCTAGTTTAGTCCCACATTGGATATGGAAGAGAATATAGTCTAGTATATAAGCCTTAGTTGGCTTGCCCCAACATTGAGGCGAACAATTTTGAAATCAAGTCATCTTTACTTTCCATGATTCAGTAGAACCAATTTGGGGGCTTGCCATCTGAGGATCCCAATATACACCTTTTAATATTTCTTGAATATTATGATACATTAAAAATGAATGGTGTTTCTAATGATGCTTTGAGACTTAGATTATTCCCTTTTTCTCTTAGGGATAGGGCTTGTGCATGGCTTCACTTTCATCTATCAGGTTCCATAACAACTTGGGAGGAGCTCTCCAATGCTTTTCTAGCAAAATACTTTCCTCCAAGTAAAACTACATAGCTGAGGAACCAAATCATGAGCTTTGTTCAAAAAGAAGGAGAATCATTGTATGAGGCATAGGATCGGTTTAAAGAGCTTCAAAGGATGTGCCCGCACCATGGGCTCGACAAGTGGGTGATCATTCATACTTTCTATAATGCATTGAATTATAATACTCGTATGACAGTTGATGTTGCTGCTGGAGGCACTGTCATGAATAAGAGTGTGGATAATGCAATTAATCTGTTTCAAGAGATGGCCTTGAATCATTTCAATGAGTAAGTGAAAGAGGGCCATCCACCAAGGCATCAGGTAGGTATGACTTAGATGCTATCACTTTGCTTGCCGCTAAGGTTGACTCTTTAACTAATAAAATCAATTCTTTAAGTCTTAATTATGTCACTGTTAATGCTGTTTCGTGTGAGATTTATGGTAATACAGGACATTACACACAGGATTGTCAGTTGGGAGTTTCTTCATAGGGCGAGTGTGACTTTGATTAAGTGAATGCAATTGGAAATTATAATGGAAGACCTCAGAATGACCCACACACAAGCACTTATAACCCTGGTTGGAGGAATCATCTCAATCTTTCTTGGAAGAGTAATCAGAGCCAAGCACCTCAGAACAACAATCGACAACCCCCTGGTTTTCAACAAGGACAGTACAACCAGCCTCAAGCACCCTAGAAGTTAAACTTGGAAATTATGATAGAAACTTTTATTGCCACACAAACAAAGCATAATGATAATTTCATACATCAGTTCGATGATTTCAGGCATAAATTTAGACATGTTAATGAATCCATCAAGAATCTGAGTTCTGAGGTGGAATCTATGAAGACACATCAGAAGATGTTGGAAACTCAGATAGCTCAACAAGCTAGTTCTTCAAGCAGGCCTACAGGTAGACTACTAAGGAAGCCAGAGATAAACCCACGTGAGCATTGCAATGCCATCACCACACGCAGGGGAAAGCAATTGGAAGAGCCGCAAGAACCAGATACAAAGCAAGACCAAGAGGTGCAGAATTCTGAATCTACAGGGGAAGAAGGAAACCATGGTGAAACATCTCTGCAGGATAGAGAGCCGGAGCTAGTTTATGTACCACCACCTCCCTACAAACCACCAGTACATTTCCCTCAGAGATTGGCAAAGGCTAAACTTGACAAGCAATTTGGAAATTTTTAGAGGTACTTAAAAAGCTTTATGTTAATATACCTTTCACTAATGCTTTGTCACAGATGTCTTCGTATGCCAAGTTCTTGAAAGAGATTTTGTTGAACAAGAGAAAGTTTGAGGAGCATGGAATGGTCGTTCTCATTGAGGAGTGGAGCGCAATAATTCAGAATAAATTACCACCGAAGCTTAAGGATCCAGAGAGTTTTTTTATCCCTAGTTTGATTGGTGATATATCTATTGACCGTGCTTTGTGTGATTTAGGGGCTAGTGTCAGCTTGATGCCGCACTCCATTTGTAAAAAGCTAGACATTGGAGATCTTAAGCCCACTTCTATTTCTTTACAGCTAGCCGACCGCTCTGTACGACATCCAGTAGATATTTTAGAGGATGTGTCTATTAAGGTCGGTAAGTTTTTTATACTGCTGATTTTGTTGTCCTCGAGATGGAGGAGGATTCTAGACTTTCCATTATTTTAGGTCGCCCCTTTTTGGCGACAGCTAGAGCCATGATTGATGTTAATAATGGGAAGCTCATTTTTAAGATAGGTGAGGATTCTGTAGATTTTGATTTGACTGAAAATCTAAATAAGCCTTCTTTTGCAGGATCTTATTGCAGTGTTGAAGTCTTAGAAGACACTTCACCGATGACCATTAATTCTAGGATGGGGAATGATTCGCTCGAAGTGTGTCTTATCAAAGGTGATGACAGTGATGAAGAGGAGGAAGTAAGTTCATATTCTGCATTATAAAATTCTACATCACCACTTGAGCCAAAAAGGTTGAAAGAGGAACATTTGAGTATGCAAGAAGATAAATGTTGACACAGATTTTTATAGCATTTCAAGTATGATTTTACCAACAGAATCGTCTCTATTTCCGGGTTTTCTGCCTCATTATTGCCTTAATTGCTTTACATCTATGGAATCTATACCTCTTTTGGTATTTTCACATTTTCAGGTCAAAACAACCACAAAGAGGATGTAATCTAGACTTTTGAGACCAGGGGAACCCCTCCTAAATCAAGATGGTCCTAACTGGAAGTTTTTGGATCTGTTGGAGCCTTTGTCGAAAATCACGACCGGGTCATGATCAGGATCATGCCCGTGACTCATCTCTGCACTTGAAGTTGCAATTGGAAATCACGACCGGGTCATGACGAGAATCACGCCCGAGATCGTGAACCCACATGTTTCGAAACCGCGTTTTTAACTCAAGTTTCTTCAATCTAACCTAAGGTAAGGCAAGGGGGCATCTAGGACCTTTCTCCCCCATTGACAAAGGAGGCGTGGAGCTGCTTTTTAGGGCAGATTTCCTCCATGAAATGATGATTTCGTGAAGGCAAGATGCTGGCAGCGACTGTAGGGCATGGAAAGAGAGCAGAGGAGACTTCTTTTGGTTAAAGGATAGCAGCGGCTGCTGCGGCTTTTGGCAGGGCATGGGGAAGAAAAGAAAGCACAGGAGGAGGAGATAAAAAGCAGGAGCAAAGAGGAAAGAGGGAATTGCATACGAGAGAGGTGCTGTGCCTTAGAGAAGAGAGCAACTGCAGGAAAGAGGGGGTTGCGCATTAACTATCATTGAAGATCTTCTTGCGTAGAACACCTCAGGATCAAGCTTGTAAGGAAAGATCTTTAAGCTACATTTGATTCGCTGCATTCATCGCTCAATCCATACAAAGTATTGTATGATCTTACTGATACGATCCGCAAGTGTACAGAATTATCGAAGTAATAAAAAGATTATCATTCCCAATAAGGATATGGCGATCAAGTACCGATTACATGATCGATCTATATCTAGACGATTCAAAATGTGATTTTGTTTTGTTTGGACACTTCAAAGTATGAAAAGAAGCAAAAGCGAGCATTCGGGTAAAAATCAATGAGGATAAAATCAGGATTTGGGGTTTCACCATACTGACGATTATGAATTTAATAAAAATAAATCTTTGATCAGAAAATTATAGTTTTGAAAGGGATTTTTCCTAAGGTACAGATTACCTCCTCTCGAAGCATAATCCGGTATCTATTTACATTAATTCCCTACTCTCTTGATAATTAACATATATAGACCCATTAAGTTCTATGAAAAACCTTGGAATCCTTCAAACGAATCCAAACTACTCTCGTGATTGGATTCGTAGGTTTGAAGAGAATAGTTTCGACGTTGCGATTCACCTCTCGGTCCTTCTCTCAACGTCTAAGATGTAAAGATACTTGTTCAGAGTAAATTATGGAATAGACACAATTCTAATCAAATCAAATCTATAAAATCCATGTCAAAGATTTAAACAACAAGTTTAATTCATAAATCATTCAACGGGCTACTTCCCAAATCCCAAAATAATGTTTACAAGTTCATGTTCAAAGTAAACAGCATGTTCATCCATGAATTTAACATGTAATCTCTCTAAAATAATACAAAGAGACACTAGGAAAGTAATTAAAACTCTTCTCCCTTGATCTGGTGATGAAGACGAAGCGTCAAATCCCCTCCTTTGCGTGATCTCTCGCCGGAATTTTGCCCTAAAACTGATTTCCGCCGCCGCCGCTACAGCCATTCATTTTCATGCCTAGAAGCCCCCGAAAACCCTCCAAAATCCTTCCTTTTATAGTTTGATCAGTATAGAACACATCTAGGAAGGTTTATGGAGAGTTTGGTTCAATTCTGGTTTGGTTTGGAGTCGAATCGAGTGAGAAACACGAAAAGTGGAAATATTCACGGCCCGTAATGTGTTTACGGCCGTGGCCGTAAATGACTCTGTGTGTACAGCTTTTTGTACACAGAAAGTTCCATGGGCTGTGATGGATTCATGGCCTCACCCGTGAAAGTTTCTCTGTATATTTTAACTTAGCCATTTTTTCTGCCCTTCGAACGCCAGATTTACGATTGGCCCCAAAATTACGACCAAGGCCGTGAAAGTTGTGTTCTTCATCGTTTTCGCTCTAAATTTGACATGTATGCTCGTAATCTCCTCAGGAATCGCGTTATGGCTTTAGAACTCATGAAATCCATCATTTTTGAGCCATTTTACCTATATTTTCAATAAAACCAAGAAAAGTGAAGATTCTGTGCAAAGTGAAGTAAAAACATTAAAAATTGTATAAAATCATTCAATTAAGCCCAAAATATGATCTAAAATATAGGCAAAAACATGATGAAAATGCAACGCATCAAAATACCCTAGACTTAGAATTTTGCTTGTCCTCAAGCAATACCTTGATATGTATAAAGAATGTAAAGATAAGGAACACTCATTTGTTTTTGCCCCTAATAACATCCTTAGTCCACAAATTAAGTAAACAATCTTTCAAACTTAAGTAATTCAAGAAAAATCATAATAGAAATAAATTCCCAAGAGGTTACAATCCAAGAAAGATAAAATTTACAATTCATGTCATAGTATTCATTCTTTACACACTAAATATCAGATACTTTCAATTTAATAAATCTATCGTACTCAACAGACAAAAATTTATTTCAAGAATCTCGGTGATGTTAAAGATAAGAGACTTTTAATGCAATTTGGTCTTTAAACTGTCATATGCTATTTACCGTTAGCATCATAACATTGTTTAAAGTATACCACAGAGTAGTATAACTTAACTCATAGTCTCAATCATGAAAGTCAGCAGAGTTGTCCACATAACCTATAACTTTCTCTTTTTCTCCATTTTTTTTATTAGACTTCAACTCATGTCTTCGGTACCACTGTCAATTTTTTGCAATGCCAAGTAGAGGAGTCTTTTCTCTTTTTTTTTCATTTTTTTTTATTTCTGGAGAGAACCGGTCAAGGGCAAGGTACTTAAATCGTTATCGATCTTTCTACATGAGGGATAAATATTTATTTTTAAAATTTTCCCTCTATTACTTGATCGCAACAGACTTCAAGTATACCAATTCATGGTATAATATAACCCATGACTTTAGATTACTCAACTAGAGGAGTTGAAGCAAATCTTAGTTTAATAAATATCACCAAATTCTATTCATAAAAATTTCCATCAAGCAAAATTAGATAAATTAAACTTCAAGTATAAAGATACTATGCACGTGTCGTATGAACATATAACAATTCACATATGCATTTTATCAATATCAGAATTGAATTTACTCAACAATCTAAGTCTATATGAAATTTCAAAAATTTCCTAAGTCATCAAATCAATCACTCAAAATGTTTCCTAAGTCTAAAATTAAGGATAAAACGAACTTGGTTATCCTTAACAATCATAAATATTTAAAATTCATATCTATAAAACTTTGAAAAAAAAACAAAATATATGAGGACACCCTAGACTTAAATTGTTGCATATACATAAGCATTAAAATCAATGAATCATAGATTTAAGAAAAAATGTTGCAAGAGTTCCCTTTATAATAGGAGCGAAATCCTATACAGTTATATCAAAAGATGAAAATGCGATTCAGAAAAATCTGGAGACTTTATTACATCAAAGATATCGACATTTCATATGGTAAACAAGTCTCAAATATCAAAATACCATCACATTTTATCATCTAAATCATATTTTATCATACTCACAAAGAAAGTCATCAAAATCACGGTCGGTATATGATTCATGGCTACACCCGTAATTGTTTCGTTTGGCATCTATTCTTCAAGTAAATTTTTTTCAAAAACTCCTGCATATTAAACAACTTATTAAAAGATTTTTCATGAATAAAAATTCATCAAAACCTATTGAAAAAATTTATTAAAATTTAAAGAAAATAAAAGACTAAAACTAAGAGTTTGTGAAAGTAAAAATAAAAAAATTTGGGTTGCCTCCCAAAAAGTGCTTGTTTAAGGTCATTAGCTTAACCACAACTTCATGTCATGGTGGAGTTGGTGAATCAGTGCCATAGTAGAGAGCATATAATCTTCTACTTTTTCTCCGTCTCAAGAGTGTGTCCACCAAAGTATATATCCTGTGAAATAGGTGGATCCATGTTGCAGTGTCCAGTACATGCATACAAAAACAAAAGTTAAAGTCATGCAAAGAATAATCAATAATTTTTCTATATTTATCCAAAAGTAAAATCATGTTTTCTTCCTTTAGATTTGTGTTAGCAATTGGAAGAAAACTGAAATTAAGATAAAAAAATTCATGCCTTAGATTGATCAAGAAGTTTTCAAATTTTTCATTGGATTTTTCTCTTACCTCAATGTCAATGTGATCAAGAATGTCATGTGTAATCATCTTTTTGGTACCTGTGGTAGCATTTGAATCAAATAATATTTCATCTACCTTATCATCATTATCCTCTCCACCATCTATAATGCAAATCCCTAATGATTTTTCCTGGAGAAAAGGAATTGATGGTTCATATGGAGGTGGTGTTGTAATATGCTCAAGATCCTCTTCCTCATCTTTTTCCTCAATTTCTTTCTCTTCAAAGGGTTGTTCCATCCTAACACTATCAAATTCATCCCCATCAATTTGGTTATTTCTTATTTGTGGCTCCTCAAATTCTTCATCATTCTTTCCACAAGACTCAAAAAATTCGAATTTCTCTTCAAACATGTCCCAAGTATTTATGTTGCAAGACACTTCATTATGTGAGAGGGGACTAGATGGCTGGCAAAGTGTTGAGGAAGGTAAATCACAATCATCAAAATTTTCAAAATCATCATAATTTGAAGAAGGTAAATCATAATCTGTGACTGGAGTCATGACTAATGATTGTTCCAACTCTACAAAATTCTCAGATTCATCATGGATTTCTTCCTCTATATCATTTTTATCAGTGCCATAAATTATAGTATGAATTTCCTCACTTTGTTTGTCCATAGCAGCTCTATAGTTTTCAAGCAAGATTTCTAAGTTGGATTTTTGAGGTTTACTAAAATCTGATTGTGGAATAAAGGTTGGGTCATTCTGATTAAACAAGTTTTGAGGGTTCTCCCAACTTGGAATGTAAGCACTAGGGCAAGAGTTGAAGGATGTAGGCTTTCCTAATTGACATTCAGTATAATAATGCCCATGATATCCACAAATATCACAAGTAATAGATTTCAATATAGAATATTCAATGCTTAAAAAATCAGTGTGTTGAGTAGATGAATTTACCTTTGCTGGAAGTGATTGTAATGAATCTGTACCTCTTGTCATTACCGGTGGCACATACCTCTGATTCGACCATTGACATTGGTTAAACATCATATTTGCGATTATTGTAATTAAAATTAAGAAATATGTAATGTAAAATAGGAAATATAAAATAAAGCTTCAAATATCTAGTCAAGTGATTTTTCAGTTCTCTTGTTCATACAATGTGTTAATCCAAAAAGATAAAAATAAAATAAAATAACTATAAAAAAATACGAAAAATAAACAAACAAGAAAAATAAAAACAAAAACAAAAAACAAAAATAAAACAAAAATAAAAATAAATAAAAAAATGTCTAGTCTATAAATCTCACGATTAAATCGATATTGGCTGGCCCGATCCCCGGCAACGGCGCCAAAAACTTGATACGATCCGCAAGTGTATGGAATTATCAAAGTAATAAAAAGATTATCATTCTCAACGAGGATCTGGCGGTCAAGTACCGATTACATGATCGATCTATATATAGACGATTCAAAATGTGATTTTGTTTTGTTTGGACACTTCAAAGTACGAAAAGAAGCAAAAGCGAGCGTTCGGGTAAAAATCAATGAGGATAAAATCAGGATTTGGGGTTTCACCACGTTGACGATTATGAATTTAATAAAAATAAATCTTTGATCAGAAAATTATAGTTTTGAAAGGGATTTTTCCTAAGGTACAGATTACCTCATCTCGAAGCGTAATCCGGTATCTATTTACTTTAATTCCTTACTCTCGTGACAATTAACATAAATAGATCCATTAAGTTCTGTGAAAAACCTTGGAATCCTTCAAACAAATCCAAACTACTCTCGTGATTGGATTCGTAGGTTTGAAGAGAATAGTTCCGACGTTGCGATTCACCTCTCGGTTCTTCTCGCAACGTCTAAGACGTAAAGATACTTGATCAGGGTAAATTACAGAATAGACACAATTATAATCAAATCAAATCTATAAAATCCATGTCAAAGATTTTAACAACAAGTTTAATTCATAAATCAATCAACGGGCTACTTCCCAAATCCCAAAATAATGTTTACAAGTTCATGTTCAAAGCAAACAGCATGTTCATCGATGAATTTAACATGTAATCTCTCTAAAATAATGCAAAGAGACACTAGGAAAGTAATTAGAACTCTTCCCCCTTGATCTGGTGATGAAGACGAAGTGTCAAATCCCCTCCTTTGCGTGATCTCTTGCCGGAATTTTGCCCTAAAATTGATTTCCACCGCCGCCGCTACAGCCATTTGTTTTCATGGCTAGAAGCCCCCGAAAACCCTCCAAAACCCTTCCTTTTATAGTTTGATCAGTATAGAACACATCTAGGAAGGTTTCTGGAGAGTTTGGTTCAATTCTGGTTCGGTTTGGAGTCGAATCGAGTGAGAAACACGAAAAGCAGAAATATTCACGGCCCGTAATGTGTTTACGGCCGCGGCTGTAAATGTCTCTGTGTGTACAGCTTTTTGTACACAAAAAGTTTCACGGGCCATGATGGATTTACGACCTCACCATGAAAGTTTCTGTGTATATTTTAACTTAGCCATTTTTTTCACCATTCGAACGCTAGATTTACGGCCGACCCCAAAATTATGGCTAAGGCCGTGAAAGTTGCGTTCTTCACCATTTTCGCTCCAAATTTGACATGCAAGCTCGTAATCTCCTCGGGAATCGCATTATGGCTTTAGAACTCATGAAATCCATCATTTTTGAGCCATTTTACCTATATTTTCAATAAAACCAAGAAAAGTGAAGATTCTGTGCAAAGTGAAGTAAAAATATTAAAATTGCATAAAATCATTCAATTAAGCCCAAAATATGATCTAAAATATAGGCAAAAACATGATAAAAATGCAACGCATCACTTACCTTTCCTTTGTAATTCTTGCACAAACTTGCCTATGCGTGTATTGTTAAAGACTATTACTTATGATTCTATGATAAATACGATAGGCTAACTTTTCATTTAGGATGTGGGGGAACCCTTTGACGACTTAATAGTTGTAATAATATTACTCTTAATGCCATAGAGCCTTACTTAACCTTATGTGTGCGCTTTGCCTGCACTTCCCAAGAGGGGATGCTTGAGCCTTTAGTCGCCGAAGTGCGGTTTGTAAATCAGTAATCCTAGGGGGAAAACTCCCTTGCAGACTGTACTCACTTAGGAGGATTATTAGGATCCTAGACGCGTCGGAGAGACCAAAAGTCCGACCACGCGTCGAAAGCATTTGGTTGAGAGTTTATCTAATCCGCTTGTGCACCATGTCTACATTGCCTGAAAGGGAGCATTTGAGCCTTTATTTCCTTGAGTGAGGTTTGTAAATCAGGGGCTGGGGGAACCCCTTGCCAAACTGTACTCCCTTGGCGTGAGTATTTGGATCTTAGACGCGTTTGGCAAACCAAAAGTGCGCCAGCACATTCGACTATTTCAGAGCTCCTTGCCTGCACTACTCGAAAGAGCGCGCTTGAGCCGGTACTCCATGAGGGAGGTTTGTAAATCAGGAATTCTAGAGGAGGACCCCTTTTGTTAACCTGTACTCGCCTTGAAAGTATTAGGACCTTAGATGTGTTAGGAAGACCACAAGTCCAACTGAATGTCAGAAACTTACAGATTAGACCGGTAACCCAGTCCATGAGGATGGGCGAGGCTATCGAAGGGGGTAACCTACACATCGGGTGGCTGAATCCCTTGAACTAAATAGGATCACGGCAATGGTGTTTGATTATTCTGCTGTAAAGAATCAAGGCGGTGAGCCCATATCCTGATACTTTTCCCCATCAAATTGCTCTCGTGCAATTCCTCTGTTTATGTTCTTGTTCATTAAATTAGTTTAACCTTTAAACTTCACCAATTTCGGTGTCGTCTAGCTAGCAAATTCGAGATCTGTTGGTACTTGCCCATTTGTCCCTGGGATTGATATTTTACTACTACGATAGACCCATGCACTTGCGGGAACCCTATCAAGTTTTTGGCGCCGTTGCTGGTGGACTAATTTCGGCAATATTGACTAGATTTAGTAGTTACTAGACTAGACAGTTTTAGCTTCATTTTATTTTAGTATGCTATCTTTTAATTATTTCATTTTATACCTTTCTTGATTTAACGAGTTACTTGCCTTGTTAGAATTTTAGTTTATGCATAGAACTCCACGCCCGGAACCTGCAATACCGTTTGATTCAGAAATTGAAAGAACGTTCCGGTGTCGCAAGAAACTTCAAACCAAGAGGGATACACAGACATTAATCATGGACGGTAACAAGTCACTCCGAGACTTCGCGGCACCGAATGTCCAAAGATTTCATTGTAGCATTGCACGACCACCGATAGAGGCGAATAATTTCAAGATAAAGCGGTCGCTTCTGTCGATGTTACAGCAAAACCAATTTGGAGGATCACCGACTGAAGATCCGAACATGCATCTATCTGTTTTCCTTGAATATTGTGACACTCTTAAAATGAATGGTGTGACCACTGACGCTTTGCGACTTCGACTTTTTCCTTTTTCACTTAGAGACAGGGCGTAAGCTTGGTTACATTCTTTACCATCTGGATCCATTACCACATGGGAACAACTCTCACATGCTTTCCTTGTAAAGTATTTTTCTCCGAGCAAAACCGCACGACTGAAAAACCAGATTACCAATTTCTCTCAAAAGGAAGGCGAGTCATTATACGAGGTGTGGGATCGCTTCAAGGAACTACAACGAATGTGCCCTCACCACGGCCTCGAGAAATGGGTACTGGTGCACACTTTTTATAATGGTTTGCTTTATAACACTCATCTTACTGTTGATGCAGCCGTTGGAGGAGCTTTGATGAACAAAGTAGTTGATGACGCCTACAATCTGATTGAGGAGATGACGCTCAATCATTACCAATGGTCAAGCGAGAGAGGTACTTCATCACGGCAAGCCGGTAAGTATGAACTTGACGCTCTTAGTTCTCTTGCTGCAAAAGTAGATTAATAATCTCATAAGCTTGACTCTATGAACATGCGTCCTACTGCTTGTAAGTCTGCTATGTGTGAAGTTTGTGGAGTGAAAGGTCATCATTCTGACACCTGTCAATTAGGAATTTTGATATCCCAAGGTCTCCCACCTGCTTGTGTGAACGCTGTAGGTACTTGTAACTCGAGGTTCCCAAATAACCCCTATTCAAACACCTATAACCCTGGGTAGAATAATCATCCCAACTTTTCCTATATAAACAACAATGCAGCCCAACCATCAAACTATATGCAACCTCCTGGATTTCATCCACCCAATGCCGGGTATCAGCATAAGCAATTTGACCAACCACCACAACCAAGTACCAACACAATACCGCAGGAGCAAACCTTAGAGTTGCGCTTTGACAACTTTGTGTCGACGCAAACCAAGGCAATAGAAAGTATCCTGGATGCAATCAAGGGCTTAACCACACACCAGAAGATCCTAGAAACCAAATAGCCTAGTAGGCCAGCACATCTACTAGACCACTAGGCAGACTACCCGGACAACCCGAAATAAACCCTAGAGAACATTGCAATGCCATTACCACGCATAGTGGTAAACAGCTTGAAGAGCTGGAAATGCCAAAACAGGACCATTCCGAGGACGAAGGTAAAATTCCAGAGTCTGAGGAACCCACTGTCGTTGAGAGTGAACCACAAATGAAAGAGAGTGAACCTGTCTATATGCCACCACCACCTTACAAACCACCCATTCCATTTTCTCAGAGGTTGGCAAAAGCAAAACTTGATCGACAATTCAATAAATTTTTGTAGGTTTTAAAGAAATTGTATATTAACATACCTTTTACCAATGCTTTATCACAAATGTCATCCTATGCTAAGTTTTTGAAGAAAATTTTATCTAATAAAAGAAAATTGGAAGAACGCGGCACAGTGGCATTAACTGAGGAATGCAGCACAATCATCAAAAATAAGTTACCACCATAGTTGAAGGACCCAGGCACCTTTACCATTCAATGCCCGATCCGAAACACACATTTTGACCGTTGTGCGATCTTGGTGTCAGCGTGAGTCTGATGCCACTCTCTCTTTGCAAGAAACTGGATATCGGAGACTTGAAGCCAACGAACATCTCATTGCAATTGGCTGACCATTCCGTACAACATCCGGTAGGAATTCTAGAAGACATGCTAATTGATAGACCCCACAAGTGTACGAATTCTATCGAAGTAGTAAATAAGATCGTCCCAAGGGAGCAGGGTGTCAAGTACTGACCTTAAGTGTCATTGAAAGCTAGACAATCAAAAATAGAATTAAGAAAATGAACTAATCTAAGTCTATAATATTAAACCTAGGAATCAACGACTATATGGGATTTTCAGTTTTAAGGAAGCTTCAGGACTTTGGTTTTCACCACGTTGAATGATTTTAAGTAAAACATTGAATCAAAATGAGTTAGAAAACGGATCTCCTTCTCTCGAAGTGCAATCCGACAGTAAACAACTTAAGGCGATTAATCCTATAGTACGGATTACCTTCTCTCGAAGCGTAATCAGGTATCTACCTTAGGCTAATCTCCTACTCTCGTAGCAAAGTTAACTTAAGAAAGACCCAATGGGCTCTATGACAATAGTAAAATCCTCTAGTGACTTTGAACGACTCTCGTAATTCAAGTCACAAGATTAAATGAGAGAGTTCGAGTGTTACGATTCACCTCTCGGCTCACCTCGTAACACTAAACACATACAAAAGTTTGGCCAAAACAATTATACGCAATAAGCACAACTCATTTAAATAAGTCAATTTACTAAAAATAACACTGAGATTCAATAAAGATGTTTTACATGTGCAGAATTATTCAACGAGCTACACCCAAGTCCCGAACTAGGGTTTACTCTAAAGCGTACATCGTTTAACACATGAAAACCCAAGAAATTGAGTTCGAAAGTAAGGGAAATTACAAATCAAGGATAGGAGACGTTGAATCTTCAGTCTTCTCTCAAAAGCCCTAAAGAAATCCATCGAATCAAGCCCTTGAACCGAGTTTTTGCCCTAGTCGGGTTCTCCAAGGATTCGAACCTTGTAACTGCCCAAAATCTAAACTTTTATACCTTAATCGAAGCCTTGGGCGGTTAGGAAGGTTAATTGGGTGTTTTCCCCAATTTCTAGGCTCTTGGACCGTCGGATTTGGCGAAGAAATGGTTGAAGGTCGTGATCTACGGACGCCATCACAGGCGTGATGACCATCACGACCAGGCCGTGACATGTTTTGGAACCTACAACGCAGTAATCATGGCCGTGATGGGTGCGTAAAAATTCTGGAAGTTCCTCATGGTCGTGTACGATACCCGTGATCATCCCGTCGAAATTGATGTCATCGCTCTTCATGGCCGTGATGAGCTCGTCAAAAAGGTCTGAACGGTGCACATGCCCGTGCGGTCTTCACAAAATCTTCTCCACTTGACAATCACGGCCGTGATCGTCATCACGGGCTAGCCGTGGTTACTCCGTAATTTGATGCTAAGAACGCCGAAATGATCCCGGCCGAGATGGCTGTCATGGCTAGGCCATAATCACTAGAAAAGACTCCAAAATGGCTGAGATTTGACCTGTGACCTCGCCGAACTATGACGAATCTTCCCATAACTTCAAATCTCAAAAATCTTCACAAAAATTAAGGAAAATGACCTACATTTCACGCGAAAACTAGTAAAGATTCCATACTTTATAGGAAAAGATATCAAATTTTGACATAAAATAGAACTTAAGCTTAAAATGATGGTATAAATAAGACTCCAAATCCTATAAAAATAGCACCTATCAAAATATCACAGGCTTAAAATCTTGTTTGTCCTCAAGCAATTACACTATGTAGAATAATCAGATATCAGGAAGATAGCATGTTCTAAAGCCAAAGTATGAAGTTCATAAGAAAACAATTACACTCAATCCTAGGTTAAAGAATGCAAATTGAGGTATAATCTAAACTATGAGCAAAGCATTATATTTAGTGGCAATCCACAAATCTGAAATAAAATAAAATAAAACACCAACGCTATGTCAAGACTATTCATAATCATCAGTTCCCTCTAAAAATAGCCAGCCAAGTCAACTTGCACAATTATTTCAATAAGGGTAGCATAAAGCCTTAATCGGTTGGCTCAAGCTACTTCTTTGAATTAACTTAACACCTTGTTATGCGAAGGACAAACATTTGTGATGAATGCACCCCCGGCATTTAGTTAACAAGTAAACTCAAAGTGTATACACCACATAATGTACACAAACTCATTTCTTCACCTTAAAGTAGAAGAAAGCGGAGTTGTTCACTTTTGCCAACCCCTTCTTTTCATCTCATGACCCTTTTTTTTAGATGTCAACAGTGCCAAGTTAGATGAAACCTTTGGATTCATCTTCACTTCAGTACCACTGTCCCTTTTTGTCTCCCTTGTTTTTTGAATGCAACAGATCAACTTGAAAAGCTATCAACAAGGAGTAGATACACATGAATTGTCAAAAACATAATGTCATGTAAGAAGTAATTCAGAAGATGGAGATCAACTACTAAAACATTATACAAACCACAGTAAAGTAAACTCAATAACATTCTAGAACCTCGAACCATAAGCATAAAAGTAGTCATAATAAGAACTCCATTCATTGAACTCAAGACACACATATAATTCATATTATCATCATGATTCGAAACAGCATAAGAACTGAGGACAAGAGTAAGGGACACCATCACAGACTTAGTTCTTTGCAGTCATCATTGGGCAAATATCATAGGCATGAAACCTTAGTGCAGGACGTAACAAAACACATGCATAAAGAACAAACTATTTACCACTAACACAAACAAACCATAAAAGTGACTGTTTGAAAATAAAAAGTACATGAACGGATAAGCACGAACACTAACAAAAGAGGGAAAAACCCTCTACTCACGGTAGAGAACCACATAGTCTCCTATGCAGCCAAAAGTACTTGAATAGCAGAAAGAAAAAGAAACAACTCACTAAAGCAAAGAAGGCAGAAGGGTAGGTGCAAAAAGGCAGGTGGAGATCACCACCGCTTAGTGTTCAGGATGCACTCTATTTCCTGAATGGCCCGAGTCTGCTCCGCCTGCACCCGACCCTGACGAGCCTGCTCGGTCTCCATCTCCCCAAGGCAATGTAGAACATCCCGAATCTCCATGCTCATCTCATGCTGAGCGTCATGAATAAACTTCAAATAATTCTCGATGTTCGCATAAGCATTTGCGGTAGAGGCGGAGGATGATGTCTCAGCATGGCAGAAGGGCTGGAAGGAAGGAGAGGGAGGTGCCGTGTCCATGGGGAGATCCTGGTTAGGCACCGGAAGCATATGCCAGTTCCGCCTCTTGCGGATGTTGGTGTGCTGGGGGTTCGGTAGCAGCATTGTGAAGTCGCTCCCGTGAAAGAGGAGGTTGAAGGTGTCACCCTCGCGGGTGATCATCTTCATAGCCTTGCACGACTCTAAATCAATGTGCGAGCTACCCCTAGCCTGCTCCACTCCATAAGGCTCGATGCCCAAGCAAAGAGCAATCGGTGTGATGAGGCTCCCAGAGGCAATGACCCCCTTCTAAGCGGTGGCCAACTTCTGTAATTGTTTAATTAGATAAAAAGATGTATTCAACTTGTATGAATGTACCACCGACCAGAGGAAAACGAGCTCGGTGGCGCGCACTAAGCCGTCACTCGCCCCGCGCGAGAAGATGGTGTGGGCCAACACCCGGTGCACATAGCGAAAGCATGGGTTGCTGACATGGCTCGCCCACGCCGTTCGCGATATAAAAGAGCGCTTGCCAGAGATAGCTTCCCAGAAATCTTGTTCACTATATTCCGATGGAGCTTTGCGAGTGTCGTCCTCCGGAAAACTATATATCTGATTTAACTAGGAAAGTGTAAGAATGTGATCCTGGTTCGCCAGCCGAAAAGAGATGATGCTGTCATCGTCGTCATCATGGATGTTCACGTCGACCTCTAGGGACGACATGAACTCGAGGGTGATAGGCACATACGTCATCGGTGCCGTCCGAAAAAACTTCTCCTAGTCGATCTGCTGAAACATGAATAGGACGTCATCGTGGAGCCCGAGCGTCGTAAGAGTAGCCCGATCAAGATAGCGGGTGTTGATAACCTGCCATGACTCCAATAAGTCGTAACGCGCCTTCTACGCAGCATCCCAGAATTTAATACCATATTGGTTCGGCTCCTCCTCTACGGCTGGACGCTTGGAGGACTTCCGCGCTATGGTCTTCCTGCAGCCGGACATCTTAGCAACAGGCGGCTGAAAGGATGGCTGGATAGATTTGGAGAGTGGCTGCAGTAGAAGAAAATGAAAACCGACGGCTGAGGAAGCAGAAAAACGTCGGCGGCGAAATCCGGCGAGGTGGCGGCGCTAGAAGGTGAAGCAACGCTCGGCAGAGAAAGGCAGCTATAGATTTGGAGATCTGGAAGCATCTGGGGAGGAGTCAGCGGCAGCACTAGAGAAAACCGGCGGCGGTTGCTGAAGAGAAAATGCATAGCTGGGATGAAATATCCCCAGATCTAGAAATCTGGAGGTGCGTGAGGAGGCAAAGAAGTGGTGGAGGCCAATGTGGAAGCCCAGAAACCCGTCGGTGGCAAGATCTGGTGAATAACGACGGCGTTCAGCTGCAGGCAGCGAATCCAGCGAACAAGTGAAAACACACCCAAAAAACTAGATCGGAGGTTCGCTGAGAAGCGAAAGAGGAGGCTGAAGCATTGGATGGCGGCGGACGACAGATCTGAGGTGTTTCGAGCCTGGAAAGGGGAAGAAGTGGTGGCGGCAGTGCTGGAACGGGTGTGAACCCTAAGTTCCGCTGCCGCGATTCTTATAAGCTCGAAGAGTTGAACCTAGTCAAAATTACAAACACGGGCATGAAGAGGCGCATGGCCCGGCCGTGTCTAGCTCTCGGATATCCAAGATCATAGGGACGGGTGTGATGGTAAACACGGCCCGGCCGTGTCGAACTCGGCGAAAAATCTGAGATGCTAATCACGGCTGTGATAGCGAACACCCCCATGCTGTGACCAGCGTGGCGAAAAATCTCCAAATCTCGATCATGGCCGTGATGAGAAACACGGCATAGCCGTGCCTGCTTTGGCAAACACCTTTTACAGCGACGAGGTGATCATGACCGTGATGGCCGTGATGGCCAGACCATGATTACTACGGCGACGTGCAAATATTCCTAAAAAATTACAAAAAATTGCCACCATTAGTAAGATGCCATTCAATGTATAAAATCATTAAAATCATACCATAGGATATCACAAAAATATCAAAACAAAGATAACAAACAAATAGAACAAAGTATCACAACAATAAACATCAAGTTTGTCCAATTAACACAACACAACAATATAAAATAAATCCTTGGGGTGCCTCCCAAGAAGCGCTGGTTTAAGGTCAGCAGCTAGACCAATGTTCAAATGTCATTCAATAGGTGGAGGGTCAGAGAGTTGTATAGCAACTCCCTTCTCAACAGGCTCCTGTGCATAATAGGGCTTGAGGCGCTGCCCATTCACTTTGAAATTGCCCGTACGTTCGCTCCAAACCTCTACAGCACCATGGGGAAAGACTTTCGTGACCACAAAAGGTCCTGACCAGTGGGTTCTGAGTTTCCCTGGAAACAATTTTAATCTAGAATTGAGTAAGAGAATCTGCTCCCCTTCTTGAAAGTACTTCTGGACAATATGCTTGTCATGCCATCGTTTGGTCCTCTCCTTGTAAATTCTGGCATTCTCATAGACTGAAGCATGAATCTCATCCAACTCATTCAATAGCAGCTTCCTCTGTTCCCCTGCACATTGCAAATCAAAGTTTAGCAATTTAATTGCCCAAAAGGCTCTATGTTCCATCTCAACTGGTAAATGACATGATTTGCCATAAATTAATTGGAATGGAGACATCCCCAAGGGTGTCTTAAATGCTATCCTGTAAGCCCACAATGCATCATCTAACTTGAGTGCCCAGTCGGTCCATGAGGTAGAAATAGTCTTCTGTGAAATGGCCTTTATCTCTCTGTTAGACACCTCAACCTGACCGCTGGTTTGGGGATGGTATGGAGTAGCCACTTTGTGTTTAACTCCATATTTTCTGAGTAAGGCTTCTAGTTTTTGATTTAAGAAAAGGGACCCTCCATCACTAATGAGCACACGGGGCACTCCAAAACGTGGGAATATTGTCTTTTTTAACATCTTGGTCACCGCCTTAGCATCATTAGCGGGCTCAGCCGAGGCTTCAACCCATTTAGAAACATAATCAACGGCGACCAAGATATACTTGTTCCCACATGATGACGGAAAAGGATCCATGTAGTCGATCCCCCACACATCGAAAATCTCCACTTCAAGGATTGTTGTCATTGGTAATTCATCCCTCTTTGATATACCACCGGACGTTTGGCATTGATCACAACTGAAAACATAGCTTCTTGCATCTTTGAAAATAGTAGGCCAATAAAACCCAGATTGCAAGATCTTGAAAGCGGTCTTGGTGGCACTCGCATGCCCACCATAGGGAGAGGAATGACAGTGGAATAGAATGTCCTTGACTTCCTCCTCCGGAATGCGCCATCTATACAGCTCATCGGCACACCGCCGAAATAACAGTGGCTCATCCCAGAAGTAATGCTTCACTTTAGATAAAAACTTTTTCTTTCTCTGAAAAGTCAAATCAGGGGGAAAAACATCAGAAACAATATAATTTACATGGTCAGCGTACCATGGTGCAGCCATATTAGTGACTCTAAAAAGATGCTCATCAGGAAAATCATCATTAATCTTCAGCTGTCTCTCTGTGTTACTCTGTTCGTTTACAAATCTGGACAAATGGTCTGCAACTGAGTTCTCTGAACCCTTTTTATCTCGAATCTCAATGTCGAATTCTTGAAGTAGAAGGATCCAACAAATCAACCTCGGCTTCACATCCTTCTTACTCATGAGGTAGCGTATAGCTGCATGATCAGTATAAATGATAACCTTTGAATCAATCAAGTAGGAGCGGAACTTATCGAAGGCAAATACGATGGCTAGTAGTTCCTTCTCGGTCATATCATAATTGACTTGGGCCTCGTCTAGAGTCCGATTGGCATAATATATCACATGGAGCTTCTTATCCTTCTATTGTCCAAGAACTGCACCAACGGCATAGTAGCTGGCACATCAACTCAAATGGCAAGGACCAGTCAGGAGCCTGCATGATAAGAGCAGTTATCAATGCGTGCTTCAAAGTCTGAAAAGCAATTAAATAACTTTCATCAAATTCAAATATAGCATCCTTGACCAAAAGATTAGTTAAAGGTCTAGCTATCTTAGAGAAGTCCTTGACAAATCTCTTGTAGAACCCGGTATGCCCGAGGAAGCTCCGGATTCCCTTGATAGAGGTCGGCGGGGGCAATCTTTCTATAACCTCGATTTTCGCTCGATCGACTTCAATTCCCCACTCGGAGATAAGGTGCCCAAGTACAATACCTTCACGTACCATAAAATGGCACTTCTCCCAATTGAGCGCCAAGTTGACTTCCTCGCACCTTTGCAAAACTTTAGACAAATTAGTCAAACATTTATCAAAAGACGATCCATAAATAAAAAAATCGTCCATGAAGACATCCATGATGTCCTCAATGAACTCAGAAAATATCGCGATCATGCATCGCTGGAACGTCACAGGTGCGTTGCATAATCCAAATGGCATCCTCTGGTAAGCGAACGTGCCATAGGGACACGTGTAGGTCATCTTATCTTGATCTTCCGGATGGATGGGGATCTGCAAGAAACCTGAAAAACCATCAAGGAAACAAAAATATAAATTAGCTGAAAGTCATTCCAACATCTGGTCGATGAAAGGCAGCGGGAAATGATCATTTCTGGTGGCTTTGTTGAGCCTTCTATAATCAATGCACATACGCCACCCGGTAACAGTGCGGTTGGGAATTAGCTCATTATTCTCGTTCTTTACCACCGTGATCCTGCTCTTCTTTGGGACAACATGCACCGGACTGACCCATTCACTGTTTGAGATGGGGTATATAACCCCTACATCCAAAAGCTTTAATATTTCCTTCTTAACGACTTCCTTCATATTCGGATTCAATCTTCTCTAATATTCAATGAAAGCCTTGCTATCTTTCTAAAGGAAAATACGATGCATACAAATTGATGGGTTGATAACAGTGATATCATCCAATGAATAGCCTATCGTCTTTCTGTGGGCGCGAAGCTCATCAAGTAGGCATCTTGTCTCTGACTCGGTTAAATCGGAACTGACTATAATGGGACAAGACAAACCTTCATCTAGAAATTCGTAGCGCAAATTGCTGAGTAGGGCCTTCAACTGAATGTCTGCCCTCACTAGCTCTTTCTGTGTCGTTACTTCCAAAACCTCACCCTGGACTTTCTGTGGATCCGTACCAGGGCTCCTATCCAAAAACCTTGTATAACTGTGTACCTCTTTTTCTAACTCTTCATCCACATGCTCAAGGTTGCCTAAGAGGCATGCCTCAAGCGAGTCTACAATGTCCCTCTGGACCCCAAAGTTGTCTTCCACAATATCAACGTGACAACATTATCCAGAAAAACTTGGTCTCTTCAAACCTACAGAAAGGTCAAACTCCAAACTGTTCTCTCCAATATTCAGGGACAACTTCCCGTTCTTCACATCAATCATGGCCCCGACAGTAGCAAGGAAGGGCCTATCTAAAATGAGGGGCAATCGCGAATCCTCTAGCATCTCGAGAACCACGAAGTCTGCTGGCACAAAAAATTCCCTGACCTTAATGGGGACATCTGTAAGCAAGCTGCAGGGCAATAGAGGAAGCCTTTAAATCTCCCATGTCCAATTTCTGAAAGACAGAAAGTGGCATGAGGCTCACACTGGCCCCCCAAGTCACAGAGGGCTCTCTCGAAAGGCACATTCCCAATTCTGCACGGAATTGAAAAACTGCACAGATCTTTAAGCTTGGGCGGTAGCTTATTATGGATAATTGCACTGCATTCTTCTGCCAGTGCTACCGTCCCCTGCTCCTCAATCCTCCTCTTGTTGGATAGTATATCTTTAAGGAACTTGGCATATGTGGGCATCTGGGAGAGTGCTTCTGTGAATGGTATATTTATGTACAGTTTCTTGAGCACTTCTAGACATCTGCCAAACTGTTTGTCGAACAACTAGCACCCCCATGTAATCTGGACTTTTGAGACCAGGGGAACCCCTCCTAAATCAAGATGGTCCTAACTAGAAATTTTTGGATCTGTTGGAGCCTTTGTCGGAAATCACGACCAGGTCACGATTAGGATCATGCTCGTGACTCATCTCTGCGCTTAAAGCTGCAACTGGAAATCACGACTGGGTCACAACGAGAATCACGCCTGAGATCGCGAAATAATGATTTCGTGAAGGCAGGATGCTGACAACGACTACAGGCCATGGAAAGAGAGCAGAGGAGACTTCTTTCGGCTGAAGGATAATAGCGACTGCTGTGGCTTTTGGCAGGGCATGGGGAAGAAAAGAAAGCGCAGGAGGAAGAGATAAAAAGCGGGAGCAAAGAGGAAAGAGGGAATCGCACAAGGGATCGCATACGAGAGAGGTGTTGCACCTTGGAGAAGAGAGCGTCTGCAGGAAAGAGGGGGCTACGCATCAGCTATCATTGAAGATCTTCTTGCATAGAACACCCCAGGATCAAGCTTGTAAGGAAAGATCTTTAAGCTACATTTGATTCGCTGCATTCATTGCTCAATCCATGTAAAATATTGTATGATCTTACCTTTCCTTTGTAATTCCTGCACAAACTTGCCTATGTGTGTATTGTTAAAGACTATTACTTGTGATTCTAAATGAATATGATAGGCTAACTCTTCATTTAGGATGTGGGGGAACCCTTTGACGACTTAATAGTTGTAATAATTTTACTCTTAATGCCCTAGAGCCTTACTTAACCTTATGTGTGCGCTTTGTCAGCACTTCCCGAGAGGGAATGCTTGAGCCTTTAGTCGCCGAAGTGAGGTTTGTAAATCAGTAATCCTAGGGGGAAAACTCCCTTGTGGACTGTACTCACTTAGGAGGATTATTAGGAGCCTAGACGCGTCGGAGAGACCAAAAGTCCGACCGCGCATCGAAAGCATTCAATTGAGAGTTTATCTAATTCGTTTGTGCACCTTGCCTATGTTGTCCGCAAGGGAGCATTTGAGCCTTTATTTCCTTGAGTGAGGTTTATAAATCAGGGGCTGGGGGAACCCCCCTTGCTGAACTGTACTCCCATGGCATGAGTATTTGGATCTTAGACACGTCTGGCAAACCAAAAGTGCGCCAGCACATTGGACAATTTCGGAGCTCCTTGCCTGCGCTGCTCGAAAGAGCGCGCTTGAGTCGGTACTCTGTGAGGGAGGTTTGTAAATCAGAAATTCTCGGGGAGGACCCCTTTTATTAACTTGTACTCGCCTTGAAAGTATTACGACCTTAGACGTGTTAGGAAGACTACAAGTCCGACTGAACATCAGAACCTTACGGATTAGACCGATAACCCAGTCCATAAGGATGGGCGAGGCTATCGGAGGGAGTAACCTACACGTCAGGTGGCTGAATCCCTTGAACTAAATAGGATCACGGCAATGGAGTTTGATTATTCAGCTGTAAGGAGTCAAGGCGGTGAACCCATATCCTGATACTTTTTCCCATCAAATTTCTTTCGTGCAATTCCTCTATTTATGTTCTTGTTCATTAAATTGGTTCAACCTTTAAACTTCACTAATTTCGATGTCGTCTAGCTAACAAATTTGAGATCTATCGGTACTTGCCCATTAGTCCCTGTGGGATCGATATTTTACTACTTCGATAGACCCGTGCACTTGGGGGGACCCTATTAATAAACCTGATGAAGAAAAGATGTATGATTTTAAAACTCTCCCAAGTAACCTCAGGTATGAATTTCTTGGAGAGAACTCTACTTTTCCTGTAATTATTAATGCAAATCTTGATGCCTCTCAGACTACTAGACTTTTGAGTGAACTTTGGCAACATAAGAGATGTGCAGATGGGCTATACAGGAGATGTTTGTCAGAAGAAGAGGTCAGGGATGTGCTCTTTCATTGCCATGGTTCTGCTTATGGAGGACATGCTAGCTTGTCTAAGACTGCTTTTAAAGTACTTCAGTCAGGATTCTTTTGGCCGACTCTTTTTAAGGATGCTAGGAATTTTGTTCTTTCCTGTGAAGAATGCCAGCGGATAGGAAACGTATCCAGACGTGATGAGATGCCACTTAGTACTATTTTGGAGATTGAGATATTTGATGTATGGGGAGTTGACTACATGGGTCCCTTTCCAACCTCATGTCGAAATAAATATATTCTTGTAGCAGTTGATTATGTGTCAAAGTTGGTGGAAGCCGTAGCGTCTTCCACTAATGATTCTCAAGTAGTGATTAAACTATTTAGAAGAATAATATTTCCGAGGTTTGGAGTTCCAAGAGTAGTAGTGATGGTGGATCCCATTTTATAGAACAAAAATTTTTTGCGTTGTTAAGTAAATATGGGGTGAAACATAAGATATCTACTCCTTATCACCCACAGACAAGTGACCAAGTAGAAGTTTCAAATAGATAGTTGAAAAGGATTCTTGAAAAAATGGTCTCTAGATCAAGGAAAAATTGGTCCATGAAGCTTGATGATACATTATGGGCATACATGACTGCATTCAAAACTCCGATTGGTATGTCACCTTATCAGCTTGTTTATGATAAATCATGTCATCTTCTAGTTGAGTTAGAACATAAAGCTTATTGGGCAATAAAAACTTTGAATTATGATTTGAAAACTATTAGGGAGAAAAGGAGATTGCAAATTGATGAACTTGAGGAAATAAGGATGAATGCATATGAAAGTGCAAGGATTTCAGGAAAGAACCAAGAAGTGGCATGACCATCATATCGTCGGAAAAGATTTTCAAGAAGGTGACCTTGTTTTAATTTTTAATTCTAGATTGTGGTTATTTCCTGGAAAATTGAGAACGAGGTGGTCAGGCCCTTTCAAGGTTGTAAAAGTTTATCCTCATGGTGTTAGGGAATGCCGGGTGTAATTTAAAATTTTGCAGTCCCAGGACGCAGAGGAAGAAGCATTACACCCGAAACACATTCCTTTCCCAAGGATCCATGCGAGAGAGAAGACACAAGGATGTGTTAGAGATGTACCTCTTTTGCTTGTCTAGACGTCGAAGCCATGTTGAAGGCGCCCAAGTGTTCGCCCTCTACAAGTATCCACGCGTTGACTCCTTGATCGTTGCTCCCTTCCACGCTTGGTGCTAGCCTCGGGAAGAGAATCAAGCCTTAGGGTATCTTTACTTCTCTTGCGCCACCTCCAAGATGAAAGCGCCAAGAGGAGATGAGGAGGAAGATGATGCCGCCAAGTTGCTTCCTTTCTTCTTCTTTGCTTGCGCCACCTTCAAGCAAGGTGCGCCTATGGCCAAGGAAGGGAGAGAGCTTATGGCAAGGAGATGCCACCAAGCACTAAGAGTCCTTGCGCCAAGAAGAGAGGGAGAGGAAGAAATTGCGGCTCCAAGGAAGAAGTTTGCGCCAAGCTTTGATGTTGTCGCCCTTTGCCCTTGCTTTCGCCCCTCTATGTGTGTTCACGTCTCCAAGAATTCATCATCTAGAGAGGGCGACAATGGGTCCTATAAATAGGACTAGAGGCGGTTTGAGCAAGGGCTAGGATCATGCCAAGTGTATGGCTAGGATGAGGTGTCTTGAAGTAAGGAAAGTCTCCAAGACTTTACCATAAACTTCATTCAACCTTTCCATAAAAGTCTAAACACTATATCAGCCCAAGACATGCCTCAAATGCATTCTTACCATCAAAGGCTAAGTAGCTAGGCGCAACATGCATGAGGAGTTTCGGCTAGGGTAAGGGTTTTGGGAGAAACTAGGGTTTGAGGTAAGGTAAGTCTCCAAGACATTACCATATACCTCTTCCCTATGTCCATATGCGCCTAGGAACTTCCCATAAAAGTTCTCAAGCCATATCAGCCCCAAGACTTACCTTAGAGGCAAGTATTCCATCCAAGGAAGAAGGGCTAGGCGCCCTTTACTTCCATAATGAAGCAAAGGCGCCTCCCTCACCCCATTATGCCCCTAGGCGCCAATGGGGTGAGAATTCTCCCCATTATACCCTTTTAAGCCAATTCCTCTTCATGACAACTAATTATTGGGCCTCATTGGATAATGAGCTAGCCCAAACTTCATGGCTTGGGTTGATTAAGCCATTGGATCTAATCCAATGCAACCCTAATCCAAATGTGACCAATCTAGGTCAATTTCGGGTCAACCTGCCAAAAATGAAGTTTGGCTCCAATAACTTTCTTCCGACTCATCAGGCCCATTGGCGCTGATGAAATCTTCCAAATTGATCCAAGTTATCCAATAACTTGATCCTAAGGCTTCTGATTAAAGCAACGTCAAGAGTCTATTGCGTGTGACCCCGTAGGATCCATATGACGATGGTAATGATGTAAACATCATAAGTAGTGAGGGGTATCTAGCAACACATCACTACTACCCATGTCATAGGACTTAAGTCATTATGGCAACAACTCCTAACAAACAACGAGGATTCCTATTGCATTACATATCCCTTTGCCTAAGCTGATATCCTGCCATTGGATTAGTCTTAAGTTTATTATCCAATGCATTAGTCATGACTCAACAAGTGTGGCCACACTTTCCTGTCATGCACCAATAAGGTGGGGCGCCCCGAGTGGATATCATGCTTCCAATAAGGAAGGGCCAAATCCTACTATTGGTCATTCATGTCTCTACATGACTTATGACATGCCCAATGACAGTCGTTTTGATCTCCCAGTTACGGAGAGACGTAAGACTGTATTAAAGCATACCCATCATCAAATCTAGACATGAATACCTCAAGTCTAAGGATCAATGCAAACCTCTTGCATGTGAGATTGACTTGTTGACTAGACAAGTCAATCCTCACAGTGGATCACTCTAGTGCATCCAATGCACCTGTATGTCTGCGTTACTGTGCCCCGCACCTAACCAGCCCATACACCAGTCTCACATGTACCAAAGCTGTCCCATATCTGCTAAGGTACCTTGTCTGGGGATAGCTTATGAGAATGGATCCAATCCAAACTCCTGGGACATTATTTATGCAACTCAATACATCAACGCAGGTAGAGAAGTCTGCATAATAACGACCATGCCTATATAAAGAATAATAGTTCTATCAAAGTACATTCAACCAATGCCTGACCATGTCCATACATTGGTCTTTAGGGCATATACACCAACAATCTCCCACTTGCACTAAGACCAAGGGCAACTGATGTTTGATCAGTTCCAATGTCTCTAGTATGACCCATTTAGCTTCCGCTGCGCCAGAGGCTAGGTCAGTGGGTTTTTCCAGATTGCTATCTGTGTTTATTTTATCAAATTTGATCATCATCCTTATCCATGATCTCTAAGATCAGATGATATGCTGCAGTACATACTTGAGCATTAAGTTCCTTCTCCTATGCTATGGTCCCAGTAAGGACTATACTAGACCATTAAGCACTATGAACTAGATCAAGTTCAAATGAATGAAGCTGCCTCCTTGGCTGCCACAAGGAGCTGCAATGTACTCAGCCTTATTTGTAGAATCTTGCCACTTTGGTTTGCATAATGCTCTTTCAGCACACAATGCCATAACAAGGCAAAGCGCAACTCCTGGCTGTGATCAATAGTCACTAGACTGGAACGAAGTGTCAGTGTATCCCTGTACACAAAATTCTTTCCTGTCTATCATAGACTAGACTCCAATCCTTTATACTTCCCAAGTATATATATAAGGATCGCTTTCACAGCTATCTAATGTTAAACACTAAAATCTGATTGAAACTTGCTGGCTATGCTCCAAGCATTTGCCACAAATGGTCTAGAGTATATTATTCAAAACATGATCCATCCTATACACCAAATATCAGGATTTTAGACCCATGTTATTACTCTCCAGCTGTGCCACAGGACACAACATCTTTGAGAGACTCAGACCATATCTTCCTGGAAGGTATCAATATTTGGAATCATCCAATATAAACCTCTCCAGAAACTCTTGGATGAACATAGATTGACTAAAGGGCAATGACTTTCTTGGATCTCTATCTATAGATCCTCATGCCTAGGATGCAGGCATCATTCCCTAGATCATTCTTCTCGAAATACATATCAAACCTTTTCTTCACCATGTGAAGAGTTGAGATGTTATTCCATGTGAGGAGAATATCATCAATCATCTAGACAAGAAATACTATTAAGGTGCTCCCACTGATCTTCTTGTAAACACAGGCTATTTCAAACATGCTTGCATAACATCATGCATATCTATATGGCCTTGATATGAAAACCTTTTCTGGCTATTTCCTTATAGATATCTTTTCAGATGTCCATGCAAGAAAAGCAGCTATCATAACAACATGCCATAATTGATCATGCAATTATAACAAGCAGATCCCTAATGGACTTAAAGCTCAGCTATTGGTGAAAATTTCATCATTATCCACCCAGTGGATTTGCCTGAAATTATTGTTCACTAGCTTGCCTTTTAAGGTAACAATGTTACCTTCTATGTCTATCTTCCTAGAAGATTAATTTATAGCCTGTGGGAATTACCCCTTTGGCAGCTTATCCAAGTCCTAGACTTGATTAGCAGACATGGAGTCCATTATGGTTTTCATGGCCTTTAGCCATTTCTTGGAATCTGGTCCACCGACCGCTTCCATTTCCTCATAAGTCTTAGGTTCATGCTTGATGAGAAATTCGTTATGCCCAGCATATCGAATCGATCCAGACTTATGTGGTTCCTGTGTTACTTGAACCTCAGGTTGACTTTCAACCTGTATGTGAGATTTTGCTCTCCATGTGTGTCTAATTATATTGTGGTTGATTCTGGATCTTGTCCAAATCAAATCTACTCCCACTAGCTTCTTTCAAAAGAAATACTTTCTCAAGAGAGACAGCAGTTTGAGCAACAAATATTTTGTTCTCCATGGGATAGAACTAGCACTCTATAGTGTACCACAAATACATACTTTTGAATCACTGCACATTACATTCCCAATTCCATTGAAGAAATGGGATATTTGCAGTTTGCAACTCAAAAGCTAACTTAGACATTTTCTTACGGAGCAGCAGTGTATCTGTTTGCATGGCATCATAGTAGTATATTTGCATGACTACTCAAAGATGGAACCACATCCAATGTGTTCCTTTTTCTTTCTTTGAAATTCACCACACAGTGGTGAGCTAAGAAAGCTGTGAGGTCACTCTACACTTCTTAGGACAGTCATCAAATTCTTCACTAATTATCTTGATCCAATCAAGGTGCTTTAATAGATCCTTCAATTTGACTCAATACTTCATTTGTGAACTTCTTGGATTTTTCCAAAGTTCTTGGGTTGCGTAAGGCATACCCACACCTAAATGAAGTATATATAACTCCTCTTAGAGCTTGTTTACATGGGCCTACTTACATTTTGTGTATTAGATCCAACAAGCCAATAGTCCTTCCATGAAGGCAGCATCTGTCATATTGTTCCTTTGAACTAGGCTCACATGTAGCATAATCCTGAAAGGATAATGATCCCAATAGTCCATGGACTTTTGGATGTGACCATTGTTCTATGGTTCAAGAGACAATGCTATAAGAGGAATTTTATTGAATCATTAGATCTGATCTTGTGTTACATATAGAACCATAAACTATTGTCAATTGTATCACTTCAATAGAACATCTCAGATTAAAGAAAAATATTATTTATTATTTCAAACTGAAGTCCTTTCCAAAAGGAATGATGTTCTAATACATAAGCTGATACAATAATAGCAAAGTTCTATATAAAGTCTTCAAGGTAGTGAGATGATATCAACAGCAGCATCCAATGCTCCGTCCCTGACCCGAGAGTCGATCCCATCAAGCCTCTTCGTCCTACTTCTTTTGAGCTCCTGCACATGTAAAACATATGTGAGCCTCACATACGGTACCCAGTACCCATGAATAAGAAGTAGACAAAAGACCTCGGTAACATAATACCTGAAGCGGATGGATTATATCCCTTCCTCTTTGCCATGCTCTTCTTGGCCATCAATCCTCTTCGAAATACCCATGCATTCCTAGTCTTCCGAAGTATTAGCTTCGAAGATACAGAACCATGGTCTTTCTCAGATTCAGGCACACATTCTGAAGATCCAACAGAACTCTCCTGATCATTGTCTATAGAGCATGGTGTGAAGAGACCTTTGAGATGTATGATTAGATCATAGATCCCCATCTCATCACATTCAACCTTGACCTCTTGGGTCATGCACTCTAAGACAAGAGCAGTGTACTGTTCGTTATCTTCATAATGTTCAAGATAGA
Organism: Costus lasius; assembly: GCA_027563935.2. Classification (NCBI taxonomy): domain Eukaryota; kingdom Viridiplantae; phylum Streptophyta; class Magnoliopsida; order Zingiberales; family Costaceae; genus Costus; species Costus lasius. The sequence continues at coordinate 24,701,778 of CM050450.1, forward strand.
CATTCCACTCCCAGTCATTAGTGAAATATACACTGGGCTGGGATGGAGGTCTTTCAAGAAGATGCACCTTATTTTCTTGTTCCAGTATCTTGGACAAAATCTTGAACCATTTTGTCCAATTTGTCCCATCCAGTTTATGTTTATTAAGTTTCAATCTTAGATCAGGAGATGCCTTCTACAATAAGCAAATAAGTAAAGTAAGTACAATGATAAAGCATTTAACAAGGACTTTAAATTAAATGCTATGCTCCCACTACTTCCAAAACAAGTTGAGAACTCTCTAACTCAACATGGAGATGAGTGAGTAGGATCCTAATTTCACATAAGGTCTCCGTGACTCACGAGGGTGAGTTGAGATGCACAGAGAGTCTCATGCTTCCTTAGGTAGGCATGCCAGCCAATTGTGCCATGCATAATTCCTCTTAGTTAAGACAGACTAGGCGTCCTGTGTCCAGCGAGGGCTGGACACAACACAAAACCCTATCCTCTCAATAGTTGCCTCTAGTAATTCATCATGTCAATGACATATGAAAAACCAGTCAAGTCTGGTCCTAACTGTTATGCCCAGGGCCAACAAATTTCCTTGCGAAGGCACGCCCAGGTTAAAACTGGACTGGGGAAATCATTGTCACCACACACCTTCTAAAGATAAGTGGGTGTGTCCCACGAGGGTGGGAAAGAGTTCACAACACCACCGATCGATAGTTTGATGAGGGCTACGCGTTAGAAGGCTATCGACTTGATATTGAATTGAGAGTTTTTGTATGTTTGTTTTATTCTTTTCTAGCATGCAGTTTTCCTATGGTTATGGCAGCAAGGAAAAACATCACAGGCATGCTATGGACAAAATAATAAACCATCACAGGCATGCTATTTTGGTCGATATGGTCATAGCCCTTTTCATACACATAACTTGTCACGAGCCATGTGACATGTTATTGTGCATCCAAGGGTTGCGAGTCCCTAAAGCAAATCAGCCCATGCTAGAAGCCGAAAGCTAGTGTCCTTCCTTCAGCCGCAAGTCCATCACTAAGCTTCCAAAGCTGGCGCCACTCTGATATCGGTTGAAGAAGACACCTTGTTGTCTTTGATGAACCTTAACCTATCTCATGTAAACAATTCTACATCTATTCTAAGGAAAGATGAAAATTTTTCATCAAGAAGGGGGAGAACCACACGCAGGTGGTAGAAATATTTTACAAGCATTCATCACAGGTGGAAACATGCTTCCACATCACAACACAGGAGGGCACTCGCTATGACCATATCAACCTATGAAAGAGACAAGTGGCGCATATATAAAATTTGAAAAATCGTAATAATCAAATTTTATCCCCTTATGCGCCAACTCCATCCAAAGCACTCTCTTTATCAAATTTATGCTAAAATTGGGATCAAGTTTCATGATGATTTCATGGACCCTATCGGCTGGCAATTTTGTCAGATCAAGAGACATGGCCAGTCCGAAGACACAATGCCCGTCCTACTTGACAAAACTACGTGCGCCTTTGGTCTTAAATCCATCATAAACACAATCCAAATTTCGGCCATAAAAATTGATGAAAGAAGTTTGGATGAAAGCGCCTTCTAGGTTAAACGCGCATGGATGAACGAAAAATTTTCCAAAAATTTTTCACACAAGCAAATGTACACCTTGTGTTTCTCGCAAGTACCTCTGATACCACTGTTAGGGAATGCCGGGTGTAATTTAAAATTTTGCAGCCCCAGGACGCAGCGGAAGAAGCATTACACCCGAAACACATTCCTTTCCCAAGGATCCATGCGAGAGAGAAGACACAAGGATGTGTTAGAGATGTACCTCTTTTGCTTGTCTAGATGTCGAAGCCATGTTGAAGGCGCCCAAGTGTTCGTCCTCTACAAGTATCCACGCGTCGACTCCTTGATCGTTGCTCCCTTCCACGCTTGGTGCTAGCCTCGGGAAGAGAATCAAGCCTTAGGGTATCTTTACTTCTCTTGCGCCACCTCCAAGATGAAAGCGCCAAGAGGAGATGAGGAGGAAGATGATACCGCCAAGTTGCTTCCTTTCTTCTTCTTTGCTTGCGCCACCTTCAAGCAAGGTGCGCCTATGGCCAAGGAAGGGAGAGAGCTTATGGCAAGGAGATGCCACCAAGCACTAAGAGTCCTTGCGCCAAGAAGAGAGGGAGAGGAAGAAATTGCGGCTCCAAGGAAGAAGTTTGCGCCAAGCTTTGATGTTGTCGCCCTTTGCCCTTGCTTTCGCCCCTCTATGTGTGTTCACGTCTCCAAGAATTCATCATCTAGAGAGGGCGACAATGGGTCCTATAAATAGGACTAGAGGCGGTTTGAGCAAGGGCTAGGATCATGCCAAGTGTATGGCTAGGATGAGATGTCTTGAAGTAAGGAAAGTCTCCAAGACTTTACCATAAACCTCATTCAACCTTTCCATAAAAGTCTAAACACTATATCAGCCCAAGACATGCCTCAAATGCATTCTTACCATCAAAGGCTAAGTAGCTAGGCGCAACATGCATGAGGAGTTTCGGCTAGGGTAAGGGTTTTGGGAGAAACTAGGGTTTGAGGTAAGGTAAGTCTCCAAGACATTACCATATACCTCTTCCCTATGTCCATATGCGCCTAGGAACTTCCCATAAAAGTTCTCAAGCCATATCAGCCCCAAGACTTACCTTAGAGGCAAGTATTCCATCCAAGGAAGAAGGGCTAGGCGCCCTTTACTTCCATAATGAAGCAAAGGCGCCTCCCTCACCCCATTATGCCCCTAGGCGCCAATGGGGTGAGAATTCTCCCCATTATACCCTTTTAAGCCAATTCCTCTTCATGACAACTAATTATTGGGCCTCATTGGATAATGAGCTAGCCCAAACTTCATGGCTTGGGTTGATTAAGCCATTGGATCTAATCCAATGCAACCCTAATCCAAATGTGACCAATCTAGGTCAATTTCGGGTCAACCTGCCAAAAATGAAGTTTGGCTCCAATAACTTTCTTCCGACTCATCAGGCCCATTGGCGCTGATGAAATCTTCCAAATTGATCCAAGTTATCCAATAACTTGATCCTAAGGCTTCTGATTAAAGCAACGTCAAGAGTCTATTGCGTGTGACCCCGTAGGATCCATATGACGATGGTAATGATGTAAACATCATAAGTAGTGAGGGGTATCTAGCAACACATCACTACTACCCATGTCATAGGACTTAAGTCATTATGGCAATAACTCCTAACAAACAACGAGGATTCCTATTGCATTACATATCCCTTTGCCTAAGCTGATATCCTGCCATTGGATTAGTCTTAAGTTTATTATCCAATGCATTAGTCATGACTCAACAAGTGTGGCCACACTTTCCTGTCATGCACCAATAAGGTGGGGCGCCCCGAGTGGATATCATGCTTCCAATAAGGAAGGGCCAAATCCTACTATTGGTCATTCATGTCTCTACATGACTTATGACATGCCCAATGACAGTCGTTTTGATCTCCCAGTTACGGAGAGACGTAAGACTGTATTAAAGCATACCCATCATCAAATCTAGACATGAATACCTCAAGTCTAAGGATCAATGCAAACCTCTTGCATGTGAGATTGACTTGTTGACTAAACAAGTCAATCCTCACAGTGGATCACTCTAGTGCATCCAATGCACCTGTATGTCTGCGTTACTGTGCCCCACACCTAACCAGCCCATACACAAGTCTCACATGTACCAAAGCTGTCCCATATCTGCTAAGGTACCTTGTCTGGGGATAGCTTATGAGAATGGATCCAATCCAAACTCCTGGGACATTATTTATGCAACTCAATACATCAACGCAGGTAGAGAAGTCTGCATAATAACGACAATGCCTATATAAAGAGTAATAGTTCTATCAAAGTACATTCAACCAATGCCTGACCATGTCCATACATTGGTCTTTAGGGCATATACACCAACACATGGCGCTATTGAGATTTGGAGCGAAAGATCAGGAAATTTCACTGTTAATGGCCAATGTTTGAAATGTTACTATATGTCAGAACCTATTGAAGAAGGTATAATCCAAAAGCTCTCAGATCCTCCACCACCAGCATAATGATAATGATCTTTGGTCGAGCTAACGATATTAAACTTAGAGCTTCTTGGGAGGCAACCCAAGCAATCTTACTCTTGTTTTTCTTATTTGATTTGATTTGTTTTTACTTATTTTTGAGTTTTTCTAGTACTAACTCTTGTTTTTCTATGTTGTAGGAGAGTTCTGAGTTGATTTCATGTCGATACGGTGACTTTGGAAGTTTACGAAAAAAATACGACGCTGTCGTATTTCTTTTTACGGGCCGTATTTTGGTGCTCTAAGTAGGCAAAATATTTTACAATAGGGGTGTATTTTCTGTCACACCCCGAATTTTTTGTCAAATTTTTTTTTTATGGCAGTACCGTAATTATTTTCACAGCCTGTATTCTTGTTGATTTTCTGTACAAAATGTTTCACGGGGGTGCCATATTTCTTTTCACTGGCGTATTTTTATTTGTTTTCTTTACATAATGTGATATGGCACTACCGTATTATTTTTCATGAGCGTATTTTTATTTGTTTTCTTTACAGAACGTTATACGACACTACCGTATTTCTTTTCACGGGCTGTATTTTCAAACTGCCTATATATATACCCAGCCATATTTTCTAGGGTTTTTCGCATTTTCTTCTCGCATTCGCGCCACTTCTTCGAATCAAGCTTCTTCCGATCTTCCAAGTCATCCGGCGTCCATCTTTGACCGCTTTTCAGTCATCCCCGAGCCGCATTCCAGCAGGTTGAAGTGTCTGTAGAGTCCCCTTCAAGGGGGAGCGAAACCCTAAGGAGGCGCAAGTGACCTTGTGGGTTATGTTATAGCAGCGGAATAAGGGTTTCATAATGATCATCGCATGCAATATGATCAACTACAACAACATGAAAAGTTCATACCGAAGCCATGTGTTGGATGGCGTCTTGAAAGAGAGAGCAAGAAAGATCTCCTCCAAAGGATGCGCACACAAGATGAGGATGCGCTCACTTCCTTGGTACTCCTTGTGCTAGCAAGGTTCCAAGAGGTGTCGTTGATCGAAATCAAAGGGATGGATGAAGCTTTTCTTGCCTTTCCGAAAGAACTCTCCAAAACCGTGAGTCTCCTTCACCACGCAAGAGCGTTGTCGAATGAGAGGGAGAACGAATCAATGAGGCGTTAAGAGAGGCGTTCCACACAAACGTGGGCGTTACTCTCAAATTAGCAAACCGCTTTCCAAATTTGGAAAGCCCTCAAAGCTTTGCGTTCAAGCGTTCACCAAGTGAACCAAACGCATACTCCCATATGAACCATGCGCTCACATGAGCCGGTTCAAAGCATTCGGTTCAATGACTAAACCAAGTTAGCCCAAGCATTGGTCCAGATAAAATCAAACCCTAAGATTCAAGATCTGACCGTTCATCTCTCGATGCTCCTGATCGCACCGATCTAGCATCAACTCTCTCGATCGAAGCTTACCGATCTCAAGCCCTAATCAATCATACATGATCAGACCAGATCTCACTTACAATCAGAGATTAAATCCCTTTAAACTGAACCAAAACAATTTAGTCCACACGATCTGACTTAAGTAAGCCATATCATCAAATTGTGCGACCCTGAGGGTTTCCTTTAAATGTCGGTAACGATAACTCACGTTATCACGATCAGTGAGGGGTATCTAGCAACACATCACTGTCTCCCGATATAGAGGAAAGAGTCTTCCAAGACTACACCCAAACCACAGCACAAGTGTGAATCAAACTCACAAGGCATACATGTTTCCTTTGCCATTGGATGTTCTTATTGGACAAGCATGTCAAGCCTGTAACTCCAATACGATGAGCATGATTAGATCAGATGAACACAGTCACCTGGGTATGGCCATACTCTTTTCTCAATCATCTCATCCAGGGGGGCCCTTTAGAACATCACACTCCTTAAACAAGGAGACGGCAATCCTTTGTCTATCACTAGTGCCCTAACCTGATTCAAGCTCATCATTCAAGATAGTCTATAATCATTATGTTTCAAATGATATTGAACTACCTCAAAACAATGACAATCATCATTTAGAAAACACAAGTGATCTCAAGTCAGAGGAAATGTGCCACTTGTTGCATTCAAGGATTATTCACATTGTGACAAACAATTGAATATCCTAGTAGGGTCTGTCCAGTACATCCAATGCACCCATGAGTCTACATCTTATTCCATGCTCGAAGCATCCTATAAGATTAGAACACATATTAGTCTCAACCATATCAAGGCTGTCTCATGTTCACCAAGATACATCGACTAAGGACATATAGCATGTCAGCCTAGCTGATTAGCTTTGAGACATTATTCAGAAGTACACTTATTACAGCAGACAAGGTAACAAACTGAATAACAACCATGCCTTTATAAACATAAGAGTTTATTACATGATACTGATACAAACCTTAGGCCCAAACATTAGCCTTAAGGGCATACCCCAACAATCTCCCACTTGCACTTAATCTAATGGTTGAGGAATCTCAAACCCATATTATTACAGTGCTTCTCATGCTTCTGCTGCGCCAGAGGCTTGGTAAGCGGGTCTGCCAGATTGTCATCTGTATGAACCTTGCAGATTTTGATCTCGCCACGATCTATGATCTCCCTGATCAAGTGAAACTGTCTCTGTATGTGCTTGGACTTCTGGTGCGACCGTGGTTCCTTTGCTTGTGCGATTGCTCCAGTGTTATCACAGAAGATAACCAAAGGATCTGCACTCGAAGGAACAACACCAAGTTCTCTCACGAACTTACGAATCCATACTGCCTCCTTGGATGCTTCCGAGGCTGCAACATACTCGGCTTCTGTTGTGGAATCAGCAACAGTTGACTGTTTGAAACTCTTCCACACCACTGCTCCACCATTCAAGCTAAAAACATAGCCTGATTGCGATCGGAAATCATCCTGGTCAGACTGGAACGAAGCGTCAGTATATCCTTCAATACTGAGTTCTTCCTGACCACCATATATCAAGAACATATCTTTGGTCCTCCGCAGATATTTTAAAATGTTCTTGACTGCAATCCAGTGTGCCTGACCTGGATTACTTTAGAAACGACTGGTCACGCTTAACCCGTAAGCGACGTCTGGGCGAGTACACAACATCGCATACATAATGGACCCAATAGCCGAAGCATAAGGCGTATTGTCCATTTTATCTTTCTCAGTCTGTGTTTGTGGACACTGACTCTTCGAAAGACTCAGACCATGTCTGACTGGAAGATATCCTCTTTTAGAATTCTCTAAATGGAATCTCTCCAGGACTTTATCGATGTAAGTACTCTGGCACAACCCGAGAAGCCTCTTAGATCTATCCCTGTAGATCTTCACACCTAACACATAGGCTGCTTCTCCTAGATCTTTCATCTGGAAACATTTCCTTAGCCATGCCTTAACCGCATGCATTTCAGGAATGTCGTTTCCAATGATTAAGATATCATCGACGTAGAGGACTAGGAAAGTAATCACGCTCCCACTAAACCTCTTATATACACACGGGTCATCTTCGTTCTTGATGAAACCAAACTCAGAGATTGATTCATCAAAACGAATATTCCAGCTTCTTGATGCTTGCTTAAGTCCATAAATAGACTTCTTTAACTTGCATATCTAATGACGATCTGATGGATTAGTGAAACCTTCTGGTTGTGTCATATACACATCCTCATCCAGATTTCCATTAAGGAAAGCCGTCTTCACATCCATTTGCCAGATCTCATAATCATAATATGCAGCTATTGCGAAAAGAATCCGAATAGACTTGAACATGGCTACAGGAGAGAAAGTTTCATCATAATCTATCCCGTAGATTTGTTTGAAACCTTTCGCTACTAGCCTGCCTTTATAGGTAACCACGTTACCATCCATGTCAATCTTCTTCTTGAAGATCCACTTACAGCCTATAGGGATTACTCCCGGAGGAGGATCAACCAAATCCCAGACTTGGTTATTTGACATGGAGTCCATCTCGGCTCGCATAGCTTCAAGCCATCTAGCTGACTCCGGTCCACTGACCGCATCCGCATAAGTGAGGGGTTCATCATTATCAATGATGTAGACTCCGTCATAGCGCTCAGGCTGTCGACGGATCCTTCCCGATCTTCGCGGTTCCCGTGATATCTGAGCCTCAGGTAGTTCAATAACCTGTTCAACCGGCTCAGGCTCATCCAACTGTGCTTGACTACTTTGTCCTTCCTCTGGATTCTCATCCAGCTTTATTTCTCTCCCACTGGCCTCTTGCAGAAGAAACTCCTTCTCAAGAAAAATAGCCGTCCGAGCAACAAAAACCTTGTTCTCTTTGGGATCGTAGAAATAATAACCCTTAGTTTCCTTAGGGTAACCGACAAAGATACATTTCTCAGATCTGCTCTCCAGTTTCCCAGAGGCGAGCTTTTTGACATAAGCCTCGCAGCCCCAGATCCTGATAAACGTCAAGCTCGGCTGTTTCCCATACCATAACTCATATGGAGTCTTTGAAACTGCCTTGGATGGCACTCGGTTTAGTACCTTTGCAGCTGTCTCCAGTGCAAATCCCCAAAAGGAGTAAGGTAGAGTAGCCTGACTCATCATAGAACGGACCATATCAAGTAACGTTCTATTTCTCCTCTCGGACACACCATTCCATTGCGGTGTTCCTGGCGGAGTGAGCTGTGAGACAATCCCACACTCCTTCAGATAGTCAGTAAATGCATGACTCAAGTATTCTCCACCTCGATCAGAACGAAGTGCCTTGATATTTCGGCCTAGCTGATTTTGTACTTCATTCTTGAACTCTTTGAACTTGTCAAAAGATTCACTCTTATGTCTCATTAGATAGACATAACCATACCTACTGAAATCATCAGTAAAGGTAATGAAGTACTGATAGCCACCTCTGGCATGTTTACTAAATGGCCCACACACATCACTGTGTATAAGGTCAAGTAAATCTGAAGCCCTTTGACCTTTGTTAGGAAAAGGTGACTTCGTCATTTTACCCATTAAACAAGCTTTGCATGTATCAATCTCCTCATAGGAGAATGATCCCAGCAGTCCATGGTCATGCAACCGCTTAATGCGCTTCTTGTTAATATGGCCTAAACGACTATGCCATAGCAAGGTGCTGTCATCAGCATACTTGGCTTTCTTATTATCAATGTTTTGTATAGAATATTCCATGTCCAACATGAATAACCCATTGTTAATGGAACCAGTAGCATAAACAATATTATCATAAGATAAAACACACTTTGAAATATTGCATTCAAAGGAAAATCCTTTCCTGACAAGAGCAGGAATAGAGATAATATTCTTGGTAATACTGGGTACAAAATAACAATTGTTTAATTCTAATACAAAGCCAGATGGTAATGAGATGAAATAGTCTCCTACAGCAACAGCAGCAACCCGTGCCCCGTTTCCAACGCGTAGGTCCACCTCATGCTGTCCCACCTGTCTTCTTCTCTTGAGTTCCTGTACATTTGAACAAATGTGAACTCCACATGCAGTGTCCAACACCCATGAAATTGAAGAAGATGAAACCATGACTTCCGTCACGTAAATACCTGAGCCAGAGGCAATGCTTCCCCTCTTGTCTCCTTGGAGCGCTTTACAGTCCTTTTTCCAGTGACCCAGCTGGCCACAGTGGAAACACCTGTATTCCTTGGACCGCTTGACCTTTTGCTTCAGAGCCTTGTTGTAGTTCTTGACTGGGGCTTTGCCCTTCTTCCCCTTCTTCTTGTTCCTGGAAGGAACCATTAAGACAGAGGTTGAAGGCTTGCCCTTCAGAGTTTCCTCAGTAGTCAAGAGCATATTCAGCAGTTCTGCCGGAGTACAATCGATTTTGTTCATATTAAAGTTAATGATGAACGCATCGAAAGAAGGCGGAAGAGACTGCAGAATAATGTCTACAGCAAGCTCCTGATTGATGGTATGCCCCAGTTTCTCTAGAGCCTCCTTGTGCCCAATCATCTTGAGCACGTGAGCTCCTACTGGGCTCCCTTCAGCCAGTTTGCTCTGAAAGAAAAGCTTTGTCAGATTATAGCGTTCTGTCCTAGCCTGTGCAGCATACAGCATCTTGAGGTTCGCTATAATCTCTATAGCCGACATATCCTCATGCTGACGCTGCAGCGGTGGCGTCATAGACGCTAGCATCAGGCAAGTGACATCAATGCTATCATTGACATGCTTTTCGTAGGCATCTCGAACCGCCCTTGCGGCGTTCGGAGCGGGTTGAGGCGGTACAGCCGTCTCGAGGACATACAGTTTCCTCTCAGCCTTAAGAACAATCTTAAGGTGTCCGTACCAGTCTGAGAAGTTCGGCCCAGCAAACTTCTCCCTTTCCAGTAGGGATCGCACATTGAAGCTCATGGTGTTCGTTGCTGCAGGAATCTACAACAATGCAAGAACAGCAAGGTCAGTATCAATGTTAAGAATCAATCAGGACTTAAGAAAGATTCTTTTTCTCACTATTTTATCTGGCTGAAAAATCCAGCAAAACAGCCCGAAAGAGTGACACTCTTTTAGTGAGATGGGATCCAGATTTCATACTTGGTCTCCACGTCCCGCTCAGGCGAGATAAGATGCACAGAGAGTTCAAGCACTAATCTCTGGTAGGCAGTCCCTGCCAATCGCCAACCCGTGCGATTCCCCTTCATCTGGGCAATCCAGCAGACTGTGCCAACTGAGTTGGTACAACACAATCTCTGACCCCACAGATGGCTGCCTCCATGTGCTACCATATGCGCCACATATGTAGCCTACATGGTCAAGCTGACCCGACCTACTCCCTGGACCACCACGTGCTATGCTGAGCAACGAGAAGCGATAAATCCCTTCTCTGTAACACGCAGGTGAAATCACACACCGTCTGAAGATAGATGGACGTGCCCACTGAGTGGGTACAACACGGCTCCAACGATAGTCAGAACAGTGAGGTTTCGCGTCAGAAGGCTTACGAGCTTGATATTTTAGCGTTGGATTTTAACGGTCTTTTATCTTCTTCACTATCATGCAATTCCTATGGTGATAGCAGAAGATAAATAAATCATGCTGTTCTACTTATATAAACAATAAAAGAAAGCATGCATCTTATGTGGTAAAAGCCCATAGCCTAAGTAAGACCTTAATTTATCTTAAGTCTTCACTTGCTTTTCTTCATGGGTTTTTAGCTGCTCATTTGGCCCAACCCAGGGCCCTAGCGCTCAATGCAGCTCAGGTGCGCCCACCAGCTGAATGTGCCTCTGCGATGTGTGCTTTTGTGCTCTTGTCTAATCAAAATACATTTTGATCTATCTAGACAAGCTTGACACGCAGGTCAAATATACAATAAATTAATTAAAAATGTGATTCGCAGATCACAATAAAATTAATTTACAAGTTTAATTCCAGGCACGCAGGCCCCATCATAGCACACATTTAACATGGGCAGCCCACATAAGAATAAATAAACAAGCACATGGTATCCACTCAACATGTGATCCATATAACAAGAAAATAAAATTTTGAAAACCCCATTGGCATCAATTTTAATTTTCTTATGTACCCTACAACCTTACAATGGTCCATTGATAGGGATCCACTCATCCATCTAGTCAGATCTACTGCCCTTGCATGCACCAAGTCCTAACTGACTTGAGTTGACCTAATGGTCAACCATGCATGCGCAAAGGGCTGAACAACCCTCATGAGTTTCGGCAAGCGGGTGTGACCCCGGGCCTAACTCATGTGTGTTCGTTAGTCGTCTCAATCAGACCTCGCTACACGCCTGTGATGCAATCGACCTATAGCCACCTCGTGCTTGCGCACAGGTGCCATCTGGTCGATCCATCTAGGCTGTCAGATGGTCTGATCAGACTAGTTTGATCCATTCTAGATGATGCTTTCAACCCCATCAACCCATCTAAGGGATTATAGTAGGCGCATTAGATCTAATGGGCGCGCAAGATAAGTTTTTCTTTTCAAAACATTAACAAGCGCCAACTAAAACATTATACATGCGCAAAACATGAAAAACATATGTAATCATTTTCGCATGTAATCTAACTTATAGATCTAAGCATGATGCGCAAACATGGATCACAAAACATGGTATAGCAATCATAAAACATGCATCAACCGCCTCTGATACCAATTGTAGAGTCCCCTTCAAGGGGGAGCGAAACCCTAAGGAGGCGCAAGTGACCTTGTGGGTTATGTTATAGCAGCGGAATAAGGGTTTCATAATGATCATCGCATGCAATATGATCAACTACAACAACATGAAAAATTCATACCGAAGCCATGTGTTGGATGGCGTCTTGAAAGAGAGAGCAAGAAAGATCTCCTCCAAAGGATGCGCACACAAGATGAGGATGCGCTCACTTCCTTGGTACTCCTTGTGCTAGCAAGGTTCCAAGAGGTGTCGTTGATCGAAATCAAAGGGATGGATGAAGCTTTTCTTGCCTTTCCGAAAGAACTCTCCAAAACCGTGAGTCTCCTTCACCACGCAAGAGCGTTGTCGAATGAGAGGGAGAACGAATCAATGAGGCGTTAAGAGAGGCGTTCCACACAAACGTGGGCGTTACTCTCAAATTAGCAAACCGCTTTCCAAATTTGGAAAGCCCTCAAAGCTTTGCGTTCAAGCGTTCACCAAGTGAACCAAACGCATACTCCCATATGAACCATGCGCTCACATGAGCCGGTTCAAAGCATTCGGTTCAATGACTAAACCAAGTTAGCCCAAGCATTGGTCCAGATAAAATCAAACCCTAAGATTCAAGATCTGACCGTTCATCTCTCGATGCTCCTGATCGCACCGATCTAGCATCAACTCTCTCGATCGAAGCTTACCGATCTCAAGCCCTAATCAATCATACATGATCAGACCAGATCTCACTTACAATCAGAGATTAAATCCCTTTAAACTGAACCAAAACAATTTAGTCCACACGATCTGACTTAAGTAAGCCATATCATCAAATTGTGCGACCCTGAGGGTTTCCTTTAAATGTCGGTAACGATAACTCACGTTATCACGATCAGTGAGGGGTATCTAGCAACACATCACTGTCTCCCGATATAGAGGAAAGAGTCTTCCAAGACTACACCCAAACCACAGCACAAGTGTGAATCAAACTCACAAGGCATACATGTTTCCTTTGCCATTGGATGTTCTTATTGGACAAGCATGTCAAGCCTGTAACTCCAATACGATGAGCATGATTAGATCAGATGAACACAGTCACCTGGGTATGGCCATACTCTTTTCTCAATCATCTCATCCAGGGGGGCCCTTTAGAACATCACACTCCTTAAACAAGGAGACGGCAATCCTTTGTCTATCACTAGTGCCCTAACCTGATTCAAGCTCATCATTCAAGATAGTCTATAATCATTATGTTTCAAATGATATTGAACTACCTCAAAACAATGACAATCATCATTTAGAAAACACAAGTGATCTCAAGTCAGAGGAAATGTGCCACTTGTTGCATTCAAGGATTATTCACATTGTGACAAACAATTGAATATCCTAGTAGGGTCTGTCCAGTACATCCAATGCACCCATGAGTCTACATCTTATTCCATGCTCGAAGCATCCTATAAGATTAGAACACATATTAGTCTCAACCATATCAAGGCTGTCTCATGTTCACCAAGATACATCGACTAAGGACATATAGCATGTCAGCCTAGCTGATCAGCTTTGAGACATTATTCAGAAGTACACTTATTACAGCAGACAAGGTAACAAACTGAATAACAACCATGCCTTTATAAACATAAGAGTTTATTACATGATACTGATACAAACCTTAGGCCTCAAACATTAGCCTTAAGGGCATACCCCAACAATGTCGATTTGATCTAGATGGTTGATTTCTGTTCGTTTCCGCTGAGCCTCGTTTCTTGCTATCCAAATTTCACCGAAGCTGCCATACCTCTTCCAAGGTGTCGATTGAACAAGAAGATCTCTTCCCTGAAAGTTCCAAGTCCAATTTTATCTTAGAAGATCACATTTAAGTGTTGCAATTCGATCTTCGTTTATTTCCAGGCACCCTGTTCACGCATTTGGGTAACATCTCTGTTCTCAACCTCTTAAGTTCAAATTTCCTTCATCTTTGAGATGACACCAAAAACCAAATGAGTTGTACGCAAGGGGAAAGGTAAAGCACCAGCTTCTGAAGCACCGCCACCACCTCTGAATCCTTATGGCATCATCTTCAGAGATGGTATACAAGAAGCTAGATATAATCATCCCCTTACAAGGCAGATTGCTAATACCAAATATGCAGATAAGAGAACTTTGGAAATCCTTGGACTAGATGAGGATGTAAACTGGATATTCGAGCAAATTCTATGCTCAAGGTTCTTCCAAAGTCAGCTACCTACATTCATCCCCTTGGTTTTAGAGTTTCTTAGCAATTTGGACATTGAGCTCAATGATTGCCACCAACAAGAAGGGAAGGGATGCCTCACTTTTAGATTGCAAATATTGAGAGGAGCCTCGCTCAAGGATGTCAGGACTATTTTCCACTTGCCAGGAGGTGGATGTGTTCAACCGTCACGAGCATACATTAAAAATGCTTTTTAGGAATAAATTACTTTAGAATATACTTTCTGCACAAAGATAACACGGGCGATGAGTATCTCTAACCCATGTCTCCGATACGTACATAGGGTTCTCTCACATACTATATTTGGGCGGGGTGAGAGTGATGGCACGGTCTAGCTAACCAAACTCTTTTTCTTATGGAGCATGCTTCACGGATATCCTCTAGATGTGGCATTTTATCTTGTTAAGCTGTTTGATAAGGTTGCTAGAGCCAAGAAGGGCGCCATAGTGCTAGGAGGATTTGTCACCACTTTAGCACGTGCTTTGGATGTAGATCCGTTCGGTGTAGAGACTGCAAAGAGGAATTCTAGGATTGACTTGGAGTCATGTGTAGCAATGAGGATGATTGTCTAGGAAGGGGATGTCTTTTCCCTTGTTCTTGGATAAAATTTTCCAGCCTTACCTTTGCCAAACAAAGAATGGACTACGGTTCGTAATCAGTTGAACTAGAAAATTCCTCCTGATGCAGCTGTTAAAGATGTTCCTGAACCACTCAACTCAGTACCACCACCACCTACTTGGGGATGGAGTAGCGACCCCTTTGGCATGAGTATGGACTCTCTGCCACGTAGGGCTGGTTCTTCTTCCCGTGGTGTAGCGTAGCCTTAGAGTTTTTGGTCTTCTGCCTGAGATCAAGGATTCCAAGCATTGTCTGCAGAAGTTTACCGACAGGGACGCCTCCTGGAAAAGGCACTTGATGTTATCCAGGATGTGCGCGGTGATGTGCATGATATAAAGGAATTTCTGCAAGAACAATTCTATTCTAAAGAAGAGGGGGATCCTGATGTGCCTATAAGAGATGCTGCCCTGGATGAGGAGACCGATACCAATACAGATGATTAGTGTTTTGTGAGTATCCCTTTTTCCTATATACACTTTATTTGTTCTTATACATCATTGATGAAGCATAACTTTTTGTAGGAAAAGGTGATGCAGTCATGCCTTTTGCGTTTGGTGCTCCTTGATTTAATATTTTGTGTTTTAGATCTTCTTCGATTCGGTTGTATTTGAATATTATGATATTTGGGTGATAAGTAAATGCTTTGATGACTTTGTGATGCTATTTGGCGTCATGTGTAGGCGCATCTAGATGATTTTGTTCGATATGGTTGTATTTAGATATTATGATATTTAGAATGTGTTATCTATTTGTGGAACTAAGATAATTTTTGTAATTTGGCTATCATGTGAATTTGGTTATTATGTGGATTTCTATGAGTAATGATGAATGTTTTGTCTAGAATTGATGAATGATGTGCATTTTGTTATTCATATATAAATCAATGCATGTGGATAGACAAATTCTTCTTGTGTTAAATTTATTTCTTCAATGTATATCGTCTCATTTTAATTTTTCAACAATTGATGCATAAGGTTCTAGTAGGCATGTTGTTTGATGAATGCAATTTGAGAGGGAAGCAATTTTTTTCAAATAAAACGAGTATATGAGTATGATTTGTTGAATTAACATTGATTGATTAGCCTAAGTTGATGTTTGATCTATTATGCTATTTGTTGGGAAGAAAGAATCCAAAATCCAGAAATAAATTTAAAAAAAAAGAGAAGAAGAGAGAATGACTCCTCTACTTGGCACTGCGGAAAATTAGCACTGGTACCGAAGACAAGAGTTAAAGTCCAAATAAAAGTATGTATCTATGTGGGTACATACCAAAGAATAAGTTGTTTGACATTAACTCCTCTATCTTAGGCCATGAATCTCAATTCTGCTTGCCAATAAGATATGAGTTCTAATACATTGGCTAAGTGGCCAACGTACTCTAAATTCATCACCAGAAAAAAAAAGGGGTGGTATTCGATTTAGAGAATGTCAAAGGCATATATATATATATATATATATATATATATATATATATATATATATATATATAGAAAAAGATTTTTAGATATCTTATTCCTGTAAATAAAAGTATTTTAGATTTAAACTGAGACAAAGGTGAATTCATGAGATTGAGATTCTATTTATTATACAAGTTGTGAAGTTTTATTTGGTTAAGATTGTGGACCTTAAGGATTAAATTCTAAGAATGGTGTGTTTATCTGAATTTTATGTAGCATGAGTTGGAAATTTTTATGAATGATTATGTTTTAGAAATTTATTTTTCATAAGAAAGTTATATTTTCTATACTCAACATTGTTTTTTGATCTATTGATTTGCTTGAGGACAAGCAAAAGTTTAAGTCTAGGAAGATTTGATGTCACGTATTTACATAGTATTTTTACTATACTTTTTATGCATAATCTCTCCTATTTTTAATCATATTTTCACTTATTTCGACTTAAATCCTTTTGTTTGTTCGGAATCTTCACATTTCTTCACTTTTGTTATATTTCAGGTAAAAATGACCAAAATTTGATAGATTTTGAACGATCGAAGTGCACAGATGAATTCTACAAGTCAAGACAAAGCTGTCCATCAAATTTCATGCAAAACGGAGCTGATTTGTAAAATACAACAATGCTATATTTTTTATCACGACCGTATTTTTGGAAGAACAGAGAAATAAATACGGCACTACGTGTGATATTATCACAGCCATATTTTCATTAGTACAAAAATAACAGAAATCCACAAAAAGAAATACGGCAGCACCGTGACAGAAATTACGGCCGTATTTTGATGAGAAAAATCCACAGAAAGAAATATGGCAGTACCGTGATAGAAATTACGGCTGTATTTTGATGAGAAAAATCCACAAAAGAAATATGGTAGGGTCGTATTTATTTTCACGGCCATATTTCTATTGGGCGTTAATTCCAGAAGACAGAGAAAAATACGGCAGGGCTGTATTTAGTTTCAAGGTCGTATTTTCTTCCGCCCAGCTCGCGTTTGACTCTGTTTTTCGCCCGATTCGATTTCTTTTCACACCAGAAATTCAGAAAAACCTATTCTAAGGGTGGAAAACTATATAAGGAGGCTTGGGACCGATTATTAAGATTTTTGGGGTGGATTTTCAATGCGAAATCGATGAAGAGGTGAGAATTAGGGCAAATGGTGGCGAACGGCGAATCTTCGCTGGAAAAGCTTCGATTTCCTAGATTGTTGGTGTCAATCTTGATCAGGGAGCTGTAATCCTTGTCTTCTTTTATCGAATTCGTATTTTATTTGCTAATTTTGTAATCACACATGGATTTCTATAACGTGAACATGTTGATCATGTCAGCGTAAACCTTTTATTCAGGATTGAGGGTATAACCCTCTATGTTTTCATGACTTGATTGTTTACTATCATCTATTAAAATAATTTGCTTGTGTTAGATTCAACTATTGTTGTGTTAATTACATGTTAATTACTGGCCATGATTTGCATGTCTTAGACATCGCAAGAAGTACTGAGAGGTGAATTGCGACGTTGGATCTATAATTTTTGGACATGTTAATTCGATCCCGAGAGTAGTTCAAATAGACTTGAGGGATTTTATAGATTTATCAAGAACCCATTGGGTCTATTTCGAGTTAATAACCACGAGAGTAGGGGATTAATTCGGATAGACACCGGATTATACTGCTGAGAGGGGGCCGGATAAATCCCCTTCAACACAGTAAATCTTTCTTAGATTTCTCTAATTTTAATAAGTCATGAAACATAGAGTGGTGAACCCAAAATCCTGAATTTCCATAAATTTGATTACATCCGTATTGTGTTTTGCTATTCATACATCTTAGTTTAGATTAAATCCATCGCTTTTACCGATTCGTCTAGCTAACGATCTTAAGTAGAGTCAGTACTTGGTCATTGGTCCCTGTGGGATTGATTTTTTTTTATTACTTTGACATTGCCATGCACTTGCAGACGACATCATGGAGGAAGTCCTCCACGTCCCAGACAGAATCATAGATTGTCTTCAGAAGGCGTCCCTGGTGGAACACCTGTGTAGACAATGCCTGAATCCAAGGTCCTAAGAACAGGAGCAAAATCCATGTGTAATAGAGCCCGCACCCTGTGATGAAGAGCCGGCCCTAAATGAAGGAGAGTCCATCCCATATGGGCCGACACCTCCCCAAGAAGGTGGAGGAGGAACTGAGTCAAGCGGTGTAGGAGTGGCATCATCAGTAGTAGAGTCTTTCAGTTTGCCTGATTGCAGATGTAATACCCCAGTTTAGTCCCACATTGGATGTGGAAGAGAATATAGTATAGTATATAAGCCTTAGTAGGCTTGCTATTATTAACTTGGGCTTAAACATTTTAAAAGATTGGGTCACATTGCAAATCGGCTCACCAAGTTAACAAATAGTTTACTTACTAAGCGGGTTGTAACAAATGGTATCTGAGCAAAACTTAGTCCTAAATATTGTGAGATTCCAATAGGAAAGGACTACCGAGGATAGTGGAGCCACTATTGGGCTAGCCTCATATGCTGCCCATTTGGATGTGGAAGAGAATATAGTCTAGTATATAAGCTTTGGTAGGCTTGCTATTGTTAACTTGGGCTTAAGCATTTTAAAAGATTGGGTCACGTTGCAAATCGGTTCACCAAGTTAATAAATAGTTTGCTTACTAAGCAAGTCGTAACAAATGGTATCAGAGCAAAAACTTAATCCTAAGCAAGGTGAGAGGCCAATAGGAAAGGACTACCGAGGATGGTGGAGCCGCCATTGGGCTGACCTCACATGTTGCCGACTATGGGATGGTGGACTTGATGAGGACATCAGGTCTTAAGTGGGGGAGATTGTAATACACAGAGTTTAGTCCCACATTAAAAGTGGGAGAAAAGGTTATATGGTATATAAGGCTTAGTGAGCTTGCTATTGTTAACTTGGGCTTAAGCATTTTAATAAATTGGGCCACGTTGTAAATCGGCTCACAAGTTAATAAATAATTTTCTTACTAAGTAGGTCGTAACAATGGACCATAGTTTGCTCCTTGTTTGGCAGCGGTAATGTCGGAGAGTTTTGCCCAAGGATCAAACAAAATACATTGCCTTCACGAACTATCATTCGCATGGCAGCACATGACTCTAGATCAATCTTGGGGCTACCTCGAGTTGTCTCAATCCCATAAGGGTCAACACCCAATGATAATGCAATGGGTGTAATACGACCCCCTAGCATAATAGCGGCCTTCTTGGCATGCGCAACCTTATCGAATTGTTTAACCAAAAAGTAAGCTGTATCCACCTTATAACCATGAAGCATCGACCAAAGAAAGAAAAGCTTAGATTATCGAATCATATTGTCGCTCTTGCCTCATCCGAAGATGGTATGGGAGATAACTTGGTGTGCATAGTGCAAGCATGGGTTGGAGAGGTTGGTGGCACGTGCCGTCTTCGGTGAAAACCATGAGATTAAAATGCATTCTCCACATACTCGCACGGGGGTCATCGTCCTCCGCCCCCAGGTAGATGCAATGCACTACTAAGCTCATGCAGCGTAAGACTCCTCTCAATGTTAGCCAGCCGGAAGGTGACGCGACTCTGGTCATAAGGGTTCAATTCTACCTCGAGGCTACTAAGAAACTCGAGGACAAGGGGAATGAAGGTCTGCACTGAAATATGAAAGAACTGAGATGCTGATATTTGTCCGAACATTCACATTACGTCCTCGTGGATGCCTAAGATCTCCAAAGTCTGCCGATCAGTGTAATGCGTGTTAGAGATTTTCCTTATAAGAAGAAGATTATACTGAGCTTCCTGGATATCATCCCGGAAGATGATTCCATAAGGATTGGGTGGAGGCGACGCAGTTGATGCTGAAGTGGATGCCTTCCCCTTGCCCTTGCTGACCATTGCTTCTTTCGTAGAGCCATTTTAGTAGGGCAATTGGTTCTGAAGTAGTGTAGGAAGATCTGGAATTGAATCATTGGTGGATGAAGCAAAGCAAAGGAACAGAACTGAAACAGGGCTTCAGAGATGCGTCGGTGAAAGATTTGATAGATCCAGCTGAAATCGATGTGTAGCAGCAGTAGGGGAGGATCTAAGATCACCGACGAAGCTTTGAGAAGTTGAAAAGAAATCCAGCGAAGTGGCAGCGATGCAGAAAGAAGCTCAGCGAAGCTTTCTCGCCTAGAGTAAAATAGCTCGATGAACTACCGAAATCTCACCTAGAGATGCCTAGAGACACTAGAATCATGGACGAAGAAGTCACCAGTGGGTTTGGAAGGCGGGTGGAAGCAATGGGAAGCCGGTAGTAGAAGGGGCAGTGCATTTGCAAAAATTTCACAAGTAAAACCCTAGAAAATACGGTCGCAATCCTTATATAGGTGAATAGAATCACGGCCGAAATGAATATAACAGTCCCCCTAGAGGATTATGGGTGTGACCAAAATCACGCCCCCCCCCTGCCAAAATGAACACAAAATCACGGGAGTGATGAGAATCACGACTCGCCCATAATTCCTTCGTAATTTTTTTTTTTCAAATCATGGATGTGATAGAAATCACACCCCTCCCGTGAAAGTTTTTTGTTTTCGGAAGATAAATAGTGCTGAAAAGAACACGAGCGTGATAGAAATCACACCTCGCACATAATTCTTTCTGTTTTGAACGGATGAACAGCGCAAAGAAGATTTCAGCCGTGACAATAATTACGGCCTACCCGTAATTTTGATGAAAACTTTTGCGAAGTCTGCATCGACGCAAGAAGTACCCTAAACAATCCTACATATCATAAAAACAAAAATAAGTACTAGAAAGACACAAAAAAAAATACGAAAATAGAAGAAACTAAAAGACAATAAATAAACTATAAAAAGATGAAAGTCAGAGTACTTGGGC
Source organism: Costus lasius (assembly GCA_027563935.2). Taxonomy (NCBI): domain Eukaryota; kingdom Viridiplantae; phylum Streptophyta; class Magnoliopsida; order Zingiberales; family Costaceae; genus Costus; species Costus lasius. Next base: position 24,723,138 of record CM050450.1, read on the forward strand.
TGCCACCCAAGAAGCGCTAAAATTTAATGTCGCTAGCTAGACCGAAGACATCATCATGCTAGAGGTGGAGGATCCAAAAGCTTTTGGTTAACGCCTTCCTCTATGGGCTTGGATACATAATAGTGCTTTAGGCATTAACCGTTAACCTTGAAATTTTCTGTCCCCTCACTCCATATTTCAATAGCTCCAAAGGGATATACTTTAACAACCTTGAAAAGGCCCCGACCATCTTGTCCTAAGCTTTCCACGAAAGAGTCTCAATCTGCAAATAAAAAGTACAACAAGGTCACCTTCTTGAAAATCCTTTCTGATGATTTGGCGGTCATGCCATCTTTTAGTTCTCTCCATGTAGATTCGCGCGTTCTCATATGCATGATGTTTCTTATTATCACATGGATTTATAGTCTCCTTTTTACATATTTTGAAGGCTTATGTCTTGTTTTATGTCTTAGTTTAGAACTTTTTCTCTCAAAGTATAGAATCTTCACTATTTTTGGTTGTTTATGAAATGCAAGTCATTTTCCTATATTTTTGTGAAGATTTTGAAGATTTGAAGTTATGAGAAGATTCATCACAGTACAAAAAGGACTTAGGCTAATTTGGACTTTTCTCTAGAGATCACGGCCGTGATCGTCTTGGTATTCAAGTGCTGAGTTGTACGAAGTAATCACGGGCAGGCTGTGAAGGATTTTAGCAACAATTTTGATGCAGACATCACGGGCAAGGTGCACGGGTATGATCTTCACCCTGAAAATTTAAGAGCTCTTCACAGCCAGCTCGTGATTGTCATCACGATCGTGAAGACCTATCTGCAATTCAACGAACTCATCATGGCCAACCCGTGATCATCATCATGGCCATGACCGTGTCCGACAATCCCGACCTTCTAGTAGTTTCTCGCCAAATCCGATGGTCCTGGAGCTAAAGAATTGAGGAAACTTCCATGGACCTTATCGAATTTCTTCGGGGCTATCGAGAGAAGACCAAAGATTTTATGTCTTTTAACCAAGATTTGTAACTTCCCCATCTTTCAAATATATTTTCTAGAGTTTTGATTATGAAATAATGAATTTTGTAGTGTAAAACTCTATTTCGAGACGTGGGCGTAGCCTGTTGAACAAATCCTTAATGTAAAATGCTTTTATAAATCTTAGTGACATTTTTATTAAATTTGCTTATTTAATTTGGGTGTGTTTATTGCGTATAATTATTTTGGCTAAACATTTTATATGTGTTAAATGTTATGAGAAGGGGCAAGAGGTGAATTGTAGCACTCGACCTTCTCATTTTAAACTTGTGACTTGAGCCATGAGAGTTGTTCAAAGTCACTTAAGAATTAACGGGATTTCATAGAGCCCATTGGGTCTACCCTAAGTTAATAAGCCACGAGAGTAGGAGATTGGCTTAGGTAGATACCGGATTATGCTTCAAGAGAGTGTAATCTATGCAAATGGATTGATTGCCTTAAGTGGTTTATTATTTTTTAAATCAATTATTTAAACGTTCTAACTAAATCTTTCAACGAGGTGAAACCTGATGTCCTGATCTTTTCTGAACTGCTTATTTTCATTAGTCTCTAATCTCTGATTTGATCTTTTTAGTAAGCTTAGTTAGACTTTTAATTTCTGATTTGAGCTGTCTAGCTATGAACAATGAAAAATGTCGGTATCTAGTTTTGTTTGGACGATAGTTTTACTACTTCAATAGAAATTGTGCACTTGCGGTTAGCCTATCAATACATTCAGCCTTAGCTCCTCAAGCTCATTGATATGCAATTTTCTTTTCTCCCCAGCGGTTTTTAAATCATAATTAAGAGTTTTTATCGCCCAGTAAGCTCGATGTTCCAACTCAACCGGAAGATGGCATGACTTCCCATAAACAAGCTGATAAGGTGATATACTAATAGGAGTTTTAAATGCAGTTTGGTATGCCCATAATGTTGTTGGGAAACCCCGGGGACATTTTACAATTTTCAGAGTCATGGACATACATTTTACGCAGCGGAAGAATGTCCCCGAAACAGGCCGGTCCCAAAAACCCAGTGAAGATCGCAAGCAAGGGAGTCGACACGATGAGTTAGTAAGTACCTTAGGAGAAATGTGGAGCGATGCCGATGTAGGCGTCCAAGTGTGCGCCCTCTGCAGTCTCGCACACACGGATCTCTTGAGTTCTCTTCTTCCACGCCTGGTGCTAGCCTCGGGAAGAAGATCCAAGCCTTAGGAAGATGTTTTACTTCTCTTGCGCCACCTAGAGAAAAGATGCGCCAAGTGAAGAGGGAAAACTACCCAAGCCGCCAAGCCCTAGATCTCTTTGCGCCAAGAGGAAAGGAGGAAGAGGCTTGCGGTTATGGAAGATGCGCCCTTGCTCCAAGCACTCGCCCCTCTCCTTGTGTTCACGCCTTCAAGGATTGATTACTCACAAGAGGGGGCGACTAGGGTCACATTTATAGGGCAAGAGGCGGTTAGGATAATGGCTAGGATCATGACAAGTGTAGGGCTAGGATGAGGAGATTTGAGACAAGGAAAGTCTCCAAGACATTTCCATAATTCTCATTCAACCTTTCCTTTTGTTCCCACGCCTTTCCTTGTGTGCCAAGGCCTTGTCTTGCGCCTCAAGCAATGCCATAGAGGCATGCATTCCATCCTAGGAAGAGAGGGGAGGCGCCCTTTACTTCCATAAAGAAGCAAAGGCGCCAACATGACCCCATTATGCCCCTAGGCGCCTAATGGTTCATGTTTCTCCCCATTATACCCTTTTAGCCTCTCATCTCTTCATGAGAACTTGTCATTGGGCCTCATTGGATAATGAGCTAGCCCAAACTTCATTACATGGGTTGATTAAGCACTTGGATCCAATCCAATGCAACCCTAATCCAAATGTGACCAACCATGGTCAAATACGGGTCAACCTGCCAAAAATGAAGTTTGACTCCAATAACATTCTTCCATCTCATCAGGCCCATTGGCGCTGATGAAATCTCCCAACTAGATCCGAGTTATCCAATAACTCGATCATAAGGCTTCCCGATCAATACGAGAACTCAAGTATCAAGGTGTGTGACCCTGTAGGTTCCTATGACGCTGGCAGTGCTGACCAGAGGTCATCACAAGCAGTGAGTGGCACCTAGCAGTGCATCGCTGCTACCCAGGTCGTTGGAATGGATATCGACATCGACATCCCCATCATCGTAACTAGGTACAGATGCATTACAGTCTCTTTGTTGTACTGATATCCGATTGGACAAGTGTGTCACCACTTGTTTTCATCCAATCACATGGCTATGACTAAAACAGGTTCTCACCTGGGTATGGCCATACACTCTCAGTCATAGAACCATATAGGAGCTCCATGGATATCATACTTCCTTAGGGAAGGGGCAAATCCTATGTCTGTCCATTGATCTTCTCATATGGGTCGTGACATGCTCAATAACAACCGTTATGACCTCCCAGCTACGGCAAGATATTAGGTTGTATCAAATCAAGTCCCTAACCATATAGAATGATCAATGACCTCAAGTCAAGGGATCAATGCATCTCCTGTCACTTATGAGGATAACTCATGACACCAAGTCATAGCCTCATAGCGGGTCTATCCAGTATATCCTCCAATGATATACCCATGTGTCTGCGTTAGCACCACGTGCCTAACCAGCCCACATACCAGTCTTTCAAGTACCAGAGCTGTCCCATATCCACTCAGGTACATCGACTGGGGACAATTATTTGAGCACAGATCTAATCTGTCCCCAGGGACATTATCATGTAAGTACACAATCGCAGGTGAAGACAAACAATGACAACGACAATGCCAGAATGATATATAAATATCAATGTCAAGTAGTACATAAGTTGACCAAACTAGGTCCTAGGGCATATACACCAACAATCTCCCACTTGCACTAAGACCTAGAAGTTGAGGAATCTCAACCCCATATCTCTAGCGTGACCATCATGCTTCTGCTGCGCCAAAGCCTTGGTCAATGGGTCTGCGAGATTGTTCTCTGTGTCTACTCTCCTAATCTTGACATCACCTCTGTCAATGATCTCTCTGATCAGGTGAAATCTTCTGAGTATGTGTTTGGATCTTTGATGAGACCGTGGTTCCTTGGCTTGTGCAATTGCTCCATTGTTGTCACAGTAGAGTTCAATGGGATCCATTGCACTAGGTACCACTTGAAGATCACATAAGAACTTCCTTATCCAAACAGCTTCCTTGTCTGCCTCAGAAGCAGCCACATACTCAGCTTCGGTTGTAGAATCTGCTATGGTGGATTGCTTGAAGCTCTTCCAGCATACAGCGCCTCCATTTATCTTGAACACATAGCCGGCCTGCGATCTAAAGTCGTTAGGGTCAGACTGGAACGATGCGTCAGTATAGCCCTGCATACTGAGCTCTTCCTGTCCCCCATAGACCAAGAACAAATCCTTAGTTCTTCTCAGATACTTTAGGATGTTCTTTACAGCCACCCAGTACTGTAGACCAGGATTGGATTGGTATCGGCTGGTTATGCTCACAGCATATGCCACATCTGGTCTAGTACATAACATTGCATACATGATCGATCCTACTGCCGAAGCATAAGGAATTCGACTCATATCATCCCTCTCAGCCTGTGTTGTAGGACACTAGCTCTTTGAGAGAGTAAGGCCATGTCTCACTGGAAGGTATCCTTTCTTGGATTGCTCCATGTAGAACCTCTCCAGTACCTTATCAATGTAAGTACTTTGACTAAGGGCCAGAAGCCTCTTGGATCTATCCCGGTAGATCCTCACGCCTAGAATATAGGCGGCCTCCCCTAAGTCTTTCATCTCGAAACACTTCCCCAACCATGTCTTCACAGCTTGAAGACTAGGGATGTCGTTTCCGATGAGCAGTATGTCATCAACATACAAGACCAGAAAAATCACCAAGCTCCCACTGAATTTTCTGTATACACAGGCGTCATCTTCACTTTTGATAAAGCCATAATCTCTCACGGCCTCATCAAATCGAAGATTCCAACTTCGAGATGCTTGTTTTAATCCATAAATGGATCTCTTCAGCCTGCAGACCTTATTAGCCTCTGCAGGATGGATGAAGCCATCAGGTTGTGTCATATACACATCCTCAGTCAGCTTCCCGTTAAGGAACACTGTCTTCACATCCATCTGCCATATCTCATAGTCATGATATGCAGCTACAGCAAGCAAAATCCGAATGGATTTAATCATGGCAACCGGCGAGAAGGTTTCATCATAGTCCACCCCGTGGACTTGTTTAAATCCTTTAGCCACTAGTCTACCCTTATAGGTAACTATTTTGCCATCCATGTCTGTCTTCTTCTTGAAGACCCATTTACACCCTATAGGTTTTACCCCATCAGGCAGCTCAACCAAATCCCAGACTTGGTTAGCCGACATGGAATCCATCTCGGATCGCATGGCGTCAAGCCATTTCTCGGAGTCCGGTCCACTGACCGCCTCATCATAGGTTCTAGGTTCATCCTCAATGATGAAGATCCCATCGTGTTGGGTCGGTAGCGACCCATACCTTTCAGGTGCACGACGAATTCTCCCAGACCTATGCAGGACCTGTGTCTGAGCCTCAGGTTGCCTAGCAACCGGTGCAGGTGGCTCAGATTCCATCTCTTTGTCTTGTGCTTGCACTTGGACCTCATCCAAGTCAAACTTCCTCCCACTAACTTCTTTTATAAGAAATTCTTTCTCTAGAAAGACAGCACCCCGAGCAACAAAAACTTTATTCTCGGTTGGGACATAGAAGTAGTATCCTTTAATTTCCTTAGGATACCCCACAAATATACACTTATCAGATCTAGGTTCTAGCTTGCTAGAATCCTGACGTTTGACATAAGCCTCACATCCCCAGATCCTGATAAACGTGAGATTAGGGTGTCTCCCACTCCACACCTCGTATGGTATTTTGGAGACACTCTTAGATGGAACATTATTCAGTATCAGAGAAGCTGTTTCTAGTGCATGCCCCCAGAATGATGAAGGTAGAGTTGCATGACTCATCATGGATCGAACCATATCCAATAAAGTTCGATTTCTCCTTTCAGACACACCATTCCATTGAGGTGTTCCAGGAGGAGTGAGTTGGGATATGATCCCACACTCTCTCAAATAGTCAAAGAACTCACCACTCAGGTATTCTCCACCTCGATCTGATCGAAGAGCTTTAATGGATCTTCCAAGCTGGTTCTCTACTTCATTCTTGAACTCCTTGAATTTCTCAAAGGATTCAGATTTATGTCTCATTAAGTAGACATAACCATACCTACTGAAGTCATCAGTGAAGGTAATGAAGTAGTTGTACCCTCCTCTGGCTTGTTTATTGAAGGGCCCACATACATCAGTATGTATGAGATCCAATAAACCTTCTGTCCTCTCACCAATCTTGGTGAAGGGTGCCTTTGTCATCTTCCCTAATAAACAAGGTTCACAAGTATCAAATTCCTCCAAGGAACTTGAATCTAACAATTCATTTGCATGGAGTTGTTGGATGCGATTCTTGTTTATATGGGCTAATCGACAGTGCCATAGGAAAGCACCAACTGAACCACTCAGTTTGGTCCTTTTATTGCTTATGTTACAAACAGAACTTTCCATATCCAAGATATACAGACCATTGCATAAAGTACCCTTCCTATAGAACATATTTGCAAATGAAAAAGAATATGAGTTCTTATTTATTTCAAATTTAAATCCTTTCCTTGCCAAGCAAGGAATGGATACAATGTTCTTTGTTAGCGAAGGTACACAAAAGCAATTGTCTAGTTCTAATTGAAGTCCAGAAGGCAAGGAGAGAGTCAAAACGCCTACAACAACAGCAGCAACCTGTGCCCCGTTTCCAACGCGTAGGTCAATCTCTCCAAGCCGCACCAATCTACTTTTCTTGAGCCCCTGCATATTTGTACAAATATGAGCTCCACATGCGGTATCCAATACCCATGACATAGAAGTAGAAAGATTGACTTCTGTAACATAGATACCTGAGCTAGAAGTTAAGGCCAAGCCTTTCTTCTCCTCATTCTGAAGCTGCTAGCAGTCCCTTCTCCAGTGGCCCTGCTCGCCACAGTGAAAACACCTCTGTTCCTTTGACTTCTTCGCCTTTTTCTTCAGTGCTTTGGTAGGACCTCTGGCACTGCTCTTAGCACGTGCCTTACCCTTCTTCTTTATCTTCTTGGTCGCAGGGACCAAAAGAACAGAATTGGGTTTGGTCTTACCCATCTCTCGCTCGGCTGTTTGGAGCATATTCATCAATTCCTCCCGTGTGCACTCAATCCGGTTTATGTTGAAGTTAATGATAAACGGACTGAAGCTAGGGGCAGGGAATGAAGAATAAGATCCACAACCAGCTCGTTGTCTATGGTGTGTCCCAGTCTCCTGAGATGATCCACATTCCCAATGAGTTTGAGAACATGGGGTCTCACTGGTGCACCTTCAGACAACTTGCACCGAAAGACTGCTTTGGCTGTGTCAAATCTCTCAGTTCTAGCCTGAGCCTTGAACATCTGTTTCAGACGAGTAATCATCTGAAAAGCGTTTTGCTCCTCATATTGCACCTGCAGTTCAGGTGCCATACTGGCTAGCATAAGACATGCAACCTCCAAAGAGTCATCCTGATGCTTTCTATAAGCATCTCTGTCTGCCGTTCGGGCATTAGGCGGAGGAGCCGCAGGAAGAGGCTGTTCAAGGACATACAGCTTCTTCTCGAGCTTGAGGACTATCCTCAAATTCCGATGCCAGTCCATAAAGTTAGTTCCAACTAACTTATCCTTATCAAGGAGGGATCGCAGTGATAATCCGCCAGTGTTCGTAGCCATTGTTCTACAACACCCAAGAAGAACAGATTAGTACTACTTCGAATCATTTAAACTGGACTTATTTTAAATGATTTCTGCTCTCACTATTTTAAATTCGCATTGACAACCCACAAAGTCAACCGGGAAGTTCAAGACTTCCTAGTGAGATGGGATCCTTATTTCACATGAGGCTTTGCATCCCACGAGGGTGGGATGAGATGCACAAAGTAACCCATGTTTCCTAAGGTGGGCGCGCCGGCCGATTGCTCCAAGCAACTCCCCTTGTTGAGACAGTCTGGGCATTTCATGTCCAGCGAGGGCTGGATACAGCATGAAACCTTTCCCTCTCAACGATGCCTCTAGACTTTCACCATGTGCCCAGCACATGTGAACTTCTAGTCAAGTCCATTCCTAACCGTTATGCCCAGGGCCAACGAGTTTCCTTACGAAGGCACGTCCAGGTTAAAACTGGACTGGGGAAACCATTGCCACCACGCACTTTCTAAAGATAAGTGGGTGTGTCCCACGAGGGTGGGAAACAATTCACAACTCCACTGATCGATAGCTTAGTGAGGGCTACGCGTTAGAAGGCTACCAGACTTGATATTTTAATTGAGGGTTTTTGTTTAAGGTCTCATCATCTCAGTTTTATCTTATGTCTATCATTACAGGCATGCAATCCTATAGTGATAACATAACGGTAAAACATTTCAGGCATGCTTCTGCAGATAATAATAAAAGCAGTAAAGGATGATGTGACATTGAACCAATCCATGCCATGAAATAGGTTCAACTCTTGTCCTAGAACTCAAGCCCCAAAAACTAGACCTAGCCTGGCCGACCTCTAGCTTGAACTTCAAGGTTGGCTCCAAGGTCCTTCTCTCATGGTTTAGCTCTCAAACCCTAGAGGTACACTTTCAGAGTTCCCCATAGGTTCGGCCAATGCCATGGTCTTCCTCCAATGAGGATGTGCCACAATGCAAGAAGCCAAGTTAGCTAGCTCTCAAACCTAAGGGTTCGGCCAAGCCTAACTTGCGCGACTAAGCAGGCTTGCGCCTCTTTCTTTGATGTTTGTTGCGCCACCCTAGTCTTCTTCTTAGTCAAAAGCAAAAAAGAAAAGTGGCACGCAGGCCTCACGAGGATACATCGCAGGCATGCAAAGGGGGGCTTGACTAATGATCACAACATCATGCACAATCAAGGTATTTACTCATGCAATTCTACATGCTCATGAAAAACATAAAATCTGAAATTTTACTTTTTCATAAAACCAGTTTCTTTTTCTCATCTTCTTCTCACAAATCCTTTGGTTTATTGTGATTTATTTTTCATGATGATTTCAGAGATCCTTTCGGCTGGCAATTTTGTCAGATCAAGAGACTTGGCCAGTCCGAAGACACAATGCCCATCCTACTTGACAAAATTATGTGCGCCTTTGATCTTTAAATCAAACAAGAAAAATAGTCCAAAAAACCAAAAGAGATTGAGAGGATGATAGAAACAAGAAACCCTAATTTTTCTACTTTTAGAAAAATCGATTCCCATGCATCATGCTATTTACGAAAATAGATATATGGCATGTGAGCATGGAAGAAAAGCATAAAACATCGTTCGAGTCTTGCAAGTCCCTCTGATACCACTGTTGGGAAACCCCGGGGACATTTTACAATTTTCAGAGTCATGGACATACATTTTACGCAGCGGAAGAATGTCCCCGAAACAGGCCGGTCCCAAAAACCCAGTGAAGATCGCAAGCAAGGGAGTCGACACGATGAGTTAGTAAGTACCTTAGGAGCAATGTGGAGCGATGCCGATGTAGACGTCCAAGTGTGCGCCCTCTGCAGTCTCGCACACATGGATCTCTTGAGTTCTCTTCTTCCACGCCCGGTGCTAGCCTCGGGAAGAAGATCCAAGCCTTAGGAAGATGTTTTACTTCTCTTGCGCCACCTAGAGAAAAGATGCGCCAAGTGAAGAGGGAAAACTACCCAAGCCGCCAAGCCCTAGATCTCTTTGCGCCAAGAGGAAAGGAGGAAGAGGCTTGCGGTTATGGAAGATGCGCCCTTGCTCCAAGCACTCGCCCCTCTCCTTGTGTTCACGCCTTCAAGGATTGATTACTCGCAAGAGGGGGCGACTAGGGTCACATTTATAGGGCAAGAGGCAGTTAGGATAATGGCTAGGATCATGACAAGTGTAGGGCTAGGATGAGGAGGTTTGAGACAAGGAAAGTCTCCAAGACATTTCCATAATTCTCATTCAACCTTTCCTTTTGTTCCCACGCCTTTCCTTGTGCGCCAAGGCCTTGCCTTACGCCTCAAGCAATGCCATAGAGGCATGCATTCCATCCTAGGAAGAGAGGGGAGGCGCCCTTTACTTCCATAAAGAAGCAAAGGCGCCAACATGACCCCATTATGCCCCTAGGCGCCTAATGGTTCATGTTTCTCCCCATTATACCCTTTTAGCCTCTCATCTCTTCATGAGAACTTGTCATTGGGCCTCATTGGATAATGAGCTAGCCCAAACTTCATTACATGGGTTGATTAAGCACTTGGATCCAATCCAATGCAACCCTAATCCAAATGTGACCAACCATGGTCAAATACGGGTCAACCTGCCAAAAATGAAGTTTGACTCCAATAACATTCTTCCATCTCATCAGGCCCATTGGCGCTGATGAAATCTCCCAACTAGATCCGAGTTATCCAATAACTCGATCGTAAGGCTTCCCGATCAATACGAGAACTCAAGTATCAAGGTGTGCGACCCTGTAGGTTCCTCTGACGCTGGCAGTGCTGACCAGAGGTCATCACAAGCAGTGAGTGGCACCTAGCAGTGCATCGCTGCTACCCCAGTCGTTGGAATGGATATCGACATCGACATCCCCATCATCGCAACTAGGTACAGATGCATTACAGTCTCTTTGTCGTACTGATATCCGATTGGACAAGTGTGTCACCACTTGTTTTCATCCAATCACATGGCTATAACTAAAACAGGTTCTCACCTGGGTATGGCCATACACTCTCAATCATAGAACCATATAGGAGCTCCATGGATATCATACTTCCTTAGGGAAGGGGCAAATCCTATGTCTGTCCATTGATCTTCTCATATGGGTCGTGACATGCTCAATAACAACCGTTATGACCTCATAGCTATGGCAAGGTGTTAGGTTGTATCAAATCAAGTCCCTAACTATATAGAATGATCAATGACCTCAAGTCAAGGGATCAATGCATCTCCTGTCACTTATGAGGATAACTCATAACACCAAGTCATAGCCTCATAGCGGGTCTATCCAGTATATCCTCCAATGATATACCCATGTGTCTGCGTTAGCACCACGTGCCTAACCAGCCCACATACCAGTCTCTCAAGTACCAGAGCTGTCCCATATCCACTCAGGTACATCGACTGGGGACAATTATTTGAGCACAGATCTAATCTGTCTCCAGGGACATTATCATGTAAGTACACAATCACAGGTGAAGACAAACAATGACAACGACAATGCCAGAATGATATATAAATATCAATGTCAAGTAGTACATAAGTTGACCAAACTAGGTCTTAGGGCATATACACCAACAAATGTATCGTCGAGCTTTATAGACCAATCTTTCCTTGATCGAGAGACAGTTTTTTCAAGAATTCTCTTTAATTCTCTATTAGAAACTTCTACCTAGCCACTGGTCTGCGGGTGATAAGGAGTTGACACTTTATGCTTCACCACATATTTGCTCAATAGTGCGGCAAATTTTTACTTAATAAAGTGCAAGCCACCATCACTTATAACCACTCGTGGAACTCCAAACCTCGAAAATATGATTCGTTTGAACAACTTGATGACCACGCGAGAATCATTGGTCAGAGCTGCTACAACTTCAACCCACTTCAAGACATAGTCAACTGCCATGAGGATATACTCATTACTGCACGAGGTTGGGAAGGGACCCATATAGTCAATTCTAGGGGTGAGCATTCGGTACTTCGGTACCAGTACCGATACCGAACTCATTTTTTTGGGTATCGGTACCGGTACTGAAGTACCAAAATTTTGGTCGGTACCGGTACCGATTTCCCGAAATTTATTTTGGGAAATTCCTGAAATACCGAATTGGGCTGGGCTTAGTCAAATAAAATTATAAATATGATTGAATGCCTAAGTGGGTTGCTTGGCTGGGTGGGCTTGGTGGCTAGGTGTCACGCCCTTTTCCCCTTGTCCGGCCACGTCAGCCCTATTCATCAAAATTCAATGCTGCCGCTCTGAAATCCAACCGAATTTGATTTTGGAATTCAATTTTGACCACACACTGTGAATGTTGACTCAGCCTCGTGCGCATCAAACGAACGCCGATCAAAACAACTTACGCTCGCCTTTGTCTTCATGCCGTCACATGAGCCACTTGTTGCGTTCGCTCTCTGCATCGAGCGGCTGCCTGCGTTCGACGCCGGCACCGGAGAAAGGAACGTGGAGGAAGTTTCTGGGCGTGCAGGCAGGGGAGACTCCTCCTCCCCTCAGCCCTCGTCGCTGCGGCCGGAAGCGTCGCCTGATGGATCGTCTCCGACTAAGGTAGACAGAAGTAGGAGATCGCGGGAAACAGAGAGGATTAGGGGAAAACTACTTTATTTCTTCTCACAAGAACGAGTACACAAAACCCCTGACCTCTACTCTACTTCACTCACGTCGGCGGCAGAGTGCCGCCAACTCACAGTCTCTACTTCGTCCGCTCGTCGGATCTAAACCCAACTCTCTCTCTCTCTGATCTCTCATAGGCTCCCTCTCTCTGAAGCCTTCCAGATCTCATCACTCTCCGATCTCCACTGCCAATCTACTGCCTCAAGCCCCTCTCTTATAGGGAAGAGAGACGTCCGCTTCCTTAGCGTGTGTCCGCGCAATCCGCCGAAGAGCTCACATCGTTCGCGTTGACGAAGCCCTCTCATGTCCGCGCCGCCATCGTCTCGCTTGCACTGGCAAGATTTGGTCGCCTGCTTCCAAAAACCTCGCCGGGCTGTTGGGCTGCTTCGTTGCGGCAGATGAAGTTGCCACTACTGCTAAAGACGGCGTCGCCTCTGCCTCCACATCTGATGCTAATGGAGACGACGCAGTTGTCGCGGATCACACTGCGTTCCGCTGGAATAGAAGACCGTAATTCAGGCCTCAATGTTGTTTTCATCGCCTGGGCTTGGCCACCACCCAGCTCGCATCCATCTGGCCCGATCCACATAACCGAGGCTACTTTATGTTATATACTTATTGTATTAGATTTTAAATCAAATTATAATTATAAAAAAAATTAATAAATATATGTATTCGGTACTTCGGGACTAAAAATAAATCCCGAAATTTTTTTTAGGTACCGGTACCGGTACCGAACTCCCGATTTAAAAATCGGTACCGGTACCAAAGTACCGAAATACCGAAGTACCGGTACCGAAATACCGAATACTGAAAATTTCAGTACGGTACTTCAGTACCAGTACCGAATGCTCACCCCTAGTCAATTCCCCACACGTCGAAAATCTTAATTTTCAAAATATTATTCAATGGCATCTCATCACGTCTGCAAATATTCCCTATTTGCTGGCATTCTTCACAGGAAAGAACATAATTCTGAGCATCCTTAAAGAGAGATGGCTAAAAGAAACCTGATTGAAGCACTTTTAAAATAGTCTTAGACGAACTGGCATGTCCTCCATAGGTGGACCTATGACAATGAAAGATCACATCCTTAGCCTCATCCTCTGGCACACATTTTCTGTATAACCCATCTGCACATCTTTTGAAGAGAAAAGGATCCTCCCAAAACTAATGTCTTACTTCTGAAAGAAACCTCTTCCTAGTTTGATAGTTTAAGTCAGAGGGTAAAATGTCAGACACCAAAAAATTTACAAAATTAGCATACTATGGGAGCATCAATTTTGCTATAGCAAAGAGATGCTTGTCAGGGAAGGTGTCATTGATCTCATGCTCGGTTACTTTCTCTATTCCATCTTCCTTGATGAGGCGCGATAGATGGTTAGCAACAGAGTTCATCTAAAAGCTTGGTGGTTTGAGACTCATCAAGATCAACATTAATTAAAACAGGAAGAGTAGAGTTCTATCCTAGAAATTCATACTTGAGGTTGCTTGGGAGAGATTTAAATTCATACTTTTTCTCTTCAGGAGTCTTATGATCAGTCATGTTTAAGTGTTCCTCTTTTAACTTTTTGGGCTCAAGCGGTGGTGTAGAATCTAGTAGTGTAGAGTAAAAACTTACCTCACCATCTTCATCACTACTATCACCTTTAGTCAGACAGACTTCAAGTGGATCCTTCTCTATCCTGGTGTCAATAATTGTCGGGAGTGCATTATCCAAGACTTCTACACTGCAGCAGGATCCTGCAAAGAAGGTTTTTTTAAACTTTCTGTCAAATCAAAATCAATAGAGTCCTCACTTTTCTTGAAAGTTAGCTTCTCATTTTTAACATCAATTATTGCGCCAACAGTCACCAAGAAGGGGCGACCTAAAATTATGGGGAGCCTAGAGTCTTCCTCCATCTCAAGGACAACAAAATTAGCAGGTATGAAAAACTTACCGACATTGATTGGCATATTCTCAAGAATACCTACCCGATGTTGTACATGGTGATCGGCTAGTTATAGCGAGACAAACATGGACTTTAAATCTCCAATGTCCGACTTTTTGCATATTGATGCATTGTATTTACACCATATTTTTATCTATATTTTATACTATATTTTAGGCTTAATTGCAAGATTTTATGCTAATTTTATATTTTCTACTTCACTTGGCACAGAATCTTCACTTTTCTTGGTTTTATTGAAAATACAAGTAAAAAAAGGCATGAAAATAATAGATTTCATGAGTTTTAAAGCCACAACATGATTCCTGAGGAGATCACGAGCTTACGCATCAAATTTGGAGTCAAAATAGTGAAGAACGCGATAATTACGGCCTTGGCCGTAATTCTAATGTCGGCCGTAATTTTGATGTTCGAGCAAATGGCGAAAAATGGCTAAGTATGGAAATGCATAGAAACTTTCACGGGTGAAGCCGTAAACTCATTACGGACCGTGAAACTTTCTGCATACAAAGAGCTATACACACAAAAGCATTTGTGGCCTTGGCCGTAAACTCATCATGGACCATGAAAACGTCCGCCCCTTCGAGTTTTTCACTCGAATTAAACTTTGTAGAAACGTTCCTTCATGGGTTAAGGACCGTTCAAGCTATAAAAGATTGGATTTTTCGAGGGTTCGGGGGGACTTTTTCGGACGAAGACGATCGACAGCGGCGTAAGGAGCGAAAATTGATTTTTGAGTAGATTCCGGCGAGATTCCACGCAAAAGACAAGTTTGATGGGCTCTTCTTCATCATCAGATTGAGGGGAAGCTAGTTTAATTGTTGTCTTAGTGAATTTCTTTCAATTTTTAGAAGATCTATGCTTGTTCATCATATAAACATGCTATCTCTTAAGAACATGAGCGAGTAAACCCTATTTCGGGATTAAGGGCTTAGCCCGCTGACATTTATGAGTAAATCTGTATTCTTGATCTTTTTATATGATTATGTTATCAAGATTTGATTGAAATTGTATTTGATTCATAGTTTACATTGGCCACGTAAAATTGCGTAGTAGACGTTGTGAGAAGTACCGGGAGGTGAATCGCAACGTCGGATCTATTTTAATCAAACCTACGAATCCAATCACGGAAGTAGTTTGGATTCGTCTGAAGGATTTAGTAAGCTTTTCATAGAACTTAAGGAGTTTAGTTACGTTAACTATCACGAGAGTAGGGAGTTAAAGTAGTTAGACACTGGTTTACACTCCGGGCGGATATAATCCGTGCATTAGGAAAAGTTCCTTTCATGATCAAAATTTTATATTCAAAGAGTTATCTTTATATGATTTGTACTTGTTAGTGTGGTGAAACCCTGATGTCCCGATCTTCTAGAATTTGAATCTCTCTTCACACTGTTTCCGAATTCGCTCGTACTTAGAGTTCAACACAACCCATTACTTGATCTTGCCTAGATTCAAACGAGTAGAAAAGTTAGTACTTAACCGCCTAATCCTCGTTGGGAATGATAACTTAATTGTATTACTTCGATAAATCCGTGCACTTGCGGACATAGCAAGTTTTTGGTGCCGTTGCCGGGGATTACGGCTAGTTAATATCGACTTAATTGATAAGTTTGGAGACTAGACATTTTTCTTTCTGTTGATTTAGCATTTTTTTTTCTTTTCTTTTTTTGTGCTATTTTGTTTTCATCTTGGCTTACACGTTGCATGCCCAGAGTTTCACGTGCAAGTACCTTATTTCTTGAAGACCAAGAGATTGAACGCACATTTCGCCTTCAAAGAAGATTACAATTTCAAACTCAAAAGACCTCTGAAGAAGGCGTAATGGCGACAAACAACCAGTCTTTGAGAGATTTTGCAGTACCGAATATACAGGGTTTCAATTCAAGTATAGTTCAACCCAATGTAGAGGCAAACAACTTTGAGCTCAAGCCAGCGCTGATGACGATGGTCCAACAAAATCAGTTTGGGGGTTCCTCAAATCATGACCCTAATCTTCATCTAGCTATGTTTTTAGAATACTATGATATTGTTAAAGTTAATGGTGTTTCTTCTAACGCAATAAGACTGAAACTTTTTCCATTTTCTCGCAGGGACCGTGCGAGAGCTTGGTTATTATATTCACTACCAGCAGGATCGATTACCACCTGAGACGAGCTTTCTAGAGCCTTTCTGAACAAGTACTTCCCACCTAGCAAGACAGTCTAATTGCGCAACATGATTACTGGTTTTGGACAATGTGAGGGAAAATCTCTTTATGACGCATGGGATCGCTTCAAGGAGCTCTAGCGTATGTGTCCACACCACGGACTTGAGAAATGGGTTCTAATCCATATTTTCTACAATGGATTGGACTACAATACAAAGTTGATGGTGGACGCTGCTGCTGGAGGGGCTATTATGAGCAAGGGAGTGGAAGAGGCAACTACTTTGCTTGAGGATATGGCTATGAACCATAACCACTGGTCCAATGAGCAAGGTACTACTTCCACAGAACTTGGTAAGTATTGTAACGATTCCTTAACATCTCTAGCGGCAAAGGTAGATTCTTTAGCGCAGAAATTAGATTCTTTCACTTTTCCCTCAGTTGTCGTTAATGTTGTTTCTTGTGAGGTGTGTGGTACAACAGGACATAATTCATCTAATTGTCAACTCATAGCTTCATCCCAAGAAGACTCTAGTCAGGAGCAGGTCAATGCCTTGGGAAATTTTAACCAAAGATCAGTGAATGACCCATATTCTACAACCTATAATCCAGAATGGAGGAACCACCCCAACTTATCTTACAAGAGTAATCAAGGAAAAATTCCTCCACAGTATAATCAGCAGAATAACAGGCCACACCGGGTTTTCAATCCAGGCAATTTGGACAGCCCCAGAAGTCTAACTTGGATACTCTCTTAGAAGGATTTGTTGTACAACAAAAGCAATATGATGAGGACGTCACTGATGCTATCAAGCACCTGACATCGCGTGTGGATGTTTTGACAACCCATAACAAGGTCTTAGAGAGCCAAATAGTTTAGCAGGCGAGAACCTTCAATATGATGACGGGAAGATCTACAAGACAACTAGAGGAGGATTCTAAGGAGCAGTGTAGTGCGATAACCACAAGGAGTGGTAAGCAGCTAGATGAGCCCCAGATGCTTGATGAGGAGGCCACACCTGAAGTTACTGAAAAACAACCTGAAGAATCCCAGCCTGATAAAGAAAAGCCCGAAGAAAAAGAGAAGGATGAAGTTTATATGGGACCACCTGCATATGTTCCGCCTGTCTCATTTCCTCAGAGGCTAGCCAAAGCAAAGTTGGATAAGCAATTTGGCAAATTTCTGGAAGTACCGAAGAAATTATACATCAACATTCCTTTCACAGATGCTTTGTCACAGATGCCCACTTACGCAATGTTTTTGAAAGACATATTATCAAATGAGTGAAAGATTGAAGAATATGGGACTGTGGCGCTTATAGAGGAATGCAGTGCAATAATTCAAAACAAGATTCCTCAGAAGTTGAAAGATCCGGGAAGCTTCTCAATTCCCTACCAGATTAGTGACATGTCTTTTGAAGGTGCTTTGTGTGACTTGGGTGCAAGTGTAAGTTTGATGCCCTTGTCAATTTGCAAGAAACTCGATATATGCGACATGAAGCTAGTGGGGATTTTAGAAGATGTCCCTATAAAAATCGGTAAATTTTTTGTACCTGCAGATTTTGTGGTGCTAGAAATGGAGGAAGACATGAAATTGTCTATTATTTTGGGGAGACCATTTTTGGCCACTGCAGGCACTGTCGTAAATGTGAAGAGAGGGAGATTGACTTTGAATATTGGTGACAGTAACATTAACTTTGATCTTTCTTCTTCTCTTAAAAAACCCTCTTTTGCAAATTCTTGTTTTAATATTGATGCCTTAGAACTGGAAACAAGGGAGGAAGATCTAAAGAGGAAAACAGATCCTCTGGAAGTGTGCCTGATTAAAGAAGACGATGAAGAGGATATCGAGGAGAAAGCTCAAGCTTATGCAAAGATATTGGATTCGAGACAGGCAATTGAGCCATGTAAAGCCAAAATTGAGAGACTTATTCTAGTAAAACCTGAACCACTGAAGACAAATAAATTAGAACTCAAATCGCTTCCACCAAAATTAAGATACGAGTTCTTGGGAGAAGACTCTACATATCCGGTGATTGTGAGTGCCTCTTTGGATCAAATTCAGACGAAAAGACTGCTTGATGAGCTTCGACGGCAGAGAAAGGTAATTAGATATTCATTGGATGATATACGTGGAATTAACCCTTCTTTGTGTATGCACAGGATTTACCTTGAAGAAAACTGCAAGCCCTCTATAGAGTATCAACGTCGACTAAATCCTATCATGAAGGAGGTGGTAAAAAAGGAAGTTCTTAAGTTAATGGATGCCAGGGTGATCTACCCAATTTTCGATAGTGGATGGGTTAGTCCTGTTCATGTGGTTTCAAAGAAAGGGGGAGTTACAGTAGTAAAAAATAAGAACAACGAATTAATTCCGATGAGAATGGTAATCGGGTGGCGTATGTGTATTGATTACCGAAAATTAAATAAAGCCACCCATAAAGATCACTTCCCTCTTCCTTTTATTGACCAGATGCTCGAACGATTGACCACCAATTCTTATTTTAGTTTTCTTGATGGTTTTTTAGGATTTTTTCAGATACCTATTCATCCTGAAGATCAAGAGAAGACTACTTTTACGTGTCCATATGAGACTTTCGCCTATAGGCGCATGCCTTTTGGGTTATGCAATGCACCAGCCACTTTTCAATGATGCATGATGGCCATTTTTTCTGATTTCATTGAAAACATTATAGATGTTTTTATGGATGATTTTTCGGTGTATGGATCTTCATTCGATGATTGTTTGTTTAATTTGTCACGTGTTTTGCAGAGGTGCGAGGACGTGAACTTAGTTTTTAATTGGGAGAAATGTCACTTTATGGTTTAAGAAGGAATTATTCTTGGACACCTTATCTCACAGAGAGGCATTGAAGTAGATAAAGCTAAGATTGAAGTTACCGAAAAATTACCTCCTCCCACCTCAGTCAAGAGAATTCGAAGTTTTTTGGGACACACTGGGTTTTATCGTCGATTTATTAAAGATTTTTCTAAAATTGCTAGGCCTCTCACAAATTTATTGGCTAAGGATATTGATTTTCACTTTGACAGGGATTGCATGAAAGCTTTTGAAAAATTGAAGAAGGCTCTTGTCTCTGCACCCATCATGCAACCTCCGGACTGGACACTTCCTTATGAGTTGATGTGCGATGCAAGCGACCAAGCAGTGGGGGCAGTGTTGGGACAGCAAAAAGATAACAAACTTCATACTATTTATTATGCCAGTAAGACTTTAGATGGAGCATAAATTAATTATGCAACAATCGAAAATGAGCTTCTTGCCATTGTTTTTGCTTTTAATAAATTTCGCTCTTATATTATGAACTCTAAGGTTGTTGTCTTTATAGATCATTCGGCAATTAAATACTTGGTGAGTAAAAAGGATGCAAAGCCCAGATTGATTCGATGGATATTGTTTTTACAAAAATTTGATTTTGAAATAAAAGACAAGAAAGGGGTAAAGAATTTAGTGGCGGATCATTTGTCTAGACTAACCAAGGAAAAAGACATAGAGGATGATTTGGAGATCGGCGATTCTTTCCAAGAAGAATATCTTTATGGTATTATAAGACAAGAGACACCATGGTATGTGGATATTGTAAACTATCTTGTGTCTAATATTATGCCCCCTGATCTGACATCTCAAGGGAAAAAGAAATTCAAGTCGGATGTTAAGCATTTTTTCTGGGATGAACCATATTTATATCGACGATGTGCGAATAGTTTGTTTCGAAGATGTCTGCTAGAGGAAGAAATTCATGAGGTGCTCTCTCACTGTCACTCTTCTCCCTATGGAGGGCATGTCAGTGCATCAAAAACAGCATTCAAAATTCTCCAGTCAGGTTTCTATTGGCCGACAATTTTTTGTGATGGTAGGAAATTTGTCCAATCTTGTGATAAATGCCAGCTTGCCGGTAATATCAGTAGAAAGGATGAACTCCCTCAACATGAGATTTTATAAGTTGAAATCTTTGACGTATGTGGAATAGATTTTATGGGCCCTTTTCCTACCTCCTGTGGAAAGAAATATATCCTTCTATGTGTTGATTATGTATTTAAATGGATTGAGGCATCTGTTGAAGCCACTAACGATTCACGTGTTGTAGCTAGGTTGTTTAAGAAATCAATTTTTCCTAGATTTGGTGTTCCCAGAGTTCTGATTAGTGACGGGGGTTCGCATTTCATTGAGAATAAGCTCGAGTCACTATTAAGGAAATATGAAGTACACCATAAAATTGCTACATCGTATCACCCACAAACGAGTGGACAAGCTGAGGTTTCAAATTGAGAAATAAAGAGGATTCTTGAAAAGATTGTGTCGGTAGCAAGGAAGGATTGGGCGCTGAAGCTTGATGGTGCTCTTTGGGCCTATAGGACAGCTTTCAAAACCCCTTTAGGTATGTCTCCGTTCCAAATTATTTATGGCAAATCTTGTCATTTATCTGTGGAACTAGAGCACAGAGCTTATTGGGTGGTGAACAAGCTAAATTATGACCTAAAGAGTGCTGAAGAGAAAAGGAAATTTCAATTGAATGAGCCAGATGAGATCAGGAATTTTGCCTACGAGAGTGCCCGGATATATAAAGAGCATGCCAAAAAGTGGCACGATCAACGAATTTCAAAGAAAGAATTTTTTTAAAGGAGACAAAGTTTTACTATATAACTCACGTCTCAGACTATTTCCAGGGAAATTAAGGAGTCGCTGGTCGGGACGTTTTATTGTTCAGAGAGTATTCTCATATGGCATAGTAGAAATATCAAAGGAAGGACAGGAAGGGTTCAAGGTGAATGGGCAACGCTTAAAGCATTATTTTGAAGACGAACAAGTTGAAGAAGATGTGCATTTAATTCTCTCTAATCCATCAGAACATCCTTAACACTGCTATGGTCAAGCTAACAACCCTAAACAAGCGCTTTTTGGGAGGCAACCCAAATTTCTGATTTTTTAATTATAATTTCTTTTATTTTATTTTTGTTTTGACTGCATGATTTTATTTTGTAATAGAAAGTCCTATTCATGAGTAGTTTTGATTGTAGGAAATTTTGAAAAATTGTTGTGAAGGAAGAAGTCGATGAGCGAGAGAATTATAGATGAAGCCGTGAATTGTTCCTGGGTTATGAATCCTGCAGTATATCTTTGTAAGTATGGTAAACTATGATTTTGATAGTGAAACATGATGGTATTTGATATTTGAGCCTTGTTTACCGTGTGAAATTTGAATATCTTGGATTTAATATATTTTTTTGATTTTTCTGAGTCATATTTCATTCTTTTGATATAATTGTATAGGGTTTCGCCAACATTACAAAGGGTACTCTTGTAAAATTTTTTCTGAAATCCTTCATTCATTGATTTAATGTTCATACATATGCAACAATCTAAGTCTAGGGTATTTTTCATATTTTGCTATTCCTTTAAAGCCTTATAGATGCGGATTTTGAATGTTTATGATTTTTAAGGTTACACCAGATTGTTTTTATCTTCGATTTTGGACTTAGAAAGCCTTTTGGCATGTAATCCGATGACTTAGAAAATTTTTGATACTTCATGTAGACTTAGATTGTTGAGTAAGTTCAATTCTGGTATTGATAAAATTTATACATAGATTGTTATACGTTCAGATAACATGTGCATGGTGTTTTGTACTTTAAGTTTAATTTATCTTCCTTTAGCTGATAGAAAGTTTTTATGGATAAAAATTTGGTGATACACATATTTAATTTGAGATGCTCCAACTCCTCTGGTCGTATAATATGAGGTTATGAGTTATCACTAGTCGGCTTTCTCCAAATTGTATTTGAAAAAAAAAATGGAGAAGAGAAGACTCCTCTACTTGGCACTGCGAAAAATTTATAGTGGCACCAAAGACATGAGTTGAAGTCTAATTGATATAAAAAAAGGGAGAAAAAGAGAAAGCTGTAGGCTAAGTGGATAATTCTGCTGACTTTAAGATTTAGACTATCAGTTAACTTATACTGCTCTGCGGTATACTTTAAACAATGCTATGGCACATAACAGTTTAAAGACCAAATTGCATTAAAAATCTCTTATCCATAATTTCACCAGATGAATTGAAGTAAATATCTATCTATTGATTAAAGAAGATTTATTAAGCTCGAAAGTATTTGATGTTTGATACGTGTTGAATGAACATTATGACATGAATTGTGAATTTTATCTTTCTTGGATTGTAAATTCTTGATGATTTATTTTTACTGTGAACTCTCTTAAATTATTTAAGATCTGAAAAGTTGCTTGCCTGAAATGTAGACTAAGAACTTTATTAATGAAAGAACAATTGAGTGTCCCTTATCTTTACATTCTTTATGCATATCGATGTATTGCTTGAGGACAAGCAAAATTCTAAGTCTAGGGTGTTTTGATGCGTTATATTTACACCACATTTTTAGCTGTATTTTATACTATATTTTAGGCTTAATTGCAAGATTTTATGCTAATTTTGGTATTTTTACTTCACTTGGTATAGAATCTTCACTTTTCTTGGTTTTATTGAAAATGCAAGTAAAAAGACAAAAAAATAATGGATTTCACCAGTTTTAAAGCCACATCACGATTCCTGAGGAGATCACGAGATTACATGTCAAATTTGGAGTCAACATAGTGAAGAACGCGATAATTACGGCCTTGGCCATAATTCTGATGTCGACCGTAATTTTGACGTTCGAGCAAAGGGCGAAAAATGGCTAAGTATGGAAATGCACAAAAACTTTCACAGGTGAAGCCATAAACTCATTACGGACCGTGAAACTTTCTGTGTACAAAGAGCTGTACACACAGAAGCATTTACAGCCTTGGTCGTAAACTCATCACGTACCGTGAAAACGTCTGCCCCTTCGAGTTTTTCACTCGATTAATCACCAAATCGAACCGGATTTGAACTAAACTTTGCAGAAACATTCCTTCATGGGTTCAAGACCGGTCAAGCTATAAAAGATTGGATTTTTCGAGGGTTCGGGGGGACTTTTTGGACAAAGACGATCGGCGGTGGCGTAAGGAGCGAAAATCAATTTCTGAGTAGATTCCGGCGAGATTCCACGCAAAAGACAAGTTTGATCGGCTCTTCTTCATCATCAGATCGAGGGGAAGCTAGTTTAATTGTTGTCTTAGTGAATTTCTTGTGATTTTTAGAAGATCTATTCTTGTTCATCATATAAACATGCTATCTCTTAAGAACATGAGCGAGTAAACCCTATTTCGGGATTAAGGGCTTAGCCCGCTGACATTTACGAGTAAATCTGTATTCTTGCTCTTTTTATATGATTATGTTATCATGATTTGATTGAAATTGTGTTTGATTTGTAGTTTACACTGGCCACGTAAAATTGCGTAGTAGACGTTGTGAGAAGTACCATGAGGTGAATCGCAACGTCGGATCTATTTTAATCAAACCTATGAATCCAATCACAGGAGTAGTTTGGATTCGTCTGAAGGATTTAGTAAACTTTTCATAGAACTTAAGGGGTTTAGTTACGTTAACTATCACGAGAGTAGGGAGTTAACATAGTTAGACACCGGTTTACACTCCGGGAGGAGGTAATCCGTACATGAGGAGAAGTTCCTTTCATGATCAAAATTTTATATTCAAAGAGTTATCTTTATATGATTCGTACTTGTCAGTGTGGTAAAACCCTGATGTCCCGATCTTCTAGAATTTGAACCTCTCTTCACGTTGTTTCCGAATTCGCTCGTACTTAGAGTTCAACACAACCCATTACTTGATTTTGCCTAGATTCAAACGAGTTGAAAAGTTGGTACTTAACCGCCTAATCCTCATTGGGAATGATAACTTAATTGTATTACTTCGATAAATCCGTGCACTTGGGACGTATCACATATATAGTGCGGCATTGTGCTTAGTCTGTATGGCAATGAAATTCTCAAGAAGTATCTCCATATTCGATTTCTAGGGGGCTTGGGGTTGGCTATATTGTCTTTGTTGGAAGCGAGGGGGCTGTCGATTGTTTCCTTGAGGTGCTGGGTTTTGGTTGTTCTTATAAGAGAAGTTGAGATGGTTTCGCCACCCAGGGTTGTAAGTGCTTGAGTATGGGAGCTAAATCACATATACCATTACAAATATAACCAAATCACAAATATTACTTCATATTTCTCTTGTTTATAAGAAGCATCAGCCTTGTTCCTCCTGGTGTCCTGCTGCCATGTTCTTGAAGTGTTTCACCTGAAATCTGTGGAGTTTGGAAAAGATAGTAGGAAGCTAAAAATGAGCAGCATCGTAAGAGAGAGATACATGCAACAGCAGAAGATAGGAGGAGGAATAGAAATGTTTATTTCTTCCTTTAAGCAAAACAACAAATTAGTCACTGAAGTAGAACTCAAATACTCACCTAGGAGGCAACTGGATGCAGGCTAGCGCGAGACCGAGAGATAGGCATCGAGTGTTGGAGTTAGGAGGCGACTGGAGCGGTGGAGGCGATGAGAGATCTGGCCGGCGATGGTGTAGACCTCGTGCGGCAGTGGAGGCAACAGAGACAAGGAGAGATCTGGACGGTGGTGGAGGCGGACGGGAAAGAAGGTGGAGGTGACGGAGACAAGGAGAGATCTGGCCGGTGGTGGAGGAGGACGGGAAAGAAGGTGGAGGCGACGAAGACAAGAGAGATCTGGCCGGTGGTGGAGGTGGACAGGGAGATCTGGCTGGTGGTGGAGGCGGACGAGAAAGAAGGAGAAGGGTTGAATCGGTTGGACTGGAGCTGGCGGCAGAAGGAGAAGAGTCGATCGGCTGAAAGAGTGAGAAACTAATTTTAGGGTTTAGTGATTTGGATTTTAGGATTGTTTTTTTAGTGGGCCTGGGCTTAAACAAAATTTGAATATGTGTTGGAATCTTGTAACGTTGTAATGGCCCATTCAGAATAGTAGGCTGTAGGCTTTAGAAATTAAGAAATATACATAATTTATATTTTATACGGGTTAAGTGGGTCAACCCGATTATAACCCGACACGACCCGTTTAAGTTCGGGTCATAAACGGGTTGACCCGTTTATGACCCGAACACGATTAGACCCAACCCGAACCCGCCTAACTTCGTGTCGGGTCAGGTCGGGTCAGCGGGTCGGGTCAGTTTTTGCTAGGTCTAGAGTTAATCTCCTACTTTCGTAATTATTAACTCGAGATAAATCCAATGAGTTTTTGACAAATCATGTAAAAATCCTTCTAGTCGATTCGAACTATTTTTCGTGATCAAATGAATTTGTCCAAAAATTGTAGATCCAACGTTGCAATTTACTTTTCAATACTTCTTGCGAAGTTTATAGCATGCAAATTATGGCCAGTAATCAACACGTAAATCAGCACAATAATGATTGAATCAAACACAAGTAAATTGCTTCAAAAGATGAAAATCAATGATCAAGTCATAAAAAACATAGAGGGCTACACCCTTAGTCCTCAAGAAGAAGTTACACTAATATGGTGATTGTGTTAACGTTGTAAAAATCCATATTTTTTTATTACAATTGGCAAATAAAATAAGAAATTAACAAGGAGGATAGAATTGATGAAGATCGACGCTAGTGGGTCAGAAAAATGAGTCTTTTCCAGTGATGAAATGCTGATCACCGCTAGTCACCCTAGATTTTGCCCCTTTGTTGAATTCACCTTGAAAATTGGCTAAAAGTCCCAATAATCGCTCCTTCTGTTGCTTATATAGTTCTCCACCTCTTAATTAGATTTTCCCCAAAAGTTGGCTTGAAAACAAGCTAATTTGGGCAAGAAATGAGGTCAAACTTGAATTCGATGGATAGAATTATGGCTATGACAAATATCACAGGCAGACTGTAATTATTTCTGTGAATACTGTCGAAAGAATCTAGGAGAATTATAGCCATGATGAAAATCATGGACAGGCCATAATTATTTATGTGAAAAACATTGAAAAGCGCCGAAGAAATTATGGCCATGACTATGGTCACAACTTGGCCGTAATATCTTCTGTATCTTTTGTGATTTGCACCGAGGAAGTTACGACCATGATAAATATCACAGGCATGCTGTAATTCTTTTTGTGATATTTCCAGAATTACGATCATGATGGAAATCACGGGCAAGCCATAATTTTCAAACAAGCTTTGATTTACATAAAATTTAATTGGTAGTTTCGTCTTAACTTGTGGAATTCATTTGTACACTTGGATCTTCAAAAATCCATCAAAATCTGATTGTTTTCCCCTGAAATGTAACAAAAACGAAAAGGAGTGAAGATTTCGAACAAATACAATAATTTAAGTTAAAATGAATAGAAATGTGATAGATATAAGAGGGGTTTTGTATAAAAAAGCATAGTAAAAATACTATATAAATACAAGACATCACCTTTATTAATTATTTGTCTCTGTAAAAAAATATTTATCAATTTGATATAAGCTAATCTACAAACTTGATATCCAATCATGGCATCATGTAGTTAGGGATTAAGTGACTTATGATGTAACATACATGTCCCTAACATGTGTATATAGTGTGTATATTGATAGTGCATTTGTGAGACTAAGCTAATGGTTGAATTCTATTGTTAAGGTGAAAATTGGGATGCATTGCTTATCATAAATGACAACTAAAAGTTATCCTATGGAGCATTTTTTTTACTCAAAATATGTAAGATACATTTTTATCCATTAAAATAGTACTTAGGAGGTGATATTGCTAGGTTAAATCAAGTTATTGGGATGCATTCTAATTGGTAAACCTTTCTAAACAATTGGAATCAAACATAACCAAGATTATCTAAAATCAAACCTCACTTAATGTACAATGAGTAATTTTTCTATTTTAACCAATCAACTCTCTAACTCTATTTCTAATTTTAAAAAGCGCATTTAAATTCAACAAATAATAAAAATGCCAACTTTCTCTCAAGTGCTCTGATTAAAATTTACGAAAAAGAAATTATGTATTTTCTCATATTCTACGCTTTTTGGCCTTTTTTTGCGCCGTCTTTAAGGCCGAGGAATACACTCACCTCCGCCTCTCCGATTTGCAAATTGAAATCTCGTGGAAAGCCAGAGCCACTCCCATGTCGATCTCTAGGCTCCGAAGGAGCAAAGAGAAGACGAAATCCCTCGTCGTCTCACTGCTAGCCTTTTCGGCCATTGCCCTCGCCCTTCTCTGGCTCGTCTTCTCCTCTGCGATTCCTAGGGTCTCCTTCTCCTCCTCTTCCGCCTCGCAGATGGCCAACGCCGGCGCGGCAGAGGAGGCGGGATGGTCGAGTGGGCTGGACCGCAAGTACTTGTACTGGGGCAGCCGGATCGATTGCCCGGGGAAGCATTGCGACTCCTGTGCCGGCTTGGGCCATCAGGAGTCCAGTCTCAGATGCGCCCTCGAGGAGGCCCTCTTCCTCCAAAGGTCTTGCTAGATCTCCGCCGATTCCTTTCTTTTCTGGTATTTATTTGGTTGTCTTCTTTCGATGCTGTTGGATAGGGATCCGGCTCTTTGGTCTTTTGGGTTTTTCATTGTTTCAATTTTGTGTTTTCTTTGATATTTAGAAATAAGGATTATGGAAATAATGCACCAAAACCAGTGTTTTCCCTACCATCAATATGTGTTCTTGTATTTGAGAAGGGTTCTTATTAGTTTCTATGCAAAATGTTGCTCATAATGTCTGATCAAAATATCCCTTTTTTTATTTCACTTTTAATTACTCTATGTTAATTTCTGATTCTATTATTTAGCATAATTTGGAGATCAAGACTTGTGGTTGTGCTGAAATTTTTTCTTTGTAGATATTGTAACTTGGCCCTGAATGTTTTATGTCATGGAAGTAAATTTTTTTTATCGAAACCTTACATGGAAAAATTGAATTGTGAGACTCAATGTTATTTTCGTGTTAATATTGTCTATTTTTCTTGCAGAGTGTTTGTGATGCCATCAAGAATGTGCATCAGCGCAACACATAACAAAAAGGGGATCCTGCACCAATCCAGTTACACTGACTCAGATGAAACGTATAATCACTTGTTCCTTTTTGCAACTGACTGGTCCATAGAATCCATTTCGTCTGCAGTTTATTAGATTAAACCTTAATATAGCAGTTTTTTATTTTCTGATGCAGCAGCTTTTTTGTTGTTGTGTGATTGAATACTTATAAAGACTGTTTACACATCTTAATCTCATGCATTACATTCTTTGATCATACTAATGGAGGTAACTCATTGAAACATTTAACTTTTAAATAAAGCTGCACAAATAACAATTTTCTTTGCAAGAGCTTAACTGAAACTCTACATTATAGGGACAGTCCTGTTAGATAACTGATAACTATTTTAACACTTTCCCAGTGCTTGTTAGTGTGGGTCAAGAAAAATTATCTTCCGCATCTTTTGGTGAGATGTGTAGTTGTATAGGTGGTTCTCCATATTTATCTATTGCTTCTTGTTTGATTTCAGAAGTTACTGGAATGTCTTAAATAAACAACAATATTTGCTTTATCCTTTGTTTTGCTCAAGAAACGCACTCATTAACTTTTAAGCTGCAATATAAATCTCTTAACTACTAGTGAACTGAAGGTAATATGTTTGACATCGGTTCTTAACAAATGTGGCTGAGATAGGCCTAAAAATCTTTTTTTGTAACTTTATTCAGCTGTACTTTTTGGATAAATCGTTATTTCCTTTTATGTTTTTCAGATGGTCTGCAGGTTCATGTGCTATGGACTCCTTGTATGATCTGGACCTCATTTCAAGTCATGTCCCTGTGATTTTGGACAATTCAAAGATGTGGTCCCGTGTTGTATTGACTAGTATGAAACTGGGAAGAAATGGGATAGCACATGCAGAGGGAATTAGCAGAAGTGAGCTAAAAGACAATAGCCAGTACTTCAATGTGCTTCTAATTAACCGCACTGCAAGTCCTCTTGCATGGTAATAAGCCACACAAAAAATTCTGTTTATTTTCCAAGATGTCAACATGGTTAAATGATGAAGAACTTTGCTAGGTGATCTTTGAAAATTCAAGCGCTAGTCTTGATCCATGATAAAATCCAGGTTTATGGAGTGCAAGGATCGAACCAACCACAGCTCTGTTTTGCTGCCACTTGCATTTCTTCCAAAAATGGCTTCCAAAAAACTAAGAGGTGCAGCAGCTAAGGTATTACTTCCTTAAAAGTTTGTCATTTGCTTAGTGGATATATGTTTCAGACTAAAATGTTTTGGGAAACATAAAATGCTAACGATTATAGAAACTATGAAATACTCTTCAAG
This sequence comes from Costus lasius, assembly GCA_027563935.2. Classification (NCBI taxonomy): domain Eukaryota; kingdom Viridiplantae; phylum Streptophyta; class Magnoliopsida; order Zingiberales; family Costaceae; genus Costus; species Costus lasius. Next base: position 24,752,903 of record CM050450.1, read on the forward strand.
GATATGCTTTTCCTTGCTAAATATGTGAAATTTTTGGGTATCATACAAATAGCTGGTTTGGGGTGATACTGTGTTCAATTGATTCCTTGGCTTTTTGGCTAATTGCCTGCACGCAGCTGAAATTCCATAACCTCAGAATAATGTGACTATCTCTTCAATAAATGCATTTCCTTTCTAAATATCTTTAATTACTTCGTTGTCATACAAATTGGTGGCGGATAGCGATACTGCTGATTGTCACTTTTGTTTGAGGACAATTGCCTGCACATAGCTAAACTTCTGTGACCTCAGAGACTGTTGTGGGTTGCATTAATTCATATCCAATACCATATAAAGAGATAAGCTATTTGATGACTTCTATTCCATGTTATTAACAAGAATTGGAAAAGAGATTAAGTTATCCATGTAAAGCAAATGATTGAAAGTTTATTTGTCGACTGACTTTGTATCTGTCCTCTTATGTGCAGTGATAGATAATAGCACATGTACTTTTATGCACAATCCTGAAATACTTATTTAATTTTCTGATTTTTAGTTCTAAATAAAAACCAAATTTACAGGTTAAAAGTCTACTTGGTGATTACGATGCTATCCATGTTCGTCGAGGGGATATACTAAAGACTAGAAAGGACCGATTTGGAGTTGGGAGGAGTCTTCATCCCCATGTTGACAGAGATACCCGCCCTGAGTTTATTCGCCGGAGAATTGCAAAATGGATACCACAGGGGCGAACACTTTACATTGCTTCAAATGAGAGGTCACCTGGATTCTTTTCACCACTCTCTGCTTGGTACGTTTTACAACGTAAACTTGTTTGGTATTAAATACTTGTGGTTATTTAACTCTCTCTCTTTTTCTATATCTATATATCTATATACATATATACAATATCCATTAATGGGGCAGCATTTTTCATGTGGGCGTGGAGCTTTAAATCTACAACAATATGATTTACACCTGTCATATATAATCAAAATTTGAAGTGCCAAAGTCTTTGTATTAGTGACTTTTAGTTTTTTTACATTCCATAAGGGCATACTTCTAAAATTGCTTTTGCTACTGCTATCGGTTATGAGGTTCTTCTTTTAAGTGTGAACTTTTTTCTAATCTCTTTCTATTTGTTTTGTATTTCTTTGTTGGAGAATCTGAATTTTCATCGTAGTAAATTTGTCTTTTCCTTGTCTTGAAAATATCCAATGTTAAGTGTAGATTGTATATATAGCTTATAAAGTTTCTACTTCTCATGCCATGCTCAAATAATATCTACAAACACTCTCTCATGTCAACAAGCCAACTCATGGATGCTGGTATTGCATATATGATGCATGGTAAGTGAGAGGAAATAACTTGGATGTCAGTGGGAAAGCCTATGGCACAAGGTTCATGTAGATTAGTATTTTTAGATATGCCGACTTCTAGTTGATGCAGTGATAAGAAGCTGGGCTGATATTCTTGGTTACCAGTGGTTAAGGTTGGTAGAGGGTTTGGGATAAGATAATGTGTACATTGGGTACGGATAGAGATGGTTGCCAGCAGTACTTTTGAAATGAAGAATATGAGAAAGTAGACAGGTAGATAAATGAAGCAGTTTAGCTATGATACCAAATTGATGTAGAATAAGAAAATTGAGAAGAGATAAAAAAAAATTAGAATGATATAATAGATTTAATAGTTCATCAATAAAAGTCTACAGTACTCTCCTTGTATAAAAAATAAACCCACTCACTAACATGATAAAACTGTATAGTAAATACTACAAGTTTACGTCTTCTACTAATACCAGTAAGATTTACCAGTTTGTCGTTGACTAAACATTGTTCACCCTATTTTGACAAGTTGAATTGACGTAATGAATTAAACTGTGGTAGTTGGTGTCAAACGAAAGCATTTGCACACTTTTACCTTTTTCACTATATTTTTTTTTTTTTTTACTTTTTGGGTTTTTTTTTTCACTATTTCTTTCTTTGCTAGTTGCTGCTTGTTCTTTTGTACTTCAATCGTGATCATATGACCACTCTATCTCTTGTGGTTCTTCACACGACCCATATGGTGATTGGCTACTTGAGTCTATTTTTGTGTAACACCTTCAAGGTTATGCTAACAATTTTTCGGACATGAGTTAGGGACTATGGAATGATCAGTGACGTAGTAAATATATTTGACTGGAAGCACTAAGAGGAAAATAGCTTTTAATGTTAGGCTGCATTTGCACAACTCATGTGCTGCCAAACATTAAAAATGACACTTGCTTGCCATTTGTGCTGCCAAACATTAAAAATGATACTTGCTTGCCATTTGAGAGCTGTGCATGGCTGCAAGTATTTGTGAACTAGAAGACAAGCGGCGGATGCTGGCAAAGTGACAAGGTGGAAGCTTGCGTGAGCAGCAGGAACTAACGGGGCAGCGACCAAGGAATTGCTTGGGTGGCGGATGCTGGTGGAGTAGTTATTGTGGAAGCTTGCGTGCCGAGGAAGCGTACGTGAATGGTGAAGTGACCTTGGAAGTACTGACGATGACCAAAGGAGAGAGAGGAAACTTGCAAAGAGGAAGGGAGAACCCGGGAATGTGCTTCTACTGAAGCATTATGATGCTATGGTACTAGCACAACGGCGGAAGCAAGGTAACCCTGCTGACTGGAGCAGTGTCCTCTGCATCACTGTTTCGCCGCTCAACGAGTGAACCCAAACACTTGCACCGTAGTTGCTTCTACGGTCCTTCCCAGTGCTATAGAAGCACCGTAGCAACAAATGGGGCCTTAGTCATCAAGCATGCAAACCGCTGAATGCAGTTGCAAGACTATCAGAGTCCTATGAGTGGCAGCAGGCAGTATGATGGTCAAGGCAGCAAATGTGAAAAACGAGCAGGTCAAAGTGCTGCATGGATGATTTCTCCATATCTCAGTGCTAGTTCTATATTGCCTTCATTGCCTTTATCCGCTGAAAGTTATGGGGCTGTTGGGCTTGAAATGGAAGGTGGTGCAAGCGTCAACGCCAACTAGAAACGTTGACGGTAAACGATGGTGTTGAGATGAGTGGGCGATGATTTGGGTTGTCCAGATGCACTGTGCTGTGAGCTGATTCGCTCAGCAGCAAGAAGAGGACTATGATTTTATGGACAGCGGGTGTTGTTGTGCGGTTGGCTCTGACAAGGAAGGTGTAATAGAATGCAGAGAGCTGAAGGTATGGCACTCTACTGAACTGGATGAGGAAAATGGTGAAGATGAGGAAGAGGTGGTGACTATCGGCTTGTGGGTTAACAGGTAGGAACAGAATGATAGCGAAGTGATCAAGAATCAAGTTTGCTCAAATTTAGCAAATTGTTGAAGAAAAGAGGAGAGAAGATGATCCAAATATATAATGGATTCAATAATTCATCAACACAGTGCAAATTTCCATACAATCCAAACGTTAAAGACACCATCATATAAACAAACCATGAGTGACTCGCTAACATGGTAAAACTACATTGTAATCAAGTCCCCACTAATACCAATAAAATTAAAAATGTTTAATAGTTCCCTACACTGCATCAGGTGCTGCGGAACCAGTTGAACTCAGACAAATTCAGCCTGGAATTGGTTTGATGTTTGATGATCTATACTTGATGAACAGTATGAATTATAAGTGCAAGCTGAGGAAAGAAGTCTCGAAACATAACAAAAGAAACCTAACTTTTTTGGCAACCATTATCATGTATAAATCTAGCAAATATTCAAATTATGGGTCGGGGTATAAACCTCTAGTCTGCATGTTTGTTGGATGTGGTAATTCATTTAACTTATTGGTGTGTAGCTCAGTAGTCTAACAGTGTTTACAGTAAGGATCGTAATACCGGTTCGGCGTATTGGCCCGGTACGGCGTCGGATTGGTATGTACCAACCAGTACCAGTGGTAAACCGGGAAAATTAGTTTTTTATTTTAAAAAGGTTTTTTTTGGTATAAACCATAATAATTTGATAATGAAAAACTTATTTTATTAGAGATGAGCCTTAAACAATAAGAAAATAATACAATAAGTGATGATTACATCCAAAATGAGTGTCGAGACCCGTATGGATCATTATAATCAGTTCCCTCTATATGACTTAGATCCACCCCATAATTTTGTAATGCCCAAAGTTAAAATTGCTCCCAAGACATGTGGTATTGACAGGTTGAGATCCATAAATTCAACAAACTTGCTTGATCAAGTTGAGCTTGAGTCGTATGAACCACTGCCACTGGGACTGGAATGGGAACGAGCACTGGATATGGATACATATTAGATCCATAGCTGGGCTGTGACCATGAAGGTCCACTCTCTGTCTCTGAAAGTAATGTCGACCTCATGTTCTCATAGTCTTCCAAGGCTTGGCTTTGATATTTACTGCGAATGGTTGATCCTTTGTCTCGCCTTTGTTATTGTAATGGTTCGGTTGTACGATGGCTATGATCATCATCTTGAGTTGAATGACTGTACCCTGCCTCTTCTGTCCATGGCTCTGCTTGTTGTTGTGTAGCAGACATATAACTTGACCCACCACTACCATCATCTGTACTAGCATTGCTCTATCATATCTTGAGTCTTTGATTCTGACTCGTCATCTTCTTTTATTGGGTCCACTATATCTTTTCCCTTTGCAGTTGTAGCCCGCTTCGCAATTGTCTTCCTTCTAAGTGCGCATGACTGTGTTTGGGAAGACGGTTATACTGGTTGTGATCTACATGGATGTAGACCGGTCTCCTTCATACATCAATCATTAGCATTATCTTGTACATTAGTTGGGCTCGTTTGTTCAGGTTGATTGGTGACTTTGCTTTCTACTAACTGAGAAATATATTGAGAAAGCCGAGGTGGATCACCAGGTTCATCAAGGGTCATGTCTTGATTTTCTTGAGTTGACCACCATTCGATCATGGGGTCACTGTCATCGGGTGTAAATGATTCATCAAATGGGTCTGTAACTTCAGATTCTCTTTCATTTTCTTCGCGAAAAATACGTAGCCTGAGTCGCATATTAGAGTGCACGTAAACCATTTTTTCAAGGCGACGATATAATAATCGATTGCGAACCTTCGTGTGTATCAAAGAAATGGTCGAATAATTGCGTTCGCATCTGCTAGAAGAAACACATTGTGACATATGCGAATAGCTATCTTTCATAAATTTGGTGCCTTTGCACTAAATTGTAACCACCACTCGGCTGAAAGTAAATTTAAAAATTTTAATTAATAATTGTTATGGTAATGAAATATACTTTATAAAATAAACTTACTAGGATCAATGCGGTATACTAGATTTGCGAAAGTCATTTTTGCCTCGCGATACAAACAACTTTCGTTAATTGTCGTGACTGCCATATCTGTATCGGTCTCTATGCGATATATCACACTTCTTAATAAATTGAGTAATTCTTGTTCACTCCCTAAGTTATATCGAGATTGATATGACGGATTCAAATAATAAGCTGTAAACAAAAAAATCATCTATGAGAACTTAGTATATAATAATAAAAATATAAAAAATTTTGTTAATACTTACTAACCGCATGAATATCTTGACGCATCTGTGTTTCCCATCGATGGCTTATATATCAATATATCTATTGCCTCGGGATCTAAATTTCTCTGTGATTGTTTTTTGGCATTGATGAACCATGTGATATAAGTCGCTCATCATTGCTTTTTTGTCCATGTCTACTTTACGTAAGACCATGTAAAGGGGTTCGACCACCGTGCAAATATCAGCCACACTATCTCAGAAACGTTCATTGAGAATTACATTCTCAACTATTTTTCCATCCCTTGAGGATGAAAAATCAGAATTGTCCCATTCTTGGGAGGTGAACATTGCTTTTAAACTCATTTTCTTGGACAGTAATGATTTTAAAAGTAAAAAATGGGTTGCAAATCGCGTTACTGTGGGACGTAGTATTTCTCCATCTACAAAATTTTTCATTTGTGCATGAACCCAATGATAGTTGTAAATAAATCGGGTCATTATCTGGGTACCCTTTATAGCATTCTTTACTTTGTCTAATTCCCCGATATCTTTCATCATCAAATTGATGCAGTGTGCGGCGCACGGTGACCAAATAATATGCGGAAAATCTTGGGTAATGAGCTGAGCAGCTTTTTTTAAATTACTGCCATTATTAGTAATTAGCTGCATGATATATTGCGCTCTGATCTCTTCTATCACCCTCTGCATAATGCTACATATATAAGCCGCATTTTGAAATATAGATGACGCATCTATAGACTTATGAAGAATAACTTTCCTATTGTAGTAAATAAGAAAATTAATAATACTCATCTTTGTTGGCCCTATCCAAGCGTCGCACATTAATGTGACATCGAAGGTCTCCTATTGAGGTTTCATGCTTTTGATCCAAATTTTGCAATCCTCAACTTCATCATCGAGATATCGTCTAGCAATCTCGTAAGGATTTGGGGGCTAAATTCTTGGCCCACAATCTTAGATTTTCACCACCATTGAACGATAATATGGATCAGCTACTGCATGTGGTGGAATCCTGTTGAAGTGGAACCATTTTCAAATGGCTCTGCCGATATCCACCTTTTTAGACTTAGTGTAGATGTCATTTATACGCGTCTGCTTACTAGATTGGGAGGGGAATGCCTTGGGATCAATATCAGTGGGGGAAGGATCGGGACCCCAGTACGCCGACGAAAGCCAAAAAAAGAAGATATACCTCTTCTACCTAATGGTGCTGCTGCATGGCTTCCATCCCTTCCTCGCATGCTACTCGTACGGCCCAATTGAGGACCTCCTTTCATACCGCTCCCACTTTCAGATCCGCCATCGTAGAATAGTCGCTTCGTGAACCGCATGGAAGTAGGCAGCACATCTTCTTTGTGGACAAATTGTGCCCTAGACGGAGGCATAGCTACCTTCATCTGAATTTCGTCAGCAGCAGCATAATAGCTCCCTTGGTAAGGATCATACCCGGCGGGCTCTGTGGCACAACGATTGAATTCTTCTCGATCATTTGTCTTACGTTGCTTAGTTATCTGAACGAATCTAAATTCATCTGGATAGCTATGCGTATCTCTTGCGGCACTTTGGTACAATTTGCAACGTCAGGAAATCCACCAGATGGTACTTCACACGAGTAGCCCCTCCACCTTTGCAAACTTTCAGACAGTAAATACACTACCAATGGTGCCGGTTATTCAGCATCTTACGAGCATGGAGCTACGCAAGATCAGTATCTCTTTAGTGCCATTAGAAGAGAAAAGGAGAAGGAAAGAGATAGATAACTGCTAGAAAATCTCTCGAAGAAATTTGAATATTGAACTTCGAATGGTGTGAGAAGAAAGATCTTCAAGAGGCCTATTTATAGGATTTTTTTTAGAATTTTTTAATATTATTTTTTAAAATATTAAAATATTAAAATATAAAAAATTAATATAATATAAAAAGTACTATTGAAGAAATCACGCCACCGACAGCACGTCGGTGGCCGATTCTTCCAATTTCTAACACTAAATCTTAATTAATTCATTAATTATAATAAATTAACTATTAATTAATTAATTTATTATACTTATTATATAGTTAACTATTAATTAAACCCAAATAATGCCACCGACACTAGTCGGTTGCATTATTTTGATGCTGCCTTCACACCTAACACACCTAACATGTTATAAAATATTATATTTTAATATAAAAATTCCAAGATCTATACTATTCATCATTGTACATCACTATTCATCACTGTAGATCACTATTACCACGTGTGAACAGTAATTTCGGTGATTAAAAAATTTATTTTTTTTTGGATGAAACCGGCCAAACCGACTGGTTTGTATCAAAACCGCTCGGTTTTTATGAAAACCGGTTGGTTCAGTTCGGTTTCCCACTTACCGTCGGTTTTTCCATGTTCCGCGATCGTTCCCCCATCGGACCGGTACAAATCGGTCAAATCGATCGGTTTTTGCATCCATACTGTAAGGTACGGTACCAGTACATACCGACCTATTTTACCGATACGTACCGACCGGTTTTACTGGTCGGTTTGTAATATTTATCAAAGGAAACCGAGCTGAACCGACCGGTTTTTATCAAAACGGGCCGATTTTCATAAAAACTGGCCGGTTTAGTCGGTTTCATCCAAAAAACAAAAATTTAAATTTTTTAATCACTGAAATTATCTTTCACACGTGGGAACAGTGATCTATATTGATGAATAGTGATGTATAGTATAGATCTTGAAATTTTTATATTTAAATATAATATTTTATAATATGTTAGGTGTGTTATTTGTGAAGGCAGCATCAAAATAAGAAAGAATATGAAGTTGCAGACCCATTTAATAATATTTTACAATTTGGTACAAAGGCATCAAATTTACGAAAGATAGCTATTCGCATCATGTCACAATGTGTTTCTTCTAGCAGATGCGAACGCAATTGGTCGACCTTCTCTTTGATACGCACGAAGGTTCGCAATCGATTATTATATCGTCGCCTTGAGAAAATGGTTTACGTGCACTATAATATGCGACTCAGGCTAAGTATTTTACGCGAAGAAAATAAGAGGGAATCTGAAGTTGCAGACCCATTCGATGAATTATTTATACCCGATGACAGTGACCCCATGATGGAATGGTGGTCAACTCAAGAAATTCAAGACATGGCCCTTGATGAACTTGGTGATTCACCTTGGCCTTCTCAATATATTTCTCAGTTAGTAGAAAGCGAAGTCAGCAATCAACCTGAACAGACGTGCCCAACTAATGTACAAGATGATACTGACGATTGGTGTATGGAGGAGACCGGTCTACGTCCACGTAGATCACAACCAGTACAACCGTCTTCCTAAGCACAATCAAGTGCATTTAGAAGGAAGACAATTGCGAAGCCGGCTACGACTATAAACGGAAAAAGCATAGTGGACCCAATAGAAGAAGATGACGAGTCAGAATCACAGACTCAAGATACGGTAGATAGCAATGACAGTACAGATGACGGTGGTGGTGGGTCAAGTTATGTGTCCACTACACAACAACAAATGGAGCCATGGACAGAAGAGGCAGGGTACAGTCATTCAACTCAAGATGATGATCATGGCCATCGTACAACCGAACCATTACAATATCAAAGGCGAGGTAAGGGATCAACCACTCGCAGTAAATATCAAAGCCAAGCCTTGGAAGACTATGAAGACATGAGGTCGATATTACCTTCAGAGACAGAGTGGATCTTTATGGTCATAGCCCAGCTATGTATCCACATCCATGGCCCGTTTCCATTCCAGTCCCAGTGGCAATGGTTCATACGACTCAAGCTCAACTTGATTAAGAAAGTTTGTTGAATTTATGGAGCTCAACCTATCAATACCACATGTCTTGGGTGCAATTTCAACTTTGGGCATTACATAATTATGGGGTGGATCGAAGTCATATAGAGGGAACTAATTATAATGATCCATATAGGTCTTGACACTCATTTTGGATGTAACCATCACTTATTGTATTATTTCCTTGTTGTTTAAGACTCTATCTTTAAAAAATAAGTTTTTCATTATCAAATTATTATGATTTATACTAAAAAAAAGTTTTTTTTTAAATAAAAAATTAGTTTTTCCGATTTACCACCGGTATCGATCCGGTACCGATCGGTGCGTACTGGTATTATGATCCTTGGTTTACAGTACCAAAATAGAGTCTACATCCTTTTTTTTATTCCATGACACCTTTAGTCTTAGTTTCCTCAAGAATTTTTATCTGATTGCAAATACGATTTCAATGTCTTAGTCTCTATCCTTTCAGTTGACTTAAGCAAACAGTATTCTTTGAATCCATGCAATGGATAAACCATTCACAAAATAGCCAGTAATTTATCAGTTGAATATTGAAGCTATACCTGATGCTTGGCTTACGGTTCAAATATATTTCAGGTACAAATTGGCATACTCGTCAAACTTTAGCAAGATTTTGGATCCACTGATTGAGAATAACTATCAGCTCTTTATGGTTGAAAGATTGATACTATTTGGTGCTAAAACATTTGTCAAGACATACAAGGAAGATGAGAACGATCTCAGCCTTACAGATGACCCCAAGAAGAACGCTAAGAACTGGCAAATTCCTGTTTATACCATGGATGGCGAAGGAAGCTGATATTGTTGCAATCTGGTGCTTGTATTTTCTTAATCCCCGGTATGCCATATCCTTGGATGCCACAACCGCAAGAGAAAAGAGGTAAGTGTATTCACTAAGCCTTGATGGATATAGTTTGTTGACAAAGGAAAATGCCGTGATGGATATTGTACTATGAGTGCCGTTATCAATTCATTTATAGTAGCATGTAAAACAATTTGATTCAGTCACTCAGGTATTTAGATTCATCGCTTAATCACAAGTGTAGTTGTATTCACTAAGCCTTTTTGGAAATATGAGCATGAGGTATGTCTTCAGTTGGTTTACTACTGGGGTGAACTTTTCTGATGCCGAAATACTATTAGTTGGCAATTCAGTTCAAGCAAATCAAGGCTGCAGTCATTATATTCTACTACCATTTCATATTGAATTATTTATTTTAATTCTTGAAGTCCCAAATATTTTTGGCGCATTCATGTGTTCAATCTGCCACCGATGAGACTGAGATGCAGAGGAAGCCTTCAATCAATAAACTAACGCATCGATTTTTGACTCTTGTCAAGGTGCCGGGATGTGATTACAAATTAGTAACAGAAATTATGCCTACCTGTTGGAGTGGTTTCCTGTATAGCAAGATTCAATAATGATTTTGTTCTTAACAGTGAAGTCATAAATGAGAGTAGCGAGTTACATTTGAATAGTGACTCGCAGGAAATCCAGAAGAATCTACCATTGACAAGCGAGATAGCTGGGAATCAACAAAAAGATTATTCAAAATATTAATACTAAAATAATAATTAGAGAACCAGTTTGATATAAATAAAATACCAAGGAGAGCATCTAATAGAAGCATAAAAAAGTCCGAATCCCGAGAATTATACAAATTGAAAATTAACAGAAGTAAAACATTTAAGCAATCTGCCCTGCAAAACAATCTCATCCCCATAACCAGAAAATATTAGGACTAATACAGCTCAAATGCGGGTGAGACAAGTCCCTGAAAAAACAAAAAAAAATAGCGGACATCAAATATTAGAAAGACAAATATAACCATTTTTATAATAATAGAAAAATCTATTGTCAATGCCATAGCTTCCTTTTCCATCGATAAACTACAAACTTTTAGTACAAGTAATTCTTAGAAGACTAACATCTAACATTCAATAATACTTATTAATTTGACATTTCTAATAGAAGAAGTGGCATTCCACATCTCTTCTTTTCCTTGACTTACTTCTAGACCTTCTATACTATTGAAGAGATTTTTTTAAAAAAAAACTTCTTTCCTAGCTTTTAGTCACTAATACTTGAGGATTTGTTGCTTCTATTGACTCTATTTTTTCTTCCTTTTTTACTTGTTTCTACAAGCTTCAGCCAACTAGATTTATAGTTAACTTTCCACAAGGTGATGCATTACTATGAGATACATCTAATGTCTCACAACATTTTATATATAACCCCACACTAAGAGAGGTTGCCATTAATCTTCTTATACCAACTTTAAAGAAGATAAAGTGGTTGATGATGTCTTTCAAGTCATGCAAATGCTATATAATCTTTGTACTTTCGTTGCATTTTTTTAATTCACTAGCATTTTATTTTAAATACTTTATTGCCAGCAATTTTCTCTCATGCATGTGTTCTATTCTCTCACAATCCATGTGCATTTTCTTTATTGACAATGTTATGAATTATATTGTGTTTCACCTGTTGCTAAATATGATTGCTTACTTTTTTATTCAATTTGCTTCAGTTATTATTTAACGCATTTTTGTCTTTGTTTTGTTTTTAACTATGTTAAAAAAAATATGTAATACAAATAATTTTCTATCTTAAGATTTTTAAATAAGAAATTATAATGTTAGAACTCAGTTTTTGTATATGAGTCCAGAAATAATCTCTTTTTTATATATCATTTATTGGATTGTGTTGTATTTATCATTATTTTATTAATATATCAAATTGTACAATCTTTCAATACCTTTAGCAAACCTTAGTAGCCTTCCACACTCCACCTTCCATCCTACTCATCACATATTCCTAACCCTAACACTAGTTGCTCTATCTACAATTGTCATCATAGTCCTACTACCATGGTTAGATAGCATCTAACTACAATTTGGAGTGTTTGACTACAATTGTGTTAACTACAATTTCCCCTAACTAAATAAATACTAAATTTTCTAATATTACCCCCACATAACTATTATCCTCATATACTTTCAGGTCTTAGATTCGTCATTGGTCTTAGTATAGCCTGCACTTACACCCCCTCCTGCTAAATCTTGTTGCTAGTTGTTTCTCTTTCTAGTTGTAGGCATCCTTTGTATCTATAGTTATTGTCCTCTTCGTAATAGATTATTACTACACTCCTACCCTAGGGCATGTGAATGCCTTTTAAGCCCTAACTCTATAAGTATTGTCTCCTGAAGATCAATTTCTTTAGCCCACTTCCTCATATAAAGTAGGCTAAACTTATTGGCACTCTCATGAAGTATGATGGGAAGAATTACATCAACTATGTGCAAACAATTTGATACTTTATCATTCTTAAAGAAAAGCTTCATCAACTATGTACAAACAATTTGACACTTTCATCACATTACTATATGCAAACAATTTGATACTTTCTCCTTCTTAAGAGAAGCTTCGTCAACTATGTACAAACAATTTTATACTTTCATCACATTACTAAGCGCAAACAATTTGATACTTTCTCAATTCTTACGAGAAGTTTCATCAATAGTATACAAACAATCTAATACTTTCATCATATTACTATGTGCAAACAATTTGATACTTTCTGGTTTCTTAAGAGAAGCCCCATCATATTACATTACTTATGTAAAATGTAAAAACTAAATTCAATCTAATCTAAAGCAAAACTAACTAAACCTGAAATTTTTGGGTTAGTTCACTTTGGTGGAGGTTGGAGTGAATGGATATTCCTACACACCATAACATAATGTTCTATGGATATATTCTGAATTTTTTTGACCTTAAACAAGATGATAACTTTCTTTAAGAATACCATTCTCTTCTCTAAATAAAATGAGACGAATTGTGTATTTACCAACTGCCAATCTTGCTAATACTATTAAACAATGTTAGGATCTTCTTATAGCAAAACTTCTTTCTAGGCTTACTAGTAAGAACTATTGTTCTTAGTCAACTTTGTACAAATGCCATTTTACTTATTCTTAAAAATGCCTTTTAAGCTACTTAGGATTAAGGTTCTTGAGATATCTTCATCTGCCAGTGCCACGGCTATCACTTTTGTGATCAATACGCTTGCAATAAATGGAGGCTCTTACTATAGAGGATGTCCTAATCATGATTAGTAATGAGGTTATGAGTTTCCCTCTTGTGTTCATTGTGTGTAAGCTCAAATCATCTATCAAATCCAAGTTTTGGTCAGTATCGAGGATGAGTCCTAGGTTTCCTTCTTGTGTTCAATATGGATGCTCATATCATATCACAAAATTCAATATTATAAAAAGTTTAGACTTCATATAGCCTATTAAAGTTAGCATAGGTAATGCTCCTACTATATCTAAGCTTATTTACATTACTACAATACCCATATTAGAATATGATGTTACTTTAGGCCTCTAATCCATCCGCTATATCTCACATAGCCACTATTTCTCTAAATACTAGTATAGAGCTTTTGCTTCTGCTCCTAGATTTATTGTTTTAGGAGCTTTTGCTCAAATGACAAAAATCATTATGTGCCTTTTTCCTAATAGCATTTCCAAATATAATACTCCTTTAGGATTATACATTCTAATAGTTGGGCATGACTCTTATTATTTTCAGATATATTATTAATTACTCAATTAGCTTTATTAATGATAATTCTCATATAACAGATTTTTCACTTAAAAGGAAGAGATAGTGTCTTGGGTGCTTTAAAATTTTTTAGAATTAAATATATTAAAATCTTGGATATTGATAATGCCAAGAATATATGCAATCATTTTTCCTTTTTTTTTTGTTAGTCGCATGCTATCATTCACTAGAATATATTTTCTTATACCTCTCAATACAATGGAGCACTATAGCACAAGAATAGACACTTTCTTGGATACGCAAAGCATAGAAAGAGTGTCTTCCTCTCTTGGACGATAGAATATATTTTCTTATACCTCTCAATTACTATTGCATATTTCATTAATTGCATGTCTTCCTCTCCTCTACAAGGTCATAGCCAATTTTCATCATTATATTTGCATGCATTCCTCTACAAGGTCATAGTCTTCTTTCATGATTATATATCCTAGTACATTGCCTTTACAAGGTCATAGCCATTTTCATGATTATATTTCCATGCATATGTTTAGATCCATTTGACCACGTTTTTTTATTACAATTACATATGTTTAGATTCATTTGCTATGTTTATACAAACTTGGACATGACAAACTAAGTCCTCGTTTGATGCATTGTATATTCCTTGGATACTCTCATAGTCAAAAGGTATATCACTATTATGATCTTATAAATAATTGATACTGTCTTTGCTAAGGTATGCAACTATCCTACCACATTATAGCCTCATCATCTTATTTTGTTCCAAGGATATTTCTCATCCCACATCTCCATCCTTACCATCATCCTCCTCCCTATCCCTTCCAAATGTTATCCTCCTTTATTATATACAGTAGACATTCTCCATAGGCACCAACTCACCCACCATTAATGTTGGCATCATCAACATATCTCCCACCTTCATCCACATCTAATTTGGATTTACCTATTATCCTTCAAAAAATACATGATCTACCATTAATTTTTTTTTGTTTCTAGATATGTCGCTTATGATCATTTATCAATTACCTTGTATACCATTATCTTTATCAACTATTATATTCCAAAAAAAAAACATAGGGAGCTACTTATTTCTCAATGTAGAAATACTTGGATGAAGAGATGGATGCACTAAAGTCTCAAGGTTCTTGGGAACTTACGTCTTTCAAAGGAATAAGATTTGTTGCTCATAGTTGGATTGTCATTATGAAATATAATTTTATTGGAACTATGGAACTTGTACAAAGCCATGCTATTAAAAGATATCCTTTTCTGACCTTGTCGAGGTGATCTATATGAAGCAATCTCTAGTGTTTACTAGGTGGGATGGATTTTTAACGGACGAGAAACTTTAGTGGAAAAGAAATTTAGATAAAAATTGATGCGTTGCATTTACATCATATTTTTTCCTGTATTTTACATAATATTTTGGGCTTAATTAGATGATTTTATATAATTTTTAGTGTTTATATCTTCTTTTGTATGGAATTTTTATTTTTCTTGCTTTTTATGAAAATATAGTTAAAATGGCTTAAAAATGATAGATTTTGCGAGTTTTAAGGCCATAGTATGATTCCTGAGGAAATTGTGAAGTCGCACGTCAAATTTGGAGCAAAAACAGTATCAAACGCAATATTCACGGTCGCAGCCGTGAGTTTCGTGTTCAAGGGTGGATTTCGCAGCTAAGTTAAAAAGTTTACAAGAAACTTTCACGGGTAAAGCCGTGAGTCCTTCACAGGCCATGAGTTTTTCTGTGTACACAACTTTTAGTTCACAGAAACTTTCACAGCCGCAGCCGTGAATAGTTCACGGGCCGTGAGTTTTTCTGCTCCTACCGTTTTTCACTCGATTCGACTCCGAATCGAGTCAAAATTGAACCAAACTCTCCAGAATTCTTCCTTAAAGGGTTCTGAACCGATTAAACTATAAAAGGAAGAATTTTTGGAGGGAAACAGAGACTTTTTTGGGTGAACACGAACAAAGGTGGTGGCTAGGGCGAAATTCACTTCCAGAGTCAAATTCAAGCAAGAAATTCACGCAAAGGGAGGGTTTGACACTTCATCTTCATCTCCAAATCGAGGGGAAGCGTTTTTGATTACTTGTCTAGTGATTTCTTGTATTTATATTAGGATTCAATGCAAGTTTCATCAAGATACATGCTATTTTCTATAAACATGAACGTTTAAACTCTTTTTTGGGATTAGGGATGTAGTCCACTGATGTTTATGGATTAAAAGATATATCTTCAGTCTTTGATAAGATATTTTATAGTATTGATTTGATTTGAAGTATGTTATTTATGTGATTTTCTCTGGCCAAGTATGTTTATGTCTTAGACGTTGCAAGAAGGACCGGGAGGTGAATCGCAACGTCGAAATTATTTTTTTCAAACCTACGAATCCAATCACGAGAGTAGTTTGGATTCGTTTGAAGGATTTCATGATTTTTCATAGAACTTAATGGGCCTAGTTGTGTTAATTGTCACGAGAGTAGGGAGTTAGCATAGCTAAGTACCAGATTACGCTTCGGGGGAAGGTAATTTGTACCTTAAGAAAAATCCCTTTCATTACTATAATATTCTGTTCAAGGATTAATTTTTATTAAATTCATAACTGTTAGTGTGGTGAAACCCCGAGTCCCGACTTCTTAAAACTGATTTTTATCCTAAAACGCTACCTTTCTTGCTTTTCGTACTTAGAGTTCACACAAAATCATAAATTGATCCATCTAGATATAAACAAGTCGTGTAATCTGTACTTGACCGCCAGATCCTCATTGGGAATGATATATTATTTTATTACTTTGATAAATCCGTGCACTTGCGAACGCATCAAGTTTTTAACGTCGTTGCTGGGGATCAAGTCAGCCTATATCAATTTAATCGTGAGATTTATAGACTAGACATTTTTTTTATTTTTATTTTGTTTTTGTTTTTGTTTTTATTTTTTTATTTGTTTTTCATTTTCTTTTTCTTTATAATTACTTTAAGCTATTTTTATCTTTTTAGATTAACATGATGTATGAACAGGAGAACTCAAAAATCACTTGACTAGATATTTTAAGCTTTATTTAGGATTTTCTATTTTACACTTTATATTTCTGAATTTTATTGCAAAAATTAAAAATATGATGTTCAACCAATGTCAATGGTCAAATCAGAGGTATGTACCACCGATAATGACAAGAGAATATGGTACAGATGCATTACAATCACTTTCAGCAAAGGTAAATTCCTTTACTCAACAAACTGATTATTTAAACATGTAATATTCTATGTTGAAATCTATTACATGCGATATTTGTGGATATCATGGACATCATTATATAGAATGTCAATTAGGGATTGCTTCATCTACTCATGCCCTAGTACCTATAATCCAAGTTGGGAGAACCATCAAAACTTATTTTATCAGAACGACCCAATATTTATTCCATAATCAAATTTTAGTCGACCTCAAGAATCCAACTTAGAAGTCATGCTTGAAAACTCTATAGCTGATATGACCAAACAAAGTGAGGAATTTCATAGTATAATTTATGGCACTAATAAAAATGACATAGAGGAAGGAATCCATGATGTATCTGATAATTTTGTAGAGTTGAAATAATCAGTAGTCATGACTCCAGTTACAGATTATAATTTAACTTCTTCAAATTTTGATGATTTTGAAAATTCTAAATAACCCATTAATCCTTCCTCATCCCTTTACCAGCCATCCAGTCCCCTCTCAAATAACATAGTGCCTTGCAACATAAATACTTGAGACATATTTGAAGAAAAATTTAAACTTTTGGAGTCTTGTGAGAAGAAAGATGAAGAATTTAAGGATCCTCAAGTAAGAGCTAGCGAGATAGAAGGGGGTGAATTTGATAGTGTTAGGATGAAATACCCCATTGAAGAGAAAAATATTGAGGAGAAAGATGAGGAACAATATATTGTACATATTGTACCACCACCACTATATAAATCATCAATCCCTTTTCTCCAGAAAAATTCATTAGAAATTTGCATGATAGATGATGAAGGAGATGATTTTAAGGATATAGATGATGAAGGAGATGATTTTAAGGATAATGATGATGAGGTGATTGAAATATTATTTGATTCAAATCCAACCACAGATACCCAAAAGATGATAACACATGAGATTCTTGATCACATTGACATTGAGTTAAATAAAAAACCCAAAATAAAATTTGAAAACTTCTTGATCAATCCAAGATATGAATTTTTTTATCTTAATTTTAATCTTCTTCCAATTGCTGATACAAATCAAAAGGAAGAACGCATGATATTACTCTTGGATAAATGCAGAAAAATTATTGGGTATTTTTTGCATAACTTTAATTTTTATTTTTGTATGCATGTAATGACCACTGCAACATTGATCTACCTATTGCACTAGATATATACTTTGGTGGGCACACTCTTGAAACAGAGGGAAAATATAAGATTATATGCTCTCTACTATGCCACTGATTCAGCAACTCCGCCATGACATGAAGTTATGGTCAAACTAATGACCTTAAACAGATGCTTTTTGGGAGGCAGCCCAAATTTTTAACTTTTGTGATTCTTAGTTTTAGTTTTTGATTTTTTTTTTTAGATTTTTAGAAAATTGTGCAGCATGTTTTGATGAATTTTTATTGATGGAAAATCTTTTAATAAGTTATTTTATATATAGGAATTTTTGAAAAAAATTTACTTGAAGAATAGATGTCAAACGAGACATTCATGGGTGTGGCTATGAGTCACTCACAGGCCGTGAATGCTGCATCTGAAGGAAACACGAGAAGGCCAAAGTTCACAGAAATTTTCACGGTCATGGCCATGAGTCACTCACGGACCATGAGTTTCATTTGTGTAAAGGACTGAAGTCACAGAAACATTCATAGCCATAGCCGTGAATGACTCACGGGCCGTGAATGCTGCATTTTTGAACTTAACATGCGAAACTAGAGCTCACACCCATGCTCATAAACTTTGATTTCTCATTGATTCCTTCCACCTCAGGCGACGAATCATCTCCTTCGACCTTCCTCCACCTCCGGCGAGTGTTTTCTAACGATCTTTCAGCCGATTTTGGTCGAATTTCATCAGGAAGTGTCAGACGCCCTCAAGAACATAAGACTCGTCATCAACGCTTGATTCTAGCTAAAATCCACCTAAATCCGTGAGAGCACTCTGCCTGATTGTAGTCTTTGGTTTCTTTATCAAGATTTGTAGGCATTTGCGACTGATTTTCTCTGGAGTGGTTGACATTGAGTGGATTTTCTCCTAAATTCTTGGACACACGTTTGTTGTGTTCTTCTTGTCGATTGTTGTACGTGTTCTTTTGTGGATTTTGGCCATTTCTAATTTCTGTGGAATTTACTATGATTTCTGCACCGAGAGGTAGACCGTATGGGGCAGTTAGAAAAATTAGAAGATGAGGACCATATCCTTAATGATATTCGAGCTACTATGCCAGAGCTTCTAGAGGATATACCTTCACCACAGCCAGCTGAGGCTTTTACTGACTTGCCATTAGATATTCTACCGGACTTACACGTAGATATACTAAAGGACTCTAAGGACACCGAGACTGATTGATAATCTCTAGACATTCCACTTACGTTCAGCTCACCCTGTAGTTCTTCAGCTCTGTCCAGATTACCTTGCATAGCTATGATGACAAAGATCCAGGGCGTATCGCATTCCGGTTGGGGAACCGGGATCACGTGCTTACTTTTGACCAGCTGGGTCATATATTTGGATTCCCCATGGATGTGACACGATATCGCCCCCGTGAGTACATTAACCGGACATTTTGGCAACAGATATTTAGGGAAACAAGATTTGATCCCAGGACCTCCAGAGTCACTTATTTATCCTGCCCAGCACTTAGATATATACACCGGGTTCTCGCACACACTATTTTTGGGCGTGCAAAGAGTGATGGTATGGTCAGAGCTTTAGAGTTATTCTTTTTATGAGCTATGCTCACTGGATACCGCGTTAGCACCCCGTTCTACCTTATGAAGCAAATTATGAAGGTGCCAAAGGCGCAGAGAGGAGTCTTGGTTATGGGAGGTATGATTACCACTATTGCCCTTGCCCTTGGTATTGACCCTTTGGGGTTGAATGAGGCTAATGGCAATCCTAGATTAGATTTGGGCGCATGCATAGCCATTAAGATATTATGAGGAATGGTAGCTCTTATCATCTTATCTTCAGATGTTCAGAGGCTACCCTAAGCTGCCAAACATGAACCATACTACGGTTCATATTTAGCAGAATTGGATCGTGGATCCCACATGAAATAGGGGAGGTCCTAGTGAGGCAGCATCACCTCCATCATCACCACCAAGGATTTCAGTTCCCATTCCTCCAGTCGAGCCATCCACCGCTGCTGGATCATCTTCATCAGCCGGCCCATCTGCATCAGCACCGTCAGACCCTTCTTTGTAGCAGATTTGGGCTGAGAAGTGGAGGATGCATGATGACATATCGCGTTTACAGCAGGGGCAGGCGAGGACACGGAGACAGATTGATTTATTTTGTGAGTATCTCTGCTATTTTACTTGTTTTTGTACATTGATTATTATTATTCTCTAAGAGATATCTTATAAGTATACTCTCTTTAGCAGGAATTGATAGTTGATTAATGCTGATGCAGTGCACACATGTTCTTTTATGTTTTATTTGTGTGTGCGCATTGTGTTTTATTACCCTATGGTGTGATTCTGGATATTTTTACTTGTGATTGTTATTCTGAGTTGGCATTGTATATATACATCATAGTATTGATAGTTAGGATATGGTACATGGTTAGATTACAACGGTATTGCGTATATTGGATGTTTGTCTTGTATCTGTGTTGGTTTGTGTTGATTTATGATGCTTTGATAATATTTTTGGTTGATTTTTAGATGATTTTTGATATTGAGATGAATAGTATTTTTGAAATGGTAAATGTTATTTAGTTAATGAAACGTGACGATATTTGATATTTGAAATTTATTTACCATATAAAATGTGAATATGTATGATGTAATACAGTTTCTAAATTTTCTGAGTCACGTTTGTATGCATTGATATAATTGCATAAGGTTTCGCTCATACTTTAAAGGGAACTCTTGCAAAATTTTTCTAAAATCTATCTGTAACGCTCCCTCAGAATAAACCCCAATCACAGACAGAAACCGCGGAAGAATAGGGAACGTCACACACAAATCAACAAGACAGATGCTAGGGAATGATAGCTTACGGAAAAACGATTCGGAAAATTTCGGCAGCATGTCCCTAGAAAAACTAAGGAAATTCCTGTACATGCTCCATAAACACAAGCTGAAACATACCATTTCGAAATCAAAACTCTTAATCCTTATCACAACATCAAACCAATAAATCACCATAATCAAATAACACTGAACAAAACAGAATTCACCGAAAACAGGCTTAAGCCCTCGGTTTAACAGTCGTATCAAAATCAAATGCCAACCCGGCAACAATATCACAATAGTCGAAAACTAACAGCCACATCCGGCTAACATGTCAATGAATAAAATCATAAAAACCTCGGCCACATCCGGCCCTCTAAATAGCACAGGCTCGCAGGCCCCAAAATATCAAGTCAGAAAACTAAACATCCTCTCACGCTGTAGGCTCCTGTCCTGCATCTGGAAATATCGTGGAATGAGCTACACGGCTCAGTGAGTAGATAGTCTCGTTCGACCATCCACTAATATACAATCAAAAATAGATGCAGATATCTTTTCCAAGCTCTTAACGGAATAAGTCAAAGTATGATACATAAGAAAACCGATAACCATAAATCACAATCATGATCAGAAAACAAAACACCCACAACCTCGGGCAACCAGACACAAAACAGCCTATCCGGCTAACAGACTAAGGATCACACAACTAATGTCCAGTGATTCAGAATTGACCCCAAGGGTCCAACTTGGCCCTCGTCAAGGCACTGAGAGTAACTTGCAACAAACAATGGTGAGGCGTAGATTCAAGAGGTGGCCCCCGCCAGGTCACGACGTGGCACTTTGCTCTACGACACTCAACCGCACCCCCTTACCGGGAACACAAACAGAACAGAACAGAAGGTGAATGAATTCAAGAGGTGGCCCCCGTCTGACCAAGACGTGGCACTTTGTTTCAACACCCAACTCTCAAAAGGTTTATCACTTGGACAAAATACCCTTAACACAAACCGGAAACCTGAACCTCTAACCTGGTCACTAGACTCTAGAACAGTCCCTCCATTACCGGAAACAAATCGGATTAGGTTGGGTGGATTCCCCAACCCCAAATCAGAATGACTGTTCACTGAGTGCTCTAGTTGACCCTTAGGTTCAGTCCACTCAAGCCTAGGACCCTTATCGAGTGCATACAACACAAACATTGTCTCGAACATCACATCAATCAAGTTCAGGAAAGGTCCTTAAATTTCATGCAAACATGGTTTAACTTTTTCTAAGTTATCATCCAAGGTTATCAATCAATATTTCACATCAATACTTCCTACATACACCATTCAACTAAAAATACATATTAATACCAAAAATTCACCAAATTTCATCCGCAACTAACATAAATACAGGAAATCACAAAATCATAGTTTTCTCCTAGTTCTTATAACAAAAGACAGAAATGCCCCTAGTTCAAAGTTTAAGTCATGCAGGAAAACTTATCCAAAAATTTCGTAAAAATAGTCATTACATCCCTCATGATCCTTAGATTCGTAATTTCAAGTTTTCCCCCAATTTAACTAGAAAATTTACCGAATTACCCCTAGGTCAATTTCAGTCAACAGAAATTTTTATTTCTAAAAATTCCCCAAAAATAACGGTAGAGTCCTCATATACCTAATTTCATGAAAATCAGGTTTGCCCCAATTTTTACCCATACATTTGGGAGCAATTTCATGAAGAAGGGGCGAAATTCTCAATTAAGCCCTAATCTTCATGTAATTGAATGTTTAAAGCCACATACATGTTTAATCAAGGTCTAATTGATGATTAGAAGTCTTAGAGATGAAAAGCCCTAATTTTCATGCAAACTAGGGTTTCGAAATTTGGGGAAAAGCATGGAAACGCATACTACTTTGAGATCAAGAATTCATGTCATATTCCTAAGCATCAATCTTCTCTAAATCAAGCAACGATTCCAAAATACAATATACATGAACTAGGTGAAAGAGAAGATCCACTCACTTGATTTCGGTTCTTCCCAAGCCACACTTCCCCACGCCTTCCCTTACGCCACACACGTCGCCGGAAGTGCTCAAGGAGTCGCCGGAAGTCGCCCTCACCACCACTCGCCGCCGGCCACAAGAAGAGGAGAAGGGAGAAGAAAGCAAGCCGCCACCTTCACCCAAGGGAGAAAAATCGTGAGCAATGAGGGAAACGTGGGTGAACATGGATCCCTCTAGCTTTACGATTTTTGCCCACTAAGCCTCCAAAAAAAAAATCCAAACCCAATAGCAACATAAGTGGAAGATCCAATAACCCTTTAGTATAAGCTATTCTCCACCTCACCCTTATCAAGGGCTCTTACCCTTTTTTCTAAAAGTTAGACACCACTAGCCTAGTGGCACGCAGCACACACAATCTACGCCTTAAGTCGCAGGTTCGAATCCTCTCCGCGACACATATTTTTACATTGCAGGAAAATACATAAATCAAGACATTATCTCATAAAAAATTTCCACAAAAAAATGCTAGATAACCAAAATTTTATTTTCTTACCTGCTATTAAATTTCCGGATCTTACACTATCATAACATTGATTTAATGTTTATGTACATGCAACAATTTAAGTCTAGGGTGTTTCCATGAATTTTGCTTTTCTTCAAGTTTTATAGGTATGTATTTTGAATGTTTATGATTTTTAAGGATAATCGAATTTATTTTATTCCTTAATTCTAGACTTAGAAAGCATTTTCAATATTTGATTTAATGACTTAGGAAATTTCTGAAATTTCATGAAGACTTAAATTGTTGAGTAAATTCAATTCTGGTATTGATAAAATACATATGTGAATTGTATACGTTCATGCGACACGTGCATAGTATTTTTATACTTGAAGTTTAATTTGCCTATTCTTGCTTGATAGGAAAACTTTTATGAATAGAAAATTTAGTGATATTTCTTTAAACTGAGATTTGCTCCAACTCCTCTAGTTGAGTAATCTGTTGGTGTATATGCCCTAGGACCTAGTTTTGGTCAACTTATGTACTACTTTACACTGATATTTATATATCATTCTGGCATTGTCGTTATCATTGTTTGACTACACCTGCGATTGTGTACTTACATGATAATGTCCCTGGAGACAGATTGGATCTGTGCTCGAATTATAATCCCCAGTCGATGTACCTTAGTGGATATGGGACAGCTATGGTACTTGAGAGACTGGTATGTGGGCTGGTTAGGCACGTGGTGCTAACGCAGACACATGGGTATATCATTGGGGATATACTGGATAGACCCGCTATGAGGCTATGACTTGGTGTCATGAGTTATCCTCATAAGTGACAGGAGATGCATTGATCCCTTGACTTGAGGTCATTGATCATTCTATATGGTTAGGGACTTGCTTTGATACAACCTAACACCTTGCCGTAGCTGGGAGGTCATAACGGTCGTTATTGAGCATGTCACGACCCATATGAGAAGATCAATGGACAGACATAGGATTTGCCCCTTCCCTAAGGAAGTATGATATCCATGGAGCTCCTTTATGGTTCTATGACTGAGAGTGTATGGCCATACCCAGGTGAGAACCTGTTTTAGTCATAGCCATGTGATTGGATGAAAACAAGTGGTGACACACTTGTCCAATCGGATATCAGTACGGCAAAGAGACTGTAATGCATCTGTACCTAGTTGCGATGATGGGGATGTCGATGTCGATATCCATTCCAACGACCTGGGTAGCAGCGATGCACTGCTAGGTGCCACTCACTGCTTGTGATGACCTTTGGTCAGCACTACCAGCGTCAGAGGAACCTACAGGGTCGCACACCTTGATACTTGAGTTCTCGTATTGATCGGGAAGCCTTATGATCGAGTTATTGGATAACTCGGATCTAATTGGGAGATTTCATCAGCGCCAATGGGCCTGATGAGATGGAAGAATGTTATTGGAGCCAAACTTCATTTTTGGCAGGTTGACCCGTATTTGACCATGGTTGGTCACATTTGGATTAGGGTTGCATTGGATTGGATCCAAGTGCTTAATCAACCTATGCAATGATGTTTGGGCTAGCTCATTATCCAATGAGGCCCAATAACAAGTTCTCATGAAGAGATGAGAGGCTAAAAGGGTATAATGGGGACAAATCTTCTTCCCCAGGCGCCTATGGGCATAATGGGGAGAAGTGGCGCAATTTGCTTCATAAGGAAGCAATTGGCGCCTCCCCCTTAATCTCTTATGGTATGAATGCCAATATGGCATTACTTGGGGCGCAAGGCAAGGCCTTGGCGCACAAAGAAAGACATGGGCTCTAAAAGGAATGGTTGAATGAATATTATGGAAATGTCTTGGAGACTTTCCTTATCTCAAACCTTCTCATCGTAGCCGCCCACTTGTCTTAATCCTAGCCTTTCATAAATCGCCTCTTGCCCTATAAAAGAGCACCTAGCCGAGCCCTCTTGTGTGCAATTAATTCCTTGAAGGCGTGAACACAAGGAGAGGGGCGAGTGCTTGGAGCAAAGGGCGCATCTTCCTTCTTCCATAACCGCAAGCCACTTCCTCCTTTCCTCTTGGCGCAAGGAACATTAGTGCTTGGCGTTTTTGGATAGTCTTCCTTCTTCTCTTGGCGCATCATCTCTCTTGGTGGCGCAAGTGAAGTAGACTATCTCCCTAAGGCTTGGATCTTCTTCCCGAGGCTAGCACCGGGCGTGGAAGAAGAGAACTCAAGAGATCCGTGTGTGCGAGACTGCAGAGGGCGAACACTTGGGCGCCTTCATCGACATCGCTCTACATTGCTCTTAAGGTATTTCCTAACTCATCGTGTCGACTCCCTTGCATGCGATCTTCACGGGGTTTTTGGGACCGGCCTGTTTCGGGGACATTCTTCCGCTGCGAAAAATGTATGTCCATAACTCTGAAAAATTGTAAAATGTCCCCGGGGTTTCCCAACAGTGGTATCAGAGCGACTTGCAAGACTCGAACGATGTTTTATGCTTTTCTTCCATGCTCACATGCCATATCTCTATTTTCGTAAATAGCATGATGCATGGCAATCGATTTTTCTAAAAGTAGAAAAATTAGGGTTTCTTGTTTCTATCATCCTCTCAATCTCTTTTGGAATTTTTGGACTATTTTTCTTGTTTGATTTAAAGATCAAAGGCGCACGTAATTTTGTCAAGTAGGACGGGCATTGTGTCTTCGGATTGGCCAAGTCTCTTGATCTGACAAAATTGCCAGCCGAATGGATCTCTGAAATCATCATGAAAAATAAATCGCAATAAACCAAAAGACTTGTGAGAAGAAGATGAGAAAAAGAAACTGGTTTTGTGAAAAAGTAAAATTTCAGATTTTATGTTTTTCATGAGCATGTAGAATTGCATGAGTAAATACCTTGATTGTGCATGGTGTTGTGATCATTAGTCAAGCCCCCTTCTTGCATGCCTGCGATGTATCCTTGTGCGGCCTGCGTGCCATCTTTTTCATTATTTTTGTAAAAATTAAGAGGAAGATTAAGGGCTAGGCGCATCCTTCTTGGACCTTGATGCTCGCATCTTGCTTGATGGCGCAAGCATGCAAGGTGGCGCATGCAAGCTGGTGCTTGGTTGCTTGGTGGCGAAAAAGGTCTTGTCCCCTTGCATGGTGGCGCACCTTCCTTGGAGGAAGACCATGGCATTGGCCGAACCTATGGGGAACTTCGAAAGTATTCCTCTACGGTTTGAGAGCTAAACCATGAGAGAAGGACCTTGGAGCCAACCTTGAAGTTCAAGCTAGAGGTCGGCTAGGCTAGGTCTAGTTTTGGGGCTTGAGTTCTAGGACAAGAGTTGAACCTATTTCATGGCATGGATTGGTTCAATGTCTTGTATAGGATATGATCACATCATCCTTTACTGATTTTATTATTATCTGCAGAAGCATGCCTGAAATGTTTTACCGTTATGTTATCACTATAGGATTGCATGCCTGTAATGATAGACATAAGATAAAACTGAGATGATGAGACCTTAAACAAAAACCCTCAATTAAAATATCAAGTCTGGTAGCCTTCTAACGCGTAGCCCTCACTAAGCTATCGATCAGTGGAGTTGTGAATTGTTTCCCACCCTCGTGGGACACACCCACTTAACTTTAGAAAGTGCGTGGTGGCAATGGTTTCCCCAGTCCAGTTTTAACCTAGGCGTGCCTTCGCAAGGAAACTCGTTGGCCCTGGGCATAACGGTTAGGAATGGACTTGACTAGAAGTTCACATGTGCTGGGCACATGGTGAAAGTCTAGAGGCATCGTTGAGAGGTAAAGGTTTCATGTTGTATCCAGCCCTCGCTGGACATGAAATGCCCAGACTGTCTCAACAAGGGGAGTTGCTTGGAGCAATCGGCCGGCGCGCCCACCTTAGGAAGCATGGGTTACTTTGTGCATCTCATCCCACCCTCGTGGGACGCAAAGCCTCATGTGAAATAAGGATCCCATCTCACTAGGAAGTTTTAAACTTCCCGATTGACTTTGTGGGTTGTCAATTCGAATATAAAATAGTGGGAGCCATGGTCATTTAAAACAAGTCCAGTTTAAATGATTCGAAGTAGTACTAATCTGTTCTTCTTGGGTGTTGTAGAACAATGGCTACGAACACTGGCGGATTATCACTGCGATCACTCCTTGATAAGGATAAGTTAGTTGGAACTAACTTTATGGACTGGCATCGGAATTTGAGGATAGTCCTCAAGCTCGAGAAGAAGCTGTATGTCCTTGAACAGCCTCTTCCTGCGGCTCCTCCGCCTAATGCCCGAACGGCAGACAGAGATGCTTTTAGAAAGCATCAGGATGACTCTTTGGAGGTTGCATGTCTTATGCTAGCCAGTATGGCACCTGAACTGCAGGTGCAATATGAGGAGCAGAACGCTTTTCAGATGATTACTCGTCTGAAACAGATGTTCGAGGCTTAGGCTAGAACTGAGAGATTTGACACCGCCAAAGCAGTCTTTCGGTGCAAGTTGTCTGAAGGTGCACCAGTGAGACCCCATGTTCTCAAACTCATTGGGAATGTGGATCATCTCAGGAGACTGGGACACACCATAGACAACGAGCTGGTTGTGGATCTTATTCTTCATTCCCTGCCCCCTAGCTTCAGTCCGTTTATCATTAACTTCAACATGAACCGGATTGAGTGCACACGGGAGGAATTGATAAATATGCTCCAAACAGCCGAGCGAGAGATGGGTAAGACCAAACCCAATTCTGTTCTTTTGGTCCCTGCGACCAAGAAGATAAAGAAGAAGGGTAAGGCACGTGCTAAGTGCAATGCCAGAGGTCCTACCAAAGCACTGAAGAAAAGGGCGAGGAAGTCAAAGGAACAGAGGTGTTTTCACTGTGGCGAGCAGGGCCACTGGAGAAGGGACTGCAGGCAACTTCAGAATGAGGAGAAGAAAGGCTTGGCCTTAACTTCTAGCTCAGGTATTTATGTTACAGAAGTCAACCTTTCTACTTCTATGTCATGGGTATTGGATACCGCATGTGGAGCTCATATTTGTACAAATATGCAGGGGTCAAGAAAAGTAGATCGGTGCGGCTTGGAGAGATTGACCTACGTGTTGGAAACGGGGCACAGGTTGCTGCTGTTGCTATAGGCGTTTTGACTCTCTCCTTGCCTTCTGGACTTCAATTAGAACTAGACAATTGCTTTTGTGTACCTTCGCTAACAAAGAATATTGTATCCATTCCTTGCTTGGCGAGGAAAGGATTTAAATTTGAAATAAATAAGAACTCCTGTTCTTTTTCATTTGCAAATATGTTCTATGGGAAGGGCACTTTGTGCAATGGTCTATATATCTTGGATATGGAAAGTTCTATTTGTAACATAAGCAATAAGAGGACCAAACTGAGTGGTTCAGTTAGTGCTTTCCTATGGCACTGTTGATTAGCCCATATAAACAAGAATCGCATCCAACAACTCCATGCAAATGGATTGTTAGATTCAAGTTCCTTGGAGGAATTTGATACTTGTGAACCTTGTTTGTTAGGGAAGATGACAAAGGCACCCTTCACCAAGATTGGTGAGAGGGCAGAAGGTTTATTGGATCTCATACATACTGATGTGTGTGGGCCTTTCAATAAACAAGCCAGAGGAGGGTACAACTACTTCATTACCTTTACTGATGACTTCAGTAGGTATGGTTATGTCTACTTAATGAGACATAAATCTGAATCCTTTGAGAAATTCAAGGAGTTCAAGAATGAAGTAGAGAACCAGCTTGGAAGATCCATTAAAGCTCTTCGATCAGATCGAGGTGAAGAATACCTGAGTGGTGAGTTCTTTGACTATCTGAGAGAGTGTGGGATCATATCCCAACTCACTCCTCCTGGAACACCTCAATGGAATGGTGTGTCTGAAAGGAGAAATCGAACTTTATTGGATATGGTTCGATCCATGATGAGTCATGCAACTCTACCTTCATCATTCTGGGGGCATGCACTAGAAACAGCTTCTCTAATACTGAATAATGTTCCATCTAAGAGTGTCTCCAAAATACCATACGAGGTATGGAGTGGAAGACGCCCTAATCTCACGTTTATCAGGATCTGGGGATGTGAGGCTTACTTCAAACGTCAGGATTCTAGCAAGCTAGAACCTAGATCTGATAAGTGTGTGTTTGTGGGGTATCCTAAGGAAACTAAAGGATACTACTTCTATGTCCCAACCGAGAACAAAGTTTTTGTTGCTCGGGGTGCTGTCTTTCTAGAGAAAGAATTTCTTATGAAAGAAGTTAGTGGGAGGAAGTTTGACTTGGATGAGGTCCAAGTGCAAGCACAAGACAAAGAGATGGAATCTGAGCCACCTGCACCGGTTGCTAGGCAACCTGAGGCTCAGACACAGGTCCCGCGTAGGTCTGGGAGAATTCGTCGTGCACCTGAGAGGTATGGGTCACTACCAACCCAACACGATGGGATCTTCATCATTGAGGATGAACCTAGAACCTATGATGAGGCGGTCAGTGGACCGGACTCCGAGAAATGGCTTGACGCCATGAGATCTGAGATGGATTCCATGTCGGCTAACCAAGTCTGGGATTTGGTTGAAATGCCTGATGGGGTAAAACCCATAGGGTGTAAATGGGTCTTCAAGAAGAAGACAGACATGGATGGCAAAATAGTTACCTATAAGGGTAGACTAGTGGCTAAAGGATTTAAACAAGTCCACGGGGTGGACTATGATGAAACCTTCTCGCCAGTTGCCATGATTAAATCCATTCGGATTCTGCTTGCTGTAGCTGCATATCATGATTATGAGATATGGCAGATGGATGTGAAAACAGCATTCCTTAACGGGAAGCTGACTGAGGATGTGTATATGACACAACCTGATGGCTTCATCCATCCTGCAGAGGCTAATAAGGTCTGCAGGCTAAAGAGGTCCATCTATGGATTAAAGCAAGCATCTCGAAGTTGGAATCTTCGATTTGATGAGGCCGTGAGAGATTATGGTTTTATCAAAAGCGAAGATGACGCCTGTGTATACAGAAAATTCAGTGGGAGCTTGGTAATTTTTCTGGTCTTGTATGTTGATGACATACTGCTCATCGGAAACGACATCCCTAGTCTTCAAGCTGTGAAGACATGGTTGGGGAAGTGTTTTGAGATGAAAGACTTAGGGGAGGCCGCCTATATTCTAGGCGTGAGGATCTACCGGGATAGATCCAAGAGGCTCTTGGCCCTTAGTCAAAGTACTTACATTGATAAGGTACTGGAGAGGTTCTACATGGAGCAATCCAAGAAAGGATACCTTCCAGTGAGACATGGCCTTACTCTCTCAAAGAGCCAGTGTCCTACAACACAGGCTGAGAGGGATGACATGAGTTGAATA
This sequence comes from Costus lasius, assembly GCA_027563935.2. Taxonomy (NCBI): domain Eukaryota; kingdom Viridiplantae; phylum Streptophyta; class Magnoliopsida; order Zingiberales; family Costaceae; genus Costus; species Costus lasius. The sequence goes on from CM050450.1 coordinate 24,783,870, forward strand.
CCTTATGCTTCGGCAGTAGGATCGATCATGTATGCAATGTTATGTACTAGACCAGATGTGGCATATGCTGTGAGCATTACCAGCCGATACCAATCCAATCCAGGTCTACAGCACTGGGTGGCTGTAAAGAACATCCTAAAGTATCTGAGAAGAACTAAGGATTTGTTCATGGTCTATGGGGGACAGGAAGAGCTCAGTATGCAGGGCTATACTGACGCATCGTTCCAGCCTGACCCTGACGACTTTAGATCGCAGGCCGGCTATGTGTTCAAGATAAATGGAGGCGCTGTATGTTGGAAAAGCTTCAAGCAATCCACCATAGCAGATTCTACAACCGAAGCTGAGTATGTGGCTGCTTCTGAGGCAGCCGAGGAAGCTGTTTGGATAAGGAAGTTCTTATGTGATCTTCAAGTGGTACCTAGTGCAATGGATCCCATTGAACTCTACTGTGACAACAATGGAGCAATTGCACAAGCCAAGGAACCACGGTCTCATCAAAGATCCAAACACATACTCAGAAGATTTCACCTGATCAGAGAGATCATTGACAGAGGTGATGTCAAGATTAGCAGAGTAGACACAGAGAACAATCTGGCAGACCCATTGACCAAGGCTTTGGCGCAGCAGAAGCATGATGGTCACGCTAGAGATATGGGGTTGAGATTCCTCAACTTCTAGGTCTTAGTGCAAGTGGGAGATTGTTGGTGTATATGCCCTAGGACCTAGTTTTGGTCAACTTATGTACTACTTGACACTGATATTTATATATCATTCTGGCATTATCGTTATCATTGTTTGACTACACCTGCGATTGTGTACTTACATGATAATGTCCCTGGAGACAGATTGGATCTGTGCTCGAATTATAATCCCCAGTCGATGTACCTTAGTGGATATGGGACAGCTATGGCACTTGAGAGACTAGTATGTGGGCTGGTTAGGCACGTGGTGCTAACGTAGACACATGGGTATATCATTGGGGATATACTGGATAGACCCGCTATGAGGCTATGACTTGGTGTCATGAGTTATCCTCATAAGTGACAGGAGATGCATTGATCCCTTGACTTGAGGTCATTGATCATTCTATATGGTTAGGGACTTGCTTTGATACAACCTAACACCTTGCCGTAGCTGGGAGGTCATAACGGTCGTTATTGAGCATGTCACGACCCATATGAGAAGATCAATGGACAGACATAGGATTTGCCCCTTCCCTAAGGAAGTATGATATCCATGGAGCTCCTTTATGGTTCTATGACTGAGAGTGTATGGCCATACCCAGGTGAGAACCTGTTTTAGTCATAGCCATGTGATTGGATGAAAACAAGTGGTGACACACTTGTCCAATCGGATATCAGTACGGCAAAGAGACTGTAATGCATCTGTACCTAGTTGCGATGATGGGGATGTCGATGTCGATATCCATTCCAACGACCTGGGTAGCAGCGATGCACTGCTAGGTGCCACTCACTGCTTGTGATGACCTTTGGTCAGCACTGCCAGCGTCAGAGGAACCTACAGGGTCACACACCTTGATACTTGAGTTCTCGTATTGATCGGGAAGCCTTATGATCGAGTTATTGGATAACTCGGATCTAATTGGGAGATTTCATCAGCGCCAATGGGCCTGATGAGATGGAAGAATGTTATTGGAGCCAAACTTCATTTTTGGCAGGTTGACCCGTATTTGACCATGGTTGGTCACATTTGGATTAGGGTTGCATTGGATTGGATCCAAGTGCTTAATCAACCTATGCAATGATGTTTGGGCTAGCTCATTATCCAATGAGGCCCAATAACAAGTTCTCATGAAGAGATGAGAGGCTAAAAGGGTAAAATGGGGAGAAATCTTCTTCCCCAGGCGCCTATGGGCATAATGGGGAGAAGTGGCGCAATTTGCTTCATAAGGAAGCAATTGGCGCCTCCCCCTTAATCTCTTATGGTATGAATGCCAATATGGCATTACTTGGGGCGCAAGGCAAGGCCTTGGCGCACAAAGAAAGACATGGGCTCTAAAAGGAATGGTTGAATGAGTATTATGGAAATGTCTTGGAGACTTTCCTTATCTCAAACCTTCTCATCGTAGCCGCCCACTTGTCTTAATCCTAGCCTTTCATAAATCGCCTCTTGCCCTATAAAAGAGCACCTAGCCGAGCCCTCTTGTGTGCAATTAATTCCTTGAAGGCGTGAACACAAGGAGAGGGGCGAGTGCTTGGAGCAAAGGGCGCATCTTCCTTCTTCCATAACCGCAAGCCACTTCCTCCTTTCCTCTTGGCGCAAGGAACATTAGTGCTTGGCGTTTTTGGATAGTCTTCCTTCTTCTCTTGGCGCATCATCTCTCTTGGTGGCGCAAGTGAAGTAGACTATCTCCCTAAGGCTTGGATCTTCTTCCCGAGGCTAGCACCGGGCGTGGAAGAAGAGAACTCAAGAGATCCGTGTGTGCGAGACTGCAGAGGGCGAACACTTGGGCGCCTTCATCGACATCGCTCTACATTGCTCTTAAGGTATTTCCTAACTCATCGTGTCGACTCCCTTGCATGCGATCTTCACTGGGTTTTTGGGACCGGCCTGTTTCGGGGACATTCTTCCGCTGCGAAAAATGTATGTCTATAACTCTGAAAAATTGTAAAATGTCCCCGGGGTTTCCCAACATAATCTTAGGTCATGAGTTGGTATACTTTAAGTCTTTTACGATCAAGTAACAAAGAGAAATTTTAATAACAAATATTTATCTCTCTTGCCGAAAGATCGATAATGATTTAAATACCATGCCACTGGCCGGCTTTCTGATGCATTGCATTTACATCATATTTTTGTCTGCATTTTATATGATATTTTGGGTTTATTTTATGATTTTATACTAATTTTTAGTGTTTTTACTTCACTTAGTATAGAATCTTCATTTTTCTTAGATTTTATAAAAATGCAGGTAAAAAGGCACAAAAATGATATATTTTACAAGTTTCGAAGCCTTAGCATGATTCCCAAGGACATTATGAGGTTGCACGTCAAATTTGGAGTGAAAATAGTGAAAAATGCAACATTTACGGCCGTGGCCGTAATTATCTCGGCCGGGCATAATTCTGCGTTCGAAGGGTGATGAAAATCGGCTAAATTAAAAAGTTCACAGAAACTTTCACGGGTGAGGCCATGAATCCTTCACGGTCCGTGAAACTTTCTGTGTACAAAGAGCTCTATACATCGACAAAATTTTGGCCGCAGCCGTAAACACGTTACGGGCCATGAAAGTTTCTGCCCCTTTGTGTTTCTCACTCGATTCTACTCCAAATCGAACCAGAATTGAACCAAACTTTGCAAAAATCTTTCTAGATGGGTTCTACACTAATTAGACTATAAAAGAAAGGATTTTGGAAGAGTTTCGAGGGCTTCTATGGATGAAAACAAACAAAGGTAGTGGCAGCGACGAAATCACTTCCAGGGCAGGATTCGAACAGGAAAGTCGTGCAAAGGAAGAATTAGAGGCTTCATCTTCGTCTCCAAATTGAGGGGAAGCCTTTCTAGTATCTTGTCTAGCGATTTCTTGTAATATTATTGAGTTTTCATGTAATTTTCATCGATGAACATGCTATTTCCTTTGAACATGAACGTGTAAACTATTTTTCGGGATTTGGGGAGTAGCCTATTGATTGATTTATAAATTAAATTTATTGCATGAATCTTTGTTAAAAATCTTATTGAGTTGATTTGATTAGAATTGTATGTATTTCGCTTTAATACTCGGACAAGTTTTATTGCGTTTGAGACGTTGCGAGAAGGACTGGGAGGTGAATCGCAACATCAGAACTATTCTTTTCAAACCTATGAATCCAATCATGAGAGTAGTTTGGATTCGTTTAAAGGATTTCAAGGTTTTCAACAGAACTTAATGAGTCTAGCTGTGTTAATTGTCACGGGAGTAGGGAATTAGCGTAACTAGGTACGAGATTATGCTTCGGAAAGAGGTAATCTGTACATCAGGAAAAATCTCTTTGAACACTTTAATTTTCTGTTCAAAGGTTTATTTTCATTAAATTCATAATCATCAGTGTGGTGAAACCCCAAATCCTGATTTTATCCGAATTGATTTTTACCCAAAACACTATCTCTGTTTCTTTTAATTTGCACTTAGAAGTTTCCAAACAAGAACCACAAATTTGATTCGTCTAGATATAGATCGACCGTGTAATCGTTACTTGACCGCCAGATCCTCGTTGGGAACGATATCTTATTTTATTACTTTGATAAATCCGTGCACTTTCGGACGTATCAAGTTTTTGGTGCCGTTGCCAGAGATCAGGCCAGCCAATATCGATTTAATCGTGAGATTTATAGACTAGACATTTTTTTGTTTTGTTTTTATTTTTATTTTTATTTTTGTTTTTGTTTTTGTTTTTGTTTGTTTTTCACATTCTTTTTATTTAAAGTTAGTTTAGGTTATTTTTTTTCTTTTTGGATTAACACGTTGTATGAACAGAAAAACTCATGCCAAAAATCACTTGACTAGATATTTTAAGCTTTATTTTGCAATTCCTGTCTTACACTTTGTATTTCTAAATTGTATTGCATAAATTAAAAATATGATGTTTAACTAATATCAATGGTCAAATTAGAGGTATGTGCCACCGATAATGACAAGAGAATATGACACGGATGCATTAGAATCACTTGCAGTAAAGGTAAATTCTTTTACTCAACAAACTGATTATTTAAGCATGTAATATTCTAAGTTGAAATCTATTACTTACGATATTTGTGGATATCATGGGCATCATTATACTGAATGTCAATTAGGAAATCATATATCCTTTAACTCATGCCCTAGTACCTATAATCTAAGTTAGAGAATCATCAAAACTTATTTTATCATAATGACCCAACACCTATTCCATAATCAAACCTTAGTCAACCTAAAAAATCCAATCTTGAAGCTATGCTTGAAAAATCTATAGCTGATATGACCAAACAAAGTGAGGAATTTTATAGTATAATTTATGGCACCAATAAAAATGGCATAGAGGAAGGAATCCATGATGAATCTGAAAATTTTGTAGAGTTAGAACAATCATTAGTCATGACTCCTGATTATGATTTAACTTTTTCAAATTTTGATGATTTTGAAAATTTTAAATACCCCATTAACCCTTCCTCGGCACTTTACCAGCCATCCAGTCCCCTCTCACATAACATAGTGTCTTACAACACAAATACATGAGACATATTTGAAGAAAATTTTGAACTTTGGGCGACTTGTGAGAAGAAGGATAATGAATTTAAGGATACTCAAGTAAGAACTAATGAGATAAATGGGGATGCATTTGATAGTGTTAGGATGGAATACCCCATTGAAGAGAAAGAAATTGAGGAGAAAGATGTAGAAGAGAATCATGTGCATATTACACCACCACCACCATATGAACCATTAATTCCTTTTCTCCAGAAAAATTTATTAGAAATTTGCATGATGGATGATGAAAGAAATGATTATAAGGATAATAATGATGAGGTAGATGAACTATTATTTGATTCAAATGCTACCACAGGTACCCAAGAGATGATAACACATAAGATTCTTGATCACATTGGCATTGAGATAAGTGAAAAACCCGAAACAAAATTTGAAAACTTCTTGATCAATCCAAGGTATGAATTCTTTGATTTTAATTCTAATCTTCTTCCAATTGCTAATACAAATTTAAAAGAAGAATGCATGATATTACTCTTGGATAAATGCAGAAAAATTATTGGGTATTCTTTGCATAACTTTAATTTTTATTTTTGTATACATGTATTGGTCACTACGACATGGAACCACCTGTTTAACTAGATATATACTTTGGTGTGCATACTCTTGAGACAGAGAAAGAGCAGAAGACTATATGCTCTCTATTATGATACTGATTCACTAACTTCACTATAACATGAAGCTATGGTCAAGCTAATGACCTTAAACAAGCGCTTTTTGGGAGGCAACCCAAATTTTAACTTTTACTACTCCTAGTTTTAGTTTTTGATTTTCTTTAAATTTTTATAAATTTATGCAGCATGATTTGATGAATTTTTATTCATGAAAAATCTTTTAATAAGTTGTTTTATATGCAGGAATTTTTGGGAAATTATTACTTAAAGAATAGGTGTCAAACAAAACAATCACGGGTGTAGACGTGAATCATATACCGACCATGATTTTGATGACATTTTCTTTGTGAGTATGGTAAATGTGATTTATATGATAAAACATGACGGTATTTGAAATTCGAAACTTGTTTACTATGTAAAATGTTAATATCTTTGATGTAATTAAGTTTTTGGATTTTTCTGAGTCATGTTTGCATATATTGATATAATTGTATAGGGTTTCGCTCACATTATAAAGGGAACTCTTGCAAAAAATTTTCTGATATCTGTCATTCATTGATTTAATGTTTATACACATGCAACAATTTAAGTCTAGGGTGTCCCCACATATATTATTTTTCCTTCATAGCTTTATAGATATGTATTTTTAATATTTATGATTTTTAAGGAATATCAAGTTTGTTTTATCCTTAATTTTGAATTTAGGAAATATTTTGAGTATTTGATTTGAAGACTTAGGGATTTTTTGAAATTTCATATAGACTTAAATTATTGAGTAAATTCAATTCTGGTATTGATAAAATGCATATGTGAATTGTTATATGTTCATACGACACGTGCATAGTATCTTTATATTTGAAGTTTAATTTATCTAATTTTGCTTGATGGAAATTTTTGTGAATAGAAAATTAGTGATATTTTTTTAACTGAGACTTGCTCCAACTCCTCTGGTTGAGTAATCTTAGGTCATGAGTTATATTATACCACGAGTTGGTATACTTTAAGTCTATTGTGATCAAGTAATAGGGAGAAATCTTAAAAGTAAATATTTATCCCTCTTGCTGAAAGATCGATAATGATCTAAGTACCATGCCCTTGACCAGCTCTCTCCAGAAATAGAAATAAAAAAAAAAGAAAGAGAAGAAAAAGAGAAAAGAATAAAAATTGAGAAAAAGATAAAGCTGTAGGTCAAGTGGACAACTCCGCTGACTTTAAGATTGAGACTATGAGTTAAATTATACTACTCTGTGGTATACTTTAAACAATGTTATGATGCTAACAGGAAGGGCGCATAACCATTTAAAGACCAAATTGCATTAAAAGTCTCTTATCTTTAACATCACTGAAATTCTTGAAGTAGAAATTTTATCTATTAAGTGAAGTGGATTTATTAAGATGAGAGTATTTGATACTTAGTATGTGAAGATTGAATATTATGACATGAATTATGATTTTTATCTTTCTTGGATTGTAAACTCTTGGGAATTTATCTCTATTATGATTTTTCTTAAGTTACTTGAGTTCTAAAAAATTGATTGCTTAAATTGTGGACTAAGGACATTATTAAAGGAAAAACAAATGAATGCTCCTTATCTTTACATTCTCTATACATATCAGAATATTACTTGAGGATAAGCAAAGCTTTAAGTTTAGGATATTTTGATGCATTGCATTTACATCATATTTTTGCTTGTATTTTATATGATATTTTGGGCTTATTTTACAATTTTATACTAATTTTTAGTGTTTTTACTTCACTTGGTATAGAATCTTCACTTTTCTTGATTTTTATAAAAATGTAGGTAAAAAGGCACAAAAATGATGGATTTTATAAGTTTTGAAGCCTTAGCATGATTCCCAAGGATATTATGAGGTTGCACGTCAAATTTGGAGTGAAAATAGTGAAAAACGCAACATTTACGGCCTTGGTCGTAATTATCTCGGTCGGTCGTAATTCTGTGTTCAAAGGGTGATGAAAATTAGCTAAGTTAAAAGTTCATAGAAACATTCACGGGTGAGGTCATGAATCCTTCACGGTCCGTGAACTTTCTGTGTACAAAAAACTCTATACACCGACAGAATTATGGCCGTAGCCGTAAACACGTTACGGGTCGTGAAAGTTTCTGCCCTTTTGTGTTTCTCACTCGATTCGACTCCCAATTGAACCAGAATTGAACCAAACTTTACAGAAACCTTCCTAGATGGGTCCTACACTGATTAGGCTATAAAATGAAGGATTTTGAAAGGGTTTCGGGGGCTTCTACAGGATGAAAACAAACGGAGGCAGTGGCGGCAGTGAAAATCACTTCTAGGGTAGAATTCGAACAAGAAAGCCATGCAAAGGAAGAATTAAAGGCTTCATCTTCATCTCCAGATTGAGGGGAAGCCTTTCTAGTATCTTGTCTAGTGATTTCTTGTAATATTATTGAGTTTTCATGCAATTTTCATCAATGAATATGCTATTTTCTTTAAACATGAACATGTAAACTCTTTTTTGGGATTTGGGGAGCAGCCCGTTGATTGATTTATGAATTAAATTTATTGCATGAATCTTTGTTAAGAATCTTATTGAGTTGATTTGATTAGAATTGTGTGTATTTTGCTTTAATACTATGGACAAGTTTTATTGCGTTTGGGACGTTGCGAGAAGGACTGAGAGGTAAATTGCAACGTCAAAACTATTCTTTTCAAACCTATGAATCCAATCACGGGTATAGTTTGGATTCGCAATTTCAAGGTTTGTTATAGAACTTAATGGGTCTAGCTGCGTTAATTGTCACGGGAGTACGGAATTAGCGTAACTAGGTACCGAATTACGCTTTGGGTGGAGGTAATCTATATACTAGGAAAAATATCTTTCAACGCTTTAATTTTCTATTCAAAGGTTTATTTTCATTAAATTCATAATCATCAGCGTGGTGAAACACCCAAATCTTAATTTTATCCGAATTGATTTTTACCCAAAACACTACCTCTATTTTTTTAATTTGTACTTAGAAGTTTCCAAACAAAAATCACAAATTTGATTCGTCTAGATATAGATTGACCGTGTAATCGGTACATGACCGCTAGATCCTCCTTGGGAACGATATCTTATTTTATTACTTCAATAAATCCGTGCACTTGCGGACGTATCACTTTCTCCACGAATAAAAAAAAGAAAGGAGAAAAAGAGAAAGCTCTAGGTTAAGTGGACAACTCTGCTGACCTTATGATTGAGACTATGAGTTACATTATACTGCTCTGCGGTATACTTATAAATAATATTATGATGCTAACAGGAAAGAGCACATAATCGTTTGAAGACCAAATTGCTCTAAAAAATATCTCTTATTTTTAACAATGCCAAAAATTCTTGAAATAGAAATTTTTGTCTGTTAATTAAAGTGGATTTATTAAGATGAGAGTATTTGATACTTAGGTGTGTGAAGAATGAATATTATGACATGAATTGTGAATTTTATCTTTCTTAGATTGTAAACTCTTGGGAATTTATTTCGATTATGATTTTTCTTAAATTACTTGAGTTCTGAAAGATTGATTACTCAAATTGTGGACTAAGGACATTATTAAGGGAAGAACAAAAGAGTGTTCCTTATCTTTACATTCTCCATACATATCAAGATATTTCTTGAGGACAAGCAAAGCTTTAAGTCTAGGGTATTTTGATGCGTTGCATTTACATCATATTTTTCCCTATATTTTACATAATATTTTGGGATTAATTAGATGATTTTATACAATTTTTAGTGTTTTTATCTTCTTTTGTATGGAATCTTCACTTTTCTTAGTTTTTATGAAAATGCAAGTAAAATAGCATGAAAATGATGAATTTTATGAGTTTTAAGGTCATAGCACAGTTCCCGAGGAAATTATGAAGTCACACGTCAAATTTGGAGTGAAAACAATGTCAGACGCAACATTCATGGCCGTAACCGTGAGTTTTTCGGCTGGCCATGAGCTTCGTGTTTAAGGGTGGATTTCACGGCTAAGTTAAAAACTTCACAAGAAACTTTCACGGGTGAGGCCGTGAGTCCTTCACTGGCCGTGAGTTTTTCTGTATACACAACTTTTAGTTCATAGAAACTTTCATGGCCGCAACCGTGAATAGTTCATGGGCCGTGAGTTTTTTTTTACTCTACCATTTTTTCGCTCGATTCGACCCCGAATCGAGTTATAATTGAACCAAACTCTCCAGAATTCTTCCTTAAAGGATTCTGAACCGATTAAACTATAAAAGGAAGAATTTTTGAAGGGCAACAGAGACTTTTTTGGGCAAACACGAACAGAGGTGGCAACTAGGGAGAAATTCACTTTCAAAGCCAAATTCAAGCAAGAAATTCACGCAAAGGGAGGATTTGACACTTCATCTTCATCTCTAGATCGAGGGGAAGCATTTTTGATTACTTGTCTAATGATTTCTTGTGTTTTTATTAGGATTCAATGCAAGTGTCATCAAGATACATGATATTTTCTATAAACATGAACGCTTAAACTCTTTTCCGGGATTAAGGATGTAGTCCACTGATGTTTATGGATTAAAATATATATCTTCAGTCTTTGATAAAATATTTTATAGTATTGATTTGATTTGAAGTATGTTATTTATGTGATTTTCTCTAGCCAAGTATGTTTACGTTTCAGACGTTGCGAGAAGGACCGAGAGGTGAATCGCAACGTCGGAATTATTCTTTTCAAACCAATGAATCCAATCACGAGAGTAGTTTGGATTCGTTTGAAGGATTTCATGATTTTTCATAGAACTTAATGAGCCTAGTTGCGTTAATTGTCACGAGAGTAGGGAGTTAGCGTAGCTAAGTACCAGATTACACTTCGGGGGAAGGTAATATGTACCTTAGGAAAAATCCCTTTCATTACTATAATATTCTGTTGAAGGATTAATTTTTATTAAATTAATAACTATCAGTGTGGTGAAACCCCGAGTCCCGACTTCTTAAAATGGATTTTTACCTTAAAACACTACTTTTGTTGCTTTTCATACTTAGAGTTCACACAAAATCACAAATTGATCCGTCTAGATATAAACGAGTCTTGTAATCGTTACTTGACCGTTAGATCCTCCTTGGGAATGATATCTTATTTTATTACTTCGATAAATCCGTGCACTTGCAGACGCATCAAAAATAAAAGTGTTTAGTAAAATCTTTCCTTGTGTTTATTTGTGAGGAAAATAAAAAGAAATAAGAAGAATTTTATTAAAAAGAAAAATGAAAAGGATTTTACATCCTTGTGTTCGCATCGGTTGCTCTTTTATAGGTAATATACGATGAGGTTGAATCTTGATTTTGACATGCCGACAGGCAATAGGAATGCTCATTTTGTTCTTATCTGATGTGTTTTTTTTCCTTTAGTTTTATTTTTCATTGCATAGGGGGCTTATAATTGAGCGGAGAATTGCTATTTTATCTTCATCTACTATACATGCAATCTCTCCGATTCTTATCTGATGTGTTCTCATGTGCATTTTAGAACAATCCCACTATGGAGAGAAAGATAATAAATTGAATAAAAATATCCCTTTATGAAGGATAGGCATGGTGCATAAGCTCCAACATGTGCACATTGATGGATTTTTGTGCTCATTTATGTATTCATCTTTGACTTTGTGTTTCCTTGGACGGAAAATTAAGAGAAAAGAATGGAAAACACATTGAATCTTGTAGCATTTTTCATCCAGATTCATTTTGTTTTCCATTCTTTCCTCCCAATTTTTCGTCCAAGGAAACACAGTGTAATGGATAAGATTTGTGTGTAAAGATTATTTAGGACATCTCTACTACATGATTCAGACATGAGATTCATGATTTACCATACTTATCCATTTCCACAAGGGATACTAGCGATGAGAGCTCCTATATGTGGAGTGAGATTTGTTTCTCATTGAATTATCTATATACACGAAAGCACCAATTAGAGCTCTAGTTACTCAAATAGTAGCTCGTGAGTAGAAATTAGCACCCATCATAAGTGAGCCTCACATTAACCACCTACTCAATATTGCATAACCAAATTCTTGTCATCAACACCTCACTATTTGATGCTAGCCAAGCTACCTTTCTTAGCTTCTAAGCTAAGCATTGATGCCAATACAACTAAGCTCAATTGGCCAATTAAGGCTTCTCTATTGATGCTAATTGATATCATGTATATATATGATATATAGTGACTTAATTTTATTATTATTTTAGAGTAAAATGCATACTTTGTCTTATTTATTTACCTAAATACTTTGTATTATTCAGAATATTCACTTTTCCTTGGTTTTATTGAAATGTAGGGAGATCTGAAGATATGGGACGACTCCTCATGATGAGACGAAGCTACACGTTAAATTTCAACTCAAACAGAGTTTTCTACATTCTTCACGGGCACGGCCGTGTATGAGCCTGCTTTCCCAGACTGCGCCGAGCCATTCACGGGCATGCCTGTGCATCCATGCACGGCCATGAAGGACTCGGCCGATTTTTCTAGAAATTGACGAAGCGTTCATGGGCACACCCGTGAACCCATACATGGCCGTGAGGAGTTAGTTTTGCAAAAAATAAAGATCGATGAACTGTTCATGGGCAGGGTCGTGCATCCATGCACGGCCGTGAACGGTTCCCCCCTACACGATACCTGTTCGGTTTTTCGCTCATTTCTCACTATTTTTGGAGCAGAATTTGCTAAAATTTCATGGAGACCTTCCTAACTTGACAATCGACATTTTGGGATGGGAATCACGCGATTTCGTGGAGAAACTTTTATAGAGAATCTTTTATATCTTGTGTTTATTTTAATAGTTGAAATTTGTGGGCGACGACCAAAGCAGAAGCTCCATGCCATCTACTTCGCCATTGCTACACCAGACATATCATGACATCCTTCTATGGTCAATCTAGTGACTTTAAAGAAGTGCTTGTTGGAAGGCAATCCAACCTCTTGTCTAAACTTTTTATAGTTTCTTATTTATTTTTGTTACTTAGACTTTCTAGTTTTTAAATTTTCTTTCATAATTATTCTTTCTAAGTTGTACCCAGCTGATGGTAATTTTTCTGGAATTTTTCAAGTACTTACGAGCCATTCATGGTCGCACCCGTTCATGCATGCACTGCCGTGAACGGCTCGTCACACTTACCTGCGAGAGCGCCGAGCCATTCACGGGCTAGGGCGAGCATCCATACACAGCCATGAATGAATCGTAATATTCTTTTTGCCTGCGCGCTAAAGCTTTCACGGGCAGGGGTGTGAAGATGCTTTGTATTATTCAGAATCTTCACTTTTCCTTGGTTTTATTAAAATGTAGGGATTTTGCCCTAAAATAGGTGGAATTTGGAAGATCTTAAGATATGGGATGACTCCTGATGATGAGACGAAGCTATACGTCAAATTTTAGCTCAAATAGAGTTTTCTACGCTCTTCACGAGCATGGCCGATGCACGGCCGTGTATGAGCCTGCTTTCTCATACTGTACTGAGCTGTTCACGGGCATGCCCGTGCATCCATGCACGGCCGTGAAGTACTCGGCCGACTTTTCTAGAACTTGACGAAATGTTCACGGGCACACCCGTGAACCCATACATGGCCATGAGGAGTTAATTTTGCAAAAAATAAAGATCGTCGAACCGTTCACGGGCATGGCCGTGCATCCATGCATGGCCGTGAACGGTTCCGCCCTCCATGACACTCATTCGGTTTTTCGCTTGTTTCTTACTATTTGTGGAGCAAAATTTACTGAAATTTTGTGGAGACCTTTCTAATTGGGCAACCGATATTTTGGGACTGGAATCTTATGATTTCGTGGAGCGATTGGAGAGAATGAAGAGAAAGGGTGACAACTAGGGTTTCAGGAGATTTTCTTAGCGACGGGACTGTTTAGCTTGATTTCTCCCTCGTTTTGATGCCGAGGATCGTGCTCTACCCTCTCCCATCAAGGATCTACCCTTCTCTCTAGTTTGATTCAATTTGTTTGAGAGATTTCATGTATTTGACGATGTATACGGAGCATAAGCCTATTTTCGGGGTTTGAGCGTAGCCCGCTGTAAAAATATTGATTATTAATGTCTGATTTATACATTACTCAAACTTGTCTTTGTTCTTATTTATGTTTAAGAAGTTTTAATCCATGATTATGTACTAGCCATGCATATTTGTGTTTTAGACGTTGTGGGAAGGACTGAGAGGTAAACCACAACGTCGGATCCCCTTAGATTGGACTGGTGATTTTGGCCATGAGAGTTGTCGAAATCATCCGATGAACAATAATTCTTCACAGAACCCATTGGATCTGCTTAACCCAGTAAGTCACGAGAGTAGGAGACTTGGGTTAAGTTAGATACTGGACCGTGGCTTGAGAGGGAACGAGTTTGTACCCTAGGAAGGATTATCTTAAGAACATAGGTAAAACATATTTAAAACATCAATATTAACTTTCTTTCATGCTTCAGTGTGGTGAAATCCAAAATCCCGATTCTCTCTCAAGATCTTCACAACTCGCTTGTTCTTTATTCTGCATTAGACTTGCTTAGTTTACTTTCTTGTATTAGGATTTTAATGACACTCCTATATTTATTGATCGCCTAGCTATTGGTTAACTAATCAGCAGTACTTGACCCATAGTCCTTGTGGAATCAATACTTTCTTATTACGCGATAGACCGTGCACTTAGGGTACAACCCTATCACTGACCTAAGTGGTCTAGTCACTAAGCAAGTTTATGTCGACTTTGTTGCTTCACCATGTGTGGAATGTCTTTCTCGAGTCTCAGTGACGTAAGTAAGTTTTGGAAATGACATTGTAGTAATGATACCAACCGCTTAGTAATTTTCACAACATGTGGTTGCTGATAGTGTTGTCATGCACAGGTAGATGCAAAAGACATGGCATGGCTAGTAAAAGAGAGGGATGGAATACTAACAAGAATAAGTGTATAATGAAGATGAAGCATCAATGAGGATATCATTATTGACATCGTGAATGACTAGTATATCAATAAGGACATGAACATTTACATCAAGAATAAATGATATGTCATTGAGGATGTAACCATTGACATTGGGATGAGGATACGTAGAAGACATAGTCCTTCAGTTTAAAATAAGGAATATATTCATTAGGGCATGTGCATTATAACTGAAAATAAATGGTGTGTCAATGAGGACATGATCATAGTAATTAAAATAAGGATGTTCACGGGCATGGGCATAATGATTGAGAATTTACTTTGTTAAAAATGATGCAGTTATCAAAGTTTAATCACCTGACCAATTCGTACATAAAATCTTATCATAACATATATGATCATTAATATTTCTTATGACCCAATGTACAGGGTGGATTTGGTTTATTTAGAAGAATAATTTGTTCAAGAAACAAGAGATATAACCAATAGCGTGATAGATTACTATGACATAGTCATCAAATGTCTATCTTTTTATATATAATCCGATAGTGGGGTTGCTATTAATTATCTTTCATAATCCTTTCATCATGCAAATGTTATTGTACTAAGGTTTTAAAAATCATCGTGCATTGCTCGAGCAATACATACTAGTTTGAGATAATATCGGAATTGATATATGTAGTGTCCATATGTCCAATATACATACTATTTAGTATCAAAGCATAAAGTACATACTAGATTTATTAAAGCTTTAAATCTTACTTTGTACTTTCTTTATATTTTTAATTAACATTTTTTTTATTTTAAATACTTTATTGCAAGCAATTTCCTCTCATGCATGTGACATTTTCTAATGGATCTTTTTGATTAATTTGAATCAGTTATTATTTAGCACATTTTTTGCTTTGTTTTGTTTCTAACTATATTAAAAAAATTGTAAAAGAAATAATTTTCTATCTTACTTTTTTAACTAAAAAATTTATAATGCTAGAACTGTATGGGCCCACATTGGAGAATAATCTCTTTTTTTTATATATTGTTTATTAGACCATGTTAGACCCAACGATTAAAAAACCAGTTGTATGGGTGGTGTGAACTAGTCCGACCTTGCCGACTATTGACACTTTCTCGATTCTAAAGAAAAGCTTTATCACATTTCTTCCACTATGGTTCCGAGTTATCTTGCATGGGAGATGGCGTACATACTATGGCGTTATTTTTATTACATGATTTATTAGCACATACTCTTTGAGTCTTTATAAAACTTAGGCCCCATTTGACTTAACTTCTGAGTCTGTTTATAACTTTGTGGCTAGTAGAAATTAAGAAGCTAAAGCGTTTGGCCCTTCAGCTTCTCTGTTCTAACTCACAAATTAGCTACTTCTCTGAGAAGTAGAGGTGAAGTTGCTTCTCTAGCCTCCCACCTGCTTATGCTCAATAACCCTTATATGTAATAATAATTTTTAAATAGTATAACTCATATTATTTTTAATAATATTTTAATTATAGTTAACTACAAATTTAATCATATAATTTTTAACTTAGTAATTTTTTTAATAAAAAATTATTTATTATAAATAGAATAACATAACCATAAGCGATGCATCCAAACACTCTCAAACTTCTTCGGCCAGTATTTTTTCAACTAGCACTTCTTTAACCAGCAAAAGCTAAAAATAGAAACTGGGCCAAACGGAGCTTTAATTAGGCTATTAAAATTTTGGCTCAATCCAAAGAATCAAATAACTGAACCAATTTTTTGGGGGTTAGTTTGATTTTATTCTTAATTTGTGTGGTTTTGTTCGATTTAAAATTAAAAAAAATATATTTTGGATTTTGGTCTACCACTAAAATTTTAGGTTGAGTAAAATTAACATAGTTATTTATAAATTTTATATAAATATTTATATTATAGTACCAATTTCACTTGATAATAATAAATAATTATGTAAAATATAAAAACTAAATTCAATCTAATCCAAGGCAATTCTAACAACTTGAAAATTTTTTTATTTAGTTTTTTTTATATATAAAAAAATATTTGAATTTGGTAAGAAATTTATAGGAATTTCAATTCGAGTTTGAATTAA
This sequence comes from Costus lasius, assembly GCA_027563935.2. NCBI lineage: Eukaryota > Viridiplantae > Streptophyta > Magnoliopsida > Zingiberales > Costaceae > Costus > Costus lasius. The sequence goes on from CM050450.1 coordinate 24,800,721, forward strand.
TTTGATTGGATGTGGTGGACATTGAACCAAATAGATATTCCCACACACCATAACATAATGTTCTATGGGTATACTCTCTCTATAAAGAATTTTTAAACCTTAAACAAGATGATAAATTTCTTTAATAATATTATTCTCTTCCCTAAGTAAGATGAGATGAATTGCGTATTTATCAACTTCTAATCTTTGCTGATACTAATAAACAATGTTAGGATTTTCTTGTAGCAAAATTTCTTTGTAGGCTTATTGGTAAGCACTACCATCCTTAGTCAACTTCATATAGATGGCATTCTTAAAAATGCCTTTAAGCTTTTTAGGATCGCCTTTGCGCCGAGCTGCAAACTGAATGCGTGTGCCCTAAGGGGAGTCTTATGTGGAAGTTACATGCTTGATAGAAATTGGAAGAAGTATTGAGAGGGACAAGATGAATAAGAAGTATTCTATTGATAATTCCTTGCATACATTACAAATGAGACATAACATTCTCTATTTATAGAGAGTTCTACAAAGTTTGTAATAAGTCTAATGTAACATCAAAATTAAATTTTGTAATAACCTCCTCTTTTAATTTTCATCTTCAATGACAATTAACATAACTTTATTTTTATCCTTCACCTTCCATGGCAATAACCTTCACTTCAATTGCAATTTCTTAACTCCCATAGAATTAACTAGTTATCAATTTTAGCCACCAAGATAATTAAGTTTAATTATTCTTCAATTCTCTCCCTTAAACTTAATTTCCTTTGCATCCATCATGCCAAGTTGTGTCTTGAACTTTGAAAATAGATGAACTCCAAGTGGTTTAGTGAAAATATCACCAACTTGATCATGTGACTTGATGTGCACTAGTTCCACATTCTTGATCTTCACTTGTTCTCTAATGAAGTGAAATTTTAAGTCAATATGCTTGCTCCTTTCATGATATATCGGATTCTTTGCTAGTGCAATGGCAGATTTATTGTCACTAAAAATTTGTGTAGCCTCCTTTTGTTGAATAAGCATATACAATGGTCTTCTAAGCCATATACAATGACACACACAAGAAGATGCTGCAATATACTCTGCTTCACATGTTGAGAGTGTAACATTTGCTTGTTTCTTTGATGACCAAGTAAAAGCAGTGTCTCCCATATAAAAGACAAATCCAGTGGTACTCTTTCTATCATCAAGGTCACCACCCCAATCACTATCTGTATATCCAACCAATTCAAATTTATTAGAACGTGAATAAAATAATCCTTGCGAGAGAGTACCTTTGATGTATCTCAAAATTCTTTTAGCCGCCTTCCAATGAGTTGATTTAGGCTCCTCCATGAATTTACTTATTAATCCAACACCGTAAAGTATATCAGGCCTTGAACATGTTAAATATCTTAGGCTTCCAACTAAACTTTTGTAAAGTGTTGGATCAATAGTTTTTCCTTCATCTTCTTTTGAAAGTTTAACTCCACAATCAACTGGGGTGCTAATTGGATGACAATCTTCCATTTTAAAACACTTCAGTACTTCCTTTGCATAAGCTTCTTGTGAAATAAATATACCTTGTGAACTTTGCTTTACTTCAATACCATGAAAATAAGACATTAATCCCATGTCGGTGATGTCAAATTCCTTCATCATTGCTAGCTTGAAGTCTTCAAACATGAGTGGATCATTTCCTGTAAAGATTAGATCATCCACATACAAGCATAGATATAGTATCTTTCCACTCATTTCTTTACAATACAAGGCATGTTCATATGGGCATTGTGTAAAATTGTTATTTTTAAGATAAGCATCTATTCTTGCATTCCATGCCCTTGGAGCTTGCTTTAAGCCATAAAGTGCTTTCTTCAATCTTAACACTCTGTTCTCATGTCCTTTTCTAACATAGCCCTTTGGTTGTTCAACATAAACTTCTTCTTCAAGAAAACCATTCAAAAATGCAGATTTGACATCTAGTTAAAATATTTGCCATTTGTTTTGAGAAGCTAAAGAAATGAGCAATCTAATGGTTTCCAATCTAGCAACGGGGGCAAAATACCTCATCATAGTTGATTCTAGCTTGTTGCTTGTAGCCTTTTGCCACTAATCTAGCTTTATACTTCTCCACCTTTCCTTGTGCATTTTTCTTTACTTTAAAAACCCATTTCACTCCAATGGGTTCATGTCCTTGAGGCAAAGTGTATACCTCCCATGTTTTGTTCTTCTCTATAGACTTAATCTCTTCATCCATTGCTTTTTTCCAATTATCATCTTTGATAGCATCTTCAAGTAACACAACATCTTCATTAGCAAAAAGGCAAACAAGATTAAATTGATTTGTCACCTCATATAATTCTTGTATGCTCCTTGTTTTTCGTGGAATTGGACTATCTTCAAACAAAGTTGTAGTTGATGAAGTTGTTAAGGATGATGATGATGAAGACTCTTCAACTATGGCTTTGATTTGGTCTTCTTCCCTATCTGTGCTCCAATCCCATGCCTCTTCTTCATTAAAGTCCACATCTCTACTCACAATGACTTTATTTTCATGTGGATCAAATAGCTTGTAAGCCTGAGAGTTTTCACTATAGCCAATGAAGATGTATTTGATACTTTTATCATCCAACTTTTTTCTTTTTTGATCATGAACATGAGCATATGTAATAGACCCAAAAATCTTTAAATGAGAAATATTAGGCTTCTTACCACTCTATGCTTCTTGTGGTGTCACTTTTTCTAAGCCTTTGGTTGGACATCTATTGAGTAAATATATCGAGCAAGCCACCGCTTCTCCTCAAAATTCTTTAGGCATTTTTTTGCTTTGTAGTATACTCCTCACCATGTCAAGGATAGTTCGATCGTTTCTTTCGGCTACTCCATTTTGTTGTGGGGAATAAGGCGTTGTCAATAGGGATGGCAACGGGGGCGGGTCTGGGTCGGGTTTTGCCATCCCCGACCTGACCCCGACTTCCCCAAACCCATCCCCGAACCCGACCTCGAACCCGACGGGTTTAGAAAACCCTGCCCCACACCCAACCCCGCGGGGAAACCCGATCCCGCCCGACCTAAAAAATAAATATATATTATAAATAATATTTTAAAATTAATTTGCATTCTTTATTCATAATATATAAATAAAAAAATATTTTACATAAACTATATCATCATTTCTACATAAATTATTAAAATTTAGTAACTAGGTTATAACTTATAAGGGGTAAATTTGTTATTTTAATAGTCAGGGCGGGTTCGGGGTCGGGTTCGGGGCGGGTACCTAAATTCCCATACCCGACCGCAACCCGACTATACCCCCATCGGGTTTTCCCCGAACCCGACCTGACCCCCGGTCAACCCGGGTTTTCCCTGTTGACTTCAGGTCGGGTCGGGTCAGGGATAGGGTTTTTTGCCATCCCTAGTCGTCAATAATCTTCTAATGTCATTCTCTTGACAAAATAACTCAAAAGACTCGGATGTAAATTCTCCTCCACGATCGGATCTCAATACTTTGATAGTTTGGCCATTTTGATTCTCCACTTGTTTTTTGAATCTTTTGAATGCTTCAAGTGCCTCCGATTTCTCCTTTAGGAAGTATACATATGTCTTCCTACTAAAATCATCAATAAAAGTTAGAAAATAACGATGCTCACCATAGGAGGATGGAGAAATTGGTCCACATATGTCGGTATGGATGAGATCAAGAGGTTTCTTTGCATGATATGTTGACTCCTTTGGAAAAATTTTTCTTGGTTGTTTGGAAAGAACACATTCTTCACATAAATGATCTTGTGTATGGATATGAGGAAGGTCTTCTACCATTTCTTTGCTTGAAAATAACTTGAGAGCACCAAAGTTAACATGTCCAAATCTTAAATGTCATAACCAAGAGCTATCATTCATTTTGACATTTAAACACATAGTATCAACATGCTTTATGCTCAACACAAATAATTTTTTCTTGGACATTTCAACTTGTGCTACTAACTTCATATCTCTATTTCTCAAGAAAATATTTCTATCTTTCATATGCACATCATATCCTTTTTCCAAAAGTTGGCCAAGACTTAGGATATTAGTTTTCATATTTGGCACATAATAGACATTGGAAATGAAATGATGATTTCCTTCTTTAGATTGAATGAAAATTTTACCTTTTCCCTTCACTTCTACCTTTGAGAAATCTCCAAATGATACATGCCCATGAAGTGCTTCATCCAACTCCATAAACATGTGCTTGTGCCCACACATATGATTACTTGTTCCACTATCCAAATACCAAAGATCTTGGTTGCCTCTATCATCTTCCTTTTATGCTAGCAATAAAATTGATTCATTTTCTTTTTCTTCTTTTTTCACATAGTTAACCCTCTCATCAACTTGATTGGATTTATTATACCAACAATTCAATGAAAAATGACCAAGCTTATTGCATGTGTAACAACGAACTTTAGATTTATCATACCTTCCACCTCTTGAGAGACCACCTCTTTTTTGTTCTCTTCTTGTATTTTCTTCATCACCATGATTTTGTTGCACTTGTCTTCGGCCTCTTCCATAGAACTCACCACGACCTCTACCTCTTCTGCTGCCTCTATCACAATAGCTTCCCATTTCTCCTCTTGCTTCTTCATCTTTATCTTTAAGAGAGAGCTTGCTTTGAAGAGCTTGTTCAAAGGTCTCTTGTTTCTTCCTTTGAAGCCTTTGCTCATGAGCTTGGAGAGTACCCATGAGTTCATCAATAGTCATAGTCTCTAGATCTTTTGCCTCCTCTATCGCTACTGCAATATAATCAAATTTTGCATCTAATGAGCGTAGGATTTTCTCCACCACTCGATTATCTTGTAAGGATTCCCCATTCCTTTTAATTGGTTGACCACGATCAACACTCTTGTGAAGTAGTCCGATATGGACTCTCCCTCTTTCATCTTTTAACTGTCAAATTCACCACGAAGGGTTTGTAGTCGTACCTTTTTTACCTTCTCAATTCCTTTAAAAGAGTTTTGGAAAATCTCTCATGCTTGCTTGGAGTTAGTGGCGATCTTCTCAAATGTTCCTTCATCTACTCTTTGGTAGATCAAGAAGAAAGCCTTCTTATCTTTCTTCCTTGACTCCTTCAAGGATTCTCTTTGATTTGCTACTAGGGTAGCTTCATCTTGGGGTTCAACATACCCCTTCTCTACTAGCTCCCACACATCTTGTGATCTTGAGAACCAAGCAATGCCTTCATTTGGATACTCCAATTTTCATAGTTGTTGGTAAGGCGGGGAATAGGAAATGACATATTAGAGGCCATGGCTAATGTGGCTCTGATACCACTTTGATAGAAATTGGAAGAAGTATTGAGAGAGACAAGATGAATAAGAAGTATTGTATTGATAATTCCTTGCATACATTATAAATGACATAACATTCTCTATTTATAGAGAGTTCTACAAAGTTTGTAATAAGTCTAATGTAATATTAAAATTAAATTTTGTAATAACTTCATCTTTTAATTTTCATCTTCAATGACAATTAACATAACTTTATTTTCATCCTTTTACCTTCCATGGCAATAACTTTCACTTTAATTATAATTTCTTAACTCCTATGAAATTAACTAGTTATCAATTTTAGCCAAAGATAATTAAATTTAATTATTCTTTAATGCTACAGGGTGGTAGAGGAGGAAAAAAGTCTCCAGGCTCCCAGGAGAAGTTCAATGGTAGGCATAGCGGCAAGTGCTGCTAAGTGAGTCATCTCTCGAGGAGTTCGGCAGACCTTGCCAACGTTCATTACATAAATTGAGCCGAGAATTGCCATTTTATCTGATGTGTTTTACTTTTCATTACATAGGAGGCTAATAATTGAGCCGAGAATTGCTATTTTATACATACAAGTATTGCAGAATTATGAAAAAAATTTATAAGTTCATTTTATTTCCATTTGTTCTAGCAGACAATCGATTGAATCGTTATAGAGGATGGCGAAAGAAAAAAAAAATCGAATTCTAAAGGATACAACATCTACATCTGAGGATGGTTATGAGAAGAAGAAAAAACCTAAGAGAGCAAAAAAAGTCGAACGTCTACAGCCTGAACAGAGAGCACGAGGTGTTGTGTTGCCATGCAGGTTGGCCGGAAAAGAGGTCAATCCAGTAGACCACCGCCACCGCTGCTTTCTAACTATTGCATATGGCGTTGAGAAGGATATGGGCTAGCATCAGGTCCACAATGTACTGGTGGCTCACCTCGCCGTCCCGCCACCTCTCCTTGGCCGGCTTCCTCCCGTAGTGCACGCCATCATTGCATCGGTTGTCGTAGTGCGGAAAAGTCATGTCGAACTCGTCCACCACCCCACCGTTCACCAGTCTACTCTCCTTGAGCTTCTCCAGCAGAATGATATTGAAAGCTTCTATCTTGCTCAGGTTGAATGCCAAGTCTCTCGCCCACCCGCCGCGATGGTGCTGCGGTAGAACAGCCTCGGCGGCGCTGCCTTTGCGTTTTCAACAAGCTGCCTCTCTCTCTCTTCATTATCTCCTCCCAGAACCCGGCCGCATACTCTGCTCCCTCTGCGAATGCCCGCACGCTCCGCCAGTAAAAGCCATCGTGCAGGCCAGAGTTGAGCATCATCACATCCGGCACCCGCGGCCTCAGAAGACCTCCCGCAGCAGCGCCCGAAATCCCTCGTTCTGGAGCGACTGCAGGCCGAGGTAATTCATTCATGGAGCCGTTCCAGTGCCAGTTGAAGATGCTTGTACCGCACCTCGTTCTACCGCAGCACCATCGAGGCGGGTGGGTACGAGAGAGACTTGGCATTCAACCCTAGCAAGATAGAGACTTTCAATGGCATTCTGCTGGAGAAGCTCAAGGAGAGAAGACTGATGAATGATGGGGTGGTGGACGAGTTCGACATGACTTTTCCCTGGCACTACGAATACAATAATGGTGTGAACTACGGGCGGAAGCCGGCCAATGAGAGGTGGCGGAGCTGTTCCAGTGCCCGTTGAAGATGCTTGTGATCCGCATAGACTCTGAATCGTTCTTTGAATTCCTGAAACTCGTGTCGAACCGGCGGGGAACCGCGTCGATGTCAGCCCACCCCAGGACGAAGTTGAGCAGGTTTCGGATGGTGTCAACGTGGTTGGAGTCGCCCCATAAGAAGAGCCACTCGCCGCGGAGGCACTCCCAGGCGGCGTCCTGAGCGAAGATCCGAAAGCTGCAATGTGCGGAATAGACCCAGCCATTGCTCTGTAGCACAGGTAATGGCCCGCCACACCACGGCTCGGGGCAGCGAAGGCCTGGATCGAGACACCGGTACCGGCCCTCCTCATCCACGCCGCAGCTCTCGTTGCCGGCATGCCGCGTCCACCGCCCAACCCACGCATCCTCGCGCAAGTCGCGCCTGCGGCAGGGGCGCAGTGGCGGTAGCAATGCGTTGCCCCGGTGGAACCGATTGCTCGCCTGCAGCATCTCAAGTCGAAACTTGAAGCGTTGCGGTGAAAACAGGAGCCCTTGGAAGCTGCGGAAGAGGAGCACGACGGAGAGATTGTACTCGCCGGGGAAATCGGGATGCACTTGGAGCCATTAGCGTGGTGTGTTTTGGTATCTACTTACTTTTTGATTATTGATTATATGGAATGTAAAAGACTATCATACATAAGGTTGAGTAAAACCATAGATTGTATGTGATAATACAAAAGCTATTATGGTCTTGCAATATAAACATGAGTTTTATGGTGTGAAAAGAATCTTCTTTTTAGATAAAAAGTATGATTGTAAGTATGATTGTTGTTATCTTCTATGTGATTATTACATAAATAAATGAGTTAATTATGTTGAGTAGGTTTTTATGTAAACATCTTGCGTCTTGCTCAATTTATACAATGCGCCTATGAATGGTTTAGGAGATCATTGATCCAGGTAGCAATGAAAGAATGGCAATTGTCCAAGCCCCCATCACTGATATGCCTTCATGTGCGGTGGATAAAGTTCCTCTAGTTCTACTATAGTTACAGAGTTAAAATTTCTCTTAAATCCTAGGCAAATCAGATGAGAACTCCTTTACAGGCTGATGTGGAATCTACTTTACAGGCTTTGCTACATAATTGATGTGTATATGATTCTATCATTTAAATGTTGATGTGGAATCTACTTTCAAACAAAAATCTTGAGATTTGAGGATCCCCTAAAATCTAGAGATTTGAGGATCCCCTTAGGTGACTGACTCAAACTCAAATCTTTTTATGACACAATGAGAAGATGAATGCATCTCTAGCGATGACCTTCAACGAGAAGCGATTGACTACTTTAAATCTGTCTTGGCATCTTTTTTGCAACATCGCCAAGAACTATATATTTTGACAAGAAGGACGCTCTAATATCATTAAAGTTTTAATGCAGGCTATTACTGCCAGAATATCATTAAAGTCAATATAATAAATGTCATTATGGATCTCTTTCATTCTGCTTATAATTAAAGTCAATTTGACCGTACAAATTTTAAATCAAAAGTCAAGCCGGCATCCAAACGGTTTAACCCTAGCTAAATCGATTTTAAATCGAACCGAAAAATCAAAAAAATCCAAACCAAAATCGAAACAAACTTTCTAAAAACCAAACCAAGTTCGGTTCAGGTTCGTTCAATTTGGGTTAAACCAAACTTAATTTTATATATATATATATATATATATATATATAGTTTTTTATACTATTATATTATTAATTTTTAATAAAAATATAGAATATAATATATTTTATATAAAAAAATATTAATATTATATTAAAAGTTTAATTTTTTTGGTTCAACTCGAACTGAATCGAACTAAAGAATCGAAAACCGAATCAAAATTTTTTTAATCATTTCAAACTGAACCGAATCGAATCGAATTTGACTTGAAACTGAACTAAATTAAAAATTCCGATTCAGTATAATTTAGTTCATCGGGTTGAACCATTATTTGGATATCCCTTAGCATCACGAAATGGCTTGAACTTCCCCCACTAGTTGGACTTATTGAAAAAAAGCTAACGAGAAAAATAGAAAGACAATCCAAATGGCAACTCAAGTTCATATTTCTAACAATACATCATATTCTCAAGCCACGAAAACAAATCAACAAACCATTAACTGATGTCTGATTGCCGTCATACATGTAGTCATCACAATTGAAAGCCCATGGCATTGTCGCTGTATTGTCCAAGCAAATCGAGCAGAGCTCTCCAACACCGTTTGCAGGATCAATCTTGCTAGAACATTGTGAATCCGAGAAGACCAAACTGCAAATGCAAGAAAGACAACTACAACCAAGACCGCCCAATAACTTACCGGTCCAAACAACCTGCATCCAGATTTCTTGGAAGCCAGACATTTGATAATTTGTTTCTAATTCTTTACTTTGTTTTTTTTCTAATCCCTAGGTCCTACTTACAAGAGAAGCAAAACATTTGCGTGAAGATTGCTCGCCGTCGTAGGGGTGGCGTTCTTCGTCACCAAACAACTTAATGCAAAAAATAAGAAAGAAAACAGGGACAACAACCAGTTCATGCCTCAACAACTCAGGAACAAAGGCACCGAAGAAACAATGACAAGTGATGAGTGGTAGCCGGTAGAAGAAAAAGATGTGATAACAATACCTGAATCTGGATTCTAACTGTCACGCCCCAAACGAGCACTAACCGAATCAAAGTTAGGCAAATACTCGTGAAGCACGACAAATATAAATCTACATGACAGAGTCTCCTCTAAAAACTGATCAAAATACACAACAACATAACCTGTATATCCACAATCACAACTATAAAACAAAACCAATTGATACGATCATAATATCAAATATACAACACCGATCGCTATACAGAAAACCAAAATCAGACGATCAGAATCGAAATCAAAATGAAACTGATCGATCACAATACCAGACCAAAAGATCAATACACTCGATAAAGTAAAAATACCAACAATGTATCCACCAACTGAATCAAAACATATCAGCACAAATAACTCTAGCTATCTATCAAGTGCTGATATCAACTCCAGGGTCCAGGTGGCCTCTACTCTAACTATCACCAGCATCAGGAGCAACTTCCTTACCTGGAGGCAAAGCAAAGGGAGTTAGCCCAAAAAGGCTAAGCAGGAATATCAATAGATATGGTACTGTATCAACAAACTGTGATAAATCAATTACCATATATATCAATAACTCAACATGATAAGAAGCAACATCAACAACAACATCAGTAAAATATAATAACAACACAGGTATCGTGCAATCAAGAGCAATGACCATATAATGCTCCATGACGAGCCCACACTCTTCTTCAGAGTGTTTCCACCGTTGCTCACACGATGAAACAACTGCCTCAATGACAGCGCGGAGGTATTGCATCCAACACCCAGGTAACCCTGGACAATCCCGAAGGACTCCATCTGGGAAACCTACCAGCCGGCCCCATAACCGTAAAACGGTATCTGGTATCTCCCTGGTCCGCTGGCCTAAAAGGCACAGCCCTGGCTAATAGCCAAAAAAGATCACAATGTGGCACGATATATCATACAACTGCCCGATGGGCCAATCACAAGTATATAATATATGGATCAACAGCTCAATAGCCACAATAATAAGATAATACCATCTGACCCATATAACAACATCACACAAGCATCCATATGTATGAAGAAAAGACAACATAGAGTGCAATGGATAAATCATCAAAATCAACCAGCAGAGCTACAAGGTATCATGGTATTTATCAACCACTCAGTATTACACAAGAAATACCATGATTTCAAAGGTAAGGATAAGATTCCTGCCTGTATCACAGTAGCTCCTGGTGCGTCTAACGCTCTCTGTCCGAGGACCTCCCTGTCCGACCTCGGTCCGAGTAACGCCTATAATATCACAAAATAGAAAAGACATCACATAACTATCAAACAACTGATACACGCGTCTACTTTTATCAAAATCTAATCTAGTATACAAGTATGTGCATGTATACCCATATATACGTACATATACGTGTACACACTAAATAATCATATACCAAACAGACACTAGGGTTAGCAAAGGTATGATCGTCACCCGAACCAACAACAAGGAAAGGTCAGCGGCTACAAACAGCGGCGAACGGCGGCCAACGACGGCCTAACAACTTCCAACAAGGAAGGAAGCATCATCGGTGCCCGAACACACGCAAGCACGCTATCACTTGTTGTTGGAGGTGAACCCACGCTAACCAACAACGAACGGTGACTCGACGGCGAACGGCAGCACATAACGAAGCCTTACCCTTGGGAGACTCTTGAGCATCTTCTATTAGGATTACTTCTATCGCTAATGCTGCCTCGACCACAGCTAAATAATCCTCTCGAGGTGAAAAGAACATCTGGTTTCTAATAGGTCTGTCAAATCCACGAATCAAATGGCTGACCTTTTGTCTCACCGGGGCCACCATCTCAGGAAACATTTCTGACAGACACTCAAATTCATCCACATACTCTGCCACGGACCGACCAGCCTGTCTCAACTCCAGGAATACTTGCCTCTGGCTATCCCGGAATGACATCGAAAAATACTTAGCAAAAAATGCTGTCCGAAAGGAAGTCCACAATGTGGCATTTGCTCCCAAGGTAAGTCTTTCTGTATTCCACCATATTTTAGCTTGGCTTGCTAAAAAGAAAGCTGCTAACTTTACCTTGTGTGTCTTAGGGCAATCCATGGCATCTAATGTCTCTAACACACTCTCAATCCAGTCTCGGGCAGCCCAAGGATCTGTCAGACCCCTAAACATGCTGAACCTACCCCTACCTAAGGTAGAAAACTGGGTCAGCAAACTCGTAGTCCCCGCAGGTTGGCCTATCTCCACTGCCTCTGGCACTGGCTGCACCACCTGGGCAGCACTCTCAGCCTCAGCAGCAACAACAATAGCAGCAGGGATATCCCTCACATCCCTAGGCCCAGCCTGTGGTATCTCTACTCGTGGCTCTGACGCGGCTGCCTCAACTGGAGCATCTATCGACCTCACAGGTCGCCTCTCTGGCAGGCGCGCCATAATATCCTCAAGACTATGAATTCGCCTACGGTGCTCAGCCTGACTCCCCTGAGAACCTTCGATCGAGGAACCACCACGAAACTTTGGAGGCATCCTGTAATGCAAAACAACCTTTAATCAAAACACAAACAATCATAACCTTAAGTGCATCCTAAAGGTCTCCTAATATCCTAGGATCCTAAACACTTATGCTCTGATACCAATAAATTTGTCACGCCTCAAACGAGCACTAACCGAACCAAAGTTAGGCAAATACTCGTGAAGCACGACAAATATAAATCTACAGGACAGAGTCTCCTCTAAAAACTGATCAAAATACACAACAACATAACCTGTATATCCACAATCACAACTATAAAACAAAACCAATTGATACGATCATAATATCAAATATACAACACCGATCGCTATACAGAAAACCAAAATCAGACGATCAGAATCGAAATCAAAATGAAACTGATCGATTACAATACCAGACCAAAAGATCAATACACTCGATCAAGTAAAAATACCAATAATGTATCCACCAACTGAATCAAAACATATCAGCACAAATAACTCTAGCTATCTATCAAGTGCTGATATCAACTCCAGGGTCCAGGTGGCCTCTACTCTAACTATCACCAGCATCAGGAGCAACTTCCTTACCTGGAGGCAAAGCAAAGGGAGTTAGCCCAAAAAGGCTAAGCAGGAATATCAACAGATATGGTACTGTATCAATAAACTGTGATAAATCAATTTACCATATATATCAATAACTCAACATGATAAGAAGCAACATCAACAACAACATCAGTAAAATATAATAACAACACAGGTATCGTGCAATCAAGAGCAATGACCATATAATGCTCCATGACGAGCCCACACTCTTCTTCAGAGTGTTTCCACTGTTGTTCACACGATGGAACAACTGCCTCAATGACAGCTCGGAGGTATTGCATCCAACACCTAGGTAACCCTGGATAATCCCGAAGGACTCCATCTGGGAAACCTACCAGCCGGCCCCATAACCGTAAAACGGTATCTGGTATCTCCCTGGTTTACTGGCCTAAAAGACACAGCCCTGGCTAATAGCCAGAAAAGATCACAATGTGGCACGATATATCATACAACTGCCCGATGGATCAATCACAAGTATATAATATATGGATCAACAGCTCAATAGCCACAATAATAAGATAATACCATCTGACCCATGTAACAATATCACACAAGCATCCATATGTATGAAGAAAAGACAACATAGAGTGCAATGGATAAATCATCAAAATCAACCAGCAGAGCTACAAGGTATCATGGTATTTATCAACCACTCAGTATCACACAAGAAATACCATGATTTCAAATGTAAGGATAAGATTCCTGCCTGTATCACAGTAGCTCCTAGTGCGTCTAACACTCTCTGTCCGAGGACCTCCCTGTCCGACCTCGGTTCGAGTAACGCCTATAATATCACAAAATAGAAAAGACATCACATAACTATCAAACAACTGATACATGCGTCTACTTTTATCAAAATCTAATCTAGTATACAAGTATGTGCACGTATACCCATATATACGTACATATACATGTACACACTAAATAATCATATACCAAACTGACACTAGGGTTAGCAAAGGTATGATCGTCACCCGAACCAACAACAAGGAAAGGTCAGCGGCTATAAACAACGGCGAACGGCGGCCAACGACGGCCTAACAACTTCCAACAAGGAAGGAAGCATCGTCGGTGCCCGAACACACGCAAGCACGCTATCACTTGTTGTTGGAGGTGAACCCACGCTAACCAACAACGAACGGTGACTCGACGGCGAACAGCAGCACATAACAAAGCCTCAACTCCACCACCAAGGATGAAGGCTTCATCAGTGCTGAACACACGCGAGTACACCACACAATACTACAAAAATACTACTAGGAAGAGCTAACCCTCACCTGCCAATGAAGGAGGAGGGTTAGGAGCTGCCGGAGCTTGAACGGTGACAAAATCCAGGGAGCTCGGTGAAGAAATCGGAAGCGGCGGTGAAAATCGGTGAAAACGGAAGTCACAGGCGAAGGCGGTAGCAAAGATTTGGAAATTGAGGGGTGAAGGGCGGTGGAATTGGGTGAAAACGAGAAAGGCGGCAGATGCAACAGAGAGAAGAAGATTAGAATAGAAGTTAATTAAGCATTTTGCAAATTAGTCCTCCAAGTATAAGCTTTTACAACATGGTCCCTAGAACCACATGGCATCACGGACATCACACTACCACTCGTCACCGGCGGCAGCCATAGTCCCCTATGGATCTACTTCACAACAAGGACGAAAACACAGCGGAAGCCTCGGCCGCCTCAAGAACGTGGACGCAAAACACAGCGGGAGACTCGGAGGGGAGCATGGACACGAAACACCGCGGAAGTCGGCCGCCTCCAGAACGTGTACGCAAAACACCACGGGAGACTCGAAGGCGAGCGTGGATGCGAAACAACACAGGAGCTTAGCTTCCTCTAGCACTCGCTTTTACACAAGAACGTGGACCCGAAACAACATCGAGAGGGTCGCCTCTAGCGCTCAAGCAACGTTGACGATGAACCAAGCGCAAACAAAACAAAACTTTTTCCGATCAAAATATCAAAATCGAATTTATCAAATTATTTTATATTAAAATTTTAAAAATCAAAATTAAATCAGATTTTTTAAAAATTAAAATTTTATCGATAAATTATCAAAAAATAAAATTATTAAGAATTTAGTTAATTATATGAAGCGTAATTAAGTTATTTGGTATTAGATAATAAATTTTAGACTTTAACTAGTTATACTATAATAAAATTAAAATATAATATATTTTTAAAAATTTATTATATTATATTATATATTTATATATATATATATATATATATATATATATATATATATATATATATATATATATATATATATATATCGGTAAATTTGATTTTTTACCGAACCGAAACAAAACTGAAACAAAATCCGAATTTTATAAAACTTATTATCTAAACCGAAAATGAAATTGAAACCAAAACCGAAATTCTTTTCACCGAATCAAATTTACCGAAATTTTTGGTAATTGGTAAAAACCAAATTAACTGAACTGAATGCTCACCTCTATTATATATAGAGACGAATTCCATCATCCCGGTCATTTTAGGTGTAACGTTAGATAACAAGTTAAAAACTTAAAAGAAATTCACAAAATCCGTCATCTCGGCATCCAATCTTTTCCTCGATCACACGATCCTCTTATCCCCACCGTCGACTTGGCGTCGCAAACCCTGTGAAGAGAAACCACTCATCACCACACCCAACTCCGCACTGACCTATATTAGTCCATTGATAAACCATTTCTTCATCCTAACCATCCAATTTGTTTAGGTGAAACATTAGGTAACAAGTTAAGAACTTTTTTTAAAAAGCACAAAATCTATCATCTTGACCGTCCAATCTTTTCATCCAATGGCATGATTCTCTCATCCCCACCATCGACTCGGCGTCGCATAGACTACCATAAAATGAACTTTCCTATCTCTAATGCCAAAGGAGAGAGCAGAGGCGAAAGCCAGCAAGGATACGAAGAGCGGGGAATACATAGTCAGAAATGAGTTCTTCAAGAGAGATTAAAGATTCGAGGGGCAAATGGATCCATAGCTCCACCGGCGTCAAGGCGGTCGTCGGAACGTCGTGATTTAGTCTGACCCACTGGCCTTCACTGTCGATGGTGCAAATAAGGATCAGATGTTGCACTAAGGAGGCGTCCTTTCTCACGAGGAGGTTCTTCGCCGCCGCACCACTACCGCCGTTTGAAGCAGCTTGCTAGATGCTACAGTCAGTAGTATTAGGCTATGATGGAGGAGATCTGGGTGAAGCATGTGATTATTAGTAGCAGCACGGGTGAGTCCCTTTGAGGAGGATGATAGCGGCGATGGGGCTGACGACAGCGACGATCGAGGAAGAGGGGGCCATGGAGGAGAATGCTGGGTTGTGGTTAAATCTGGCAATTTGAGTCAGCGGATCATAAACGGGTCATGTCAGCTATGACCCGTGACTCGATTAAGTTAATCCTAACACGATTCGTTTAATTAATTGAGTCAAACTGTCTAGCACGAACACGACCCGAATGTAATTGGGTTAACCCGACATGACCCGAATAACCCATTTATCATTCATATTTTAAACATAAATAACAAATTGATAAAAATTTTATTAAAATTAATAAAACTTTGAGCTTATGTGTGGGCTGAAATCTGGGTTAAAAGATATTTGGGCTTATGCGCTAGCAATGAGAGTTAGATGAATATATATTTAAATTTTTTTATATATAAAAATATAATGTAATCGTGTTAAGCGGGTCAACCCGTTTGCAACCCGACACGACCCGATTATTTTCAGTTCATAAACGGGTTGACCTGTTTATGACTCGAACATGATTATGACTGATCCGAACCCGTCTAATTTCGTGTCAAGTCGGATTGGGTTAGTGAGTTGGGTTAGGTTTTACCAGGACTAGTTGTGGTGAGGAGTGAGGATTATGTTAATAATAAATTCAACATAATTATATTAATAAGAAAATATCTACTCAAAAATACACTTTTCTATGTGATCTATTATTTTTTTATTAAGGATTTTAACAAATTCAAAAATTCTGAATGTAAATAATAAATTTATTTTATTATCTAGTGGTTCTAACAAAAATCACCTATGTATCGTATCAAGAACACAGATACATAGATTATGCTAATATATTCACATCAAACATTATTATTATAGTTGAGGTTGAGGGTATATTATAGATGTGACTAGTTTTCATATATTAAAATTTTTAAATAATCAATTCAATGTAAATACTAAAATACTACTTAATAAACGTGATCAAAATATTATTTATCAAATTACCACTAATTCAATGTATAAACTTAAATTTTCATAATTCTAATAACTCACAAGATGCAAACTAATCAATCGACAAAAGTTTTTCTATTGATGATATTTGTGCTTTCTTGTATCTCTTGGATCAATCTTTTGATCAATGACTTTACTTTAATTAATAAATTATTCTATAATTTAGAAATATAAAAAAATTATTATAGAAGTTGCTATTATAGCGAATGGAGGCATTTGCCCACAATAAAGGATCGACAATTTTTGTAATAAAAGCCAATGGAGTAGATTAATCGAATAAAGGAAAATAATATTTCATTTTTTTCATATATATAGACAAACCATTTTGCTACAAGCGTACATTTCACCTCTACGTGTCATCATCCTACTACACTCTCAAAATCTTTTTCAAGAAAATATATAGAGATGAGTGACATGGCCTCAAGTGGTGAAGGAAGGGGAGTTGGTGATGCCGTGTCTTTGATCCAGTCGTATCCCTGAATGAACTTGTCAACTGTGAACTGCTCAGCTGTCTCTCTGTTGATGACGTGGAATCCTGGCCACTTCACCCTGCCGTTGGTGTTGGCGCTGGGACCACGGTTTCCGTACTCAGCATAGTAGAGCGTCTTCTCGAAGCTCTCCCCGGCCCAAGGCATCCATCCCTCCGGCCGGATCACAGTGTCGATGGTCGACTCCATCACCACGGTCCGCGAGTAGGCCTTCCATGGCCGGCCGAGGTAGCTCGGGATTTTCAACTTGTCGGGGGAGAGGCGAGCGTCGGGCACGATGCGGCAGTTCTGGACGATGAGCCCGGTCTTCGTGGTCGGTTGTGTGCGCCCTTGCGCCGTCACCGTGTTTTGCTGGTTGTCCATGGGGCGTCGCACGACTATGCGACAGTTCTGCAGCACGGCGGCAGCGTCGCCGAAAATGAAGTCGATGGTCCCGGAGATGACGCAGTTGCGGTAGAATTGCCTGAGCGCGTGCACGTACAACGTGTCCTGGTACGCGTCCATCCGGCAATTGAAGAAGGCCGCCTTGTCCGCCTGCACTCGCAGCGCCACCGCCTGGTGCTTCTGCGGTCCTGCAGTGTTCGTGAACCCCATCGACTTGCAGATGAAGCCGGCCGACATCACCGCTGAAATATCAATTACCTCAATTTGTTACAATTTCCTTCTAACGTTTTTATTGGTAGGAATTAAAAAAATGATCCTACCAAAGGTGGCGGTGTTCATGGTGCCAACGCCGTCAACGTTATTGAGGCTGCCACTGACCATGGTCTTCCGAGGCCCGTCACCGTACATGAAAATCTGCGGCTTGTCATTGGTGATGCGGATCTCCTTGTAGGTGCCGGCCTTGACGTAGATCACGTAGCGGCCGGGGAATTTCTTGGGAATGGCGTTGATGGCGTCGTTGATGGTCTTGAAGTTGCCACTGCCGTCCTTTGCCACCACTGCGTTGGGCTTCACCTGGCCTTGGGTCTGCGCGGCGAGGAGCTTCCTGTCATTGGCAGCGAACCAAGAGGGCAACCTACCGTTACCATCCGATAGCAGGTGGCGGCCGAATCCGGTGATGTTGAGGTTAGAGGGGAGTTTAAAGGTTTTGAATAATGAGACTAGAGCATCGACGATCTGGATGGCATTGCTGGTGACCTTCGAGGTGATGTCCAGGCCACTCCTCATTGTGGAGTGTAGCTCCGGCTGCGTGATGCCATCGATGCACGTCTCCGTATACGTGATGACTGCGGACAGCCAGATACCGATGTCGTGGATGCGCTCCGCCAGGTCTTGCGATGCGGTCATCACAGCCAGGAGCTCTTCGGTGGCGTCTTGGAACAGCTGGTCACAATCCTTGAAGGCGTTCTTATTGAAGTCGCCGAGGCACCTTGGCTTACGTTCTTGGTGAGCTCGATCGCGGCAGCGATCTCGATGGAGGAAGACTGGAAGGCGGCGTGGATGGCATCCTTGGGATCGACGGACCCGTTGAGGATGGGACCGAGGGTTTGAATGCACACCTCTTTGTAGGCGGTCATGCTGCAGAGCGTTGCGACGTCAGCATTGCTAATGGATGGGAGAAAGCTGCCGACGGCATTACTAGCACCATCCGTGTTTTGGGAGTTCACGACGGCTACCAAGCAGAAAACTGCTGTGACGAGGAGGACGGAAGAGAGATCACCGGGGACGCCCTTATTTGCCATTTTTAATTATTTGGATAGCTGGTCAAAGAAATATTTTTCATTTTTTTTTTCATGAATTGAAGTAGAGGTGATGATTTATTTGGACCTGTAGCTCCAGATGAAGCTGGATGAGATGAAACGAGAGGGGAGGAGAATTTATACAGATGAATGCTACTAATCTTGGAGATTCAAACTTGTAATAATAGCTAGTTTGACTTTCTTTCTCTGGAACTGCATCCATGATCCATCTAAGCGTTCGGCTAAGAATAAGAAAGTAGACCTTTTCTTACAGCACCTGTGGTCGAATTTACGATCCTGTCCCTCAAAAAGGCCCAATGGGCTTTAGTTTATCCCATTGTAATAAACCCATTGCTATATTCCACTTTAATAATGTGGACTAAAATTGGAAAACTATTAGTTAAACACTAACGGGAAGGTGATCAAAGAGATAATAAATTTGATAACTTTTATGAAAAAAATGTGCCACTTTTACCAATTACATAGATCATATATTAAACAAAATATGAATTTAAGCATTAATAAAAATACAATCAATCATTTAAAAAAAATTAAAATTAGTGGCAATGAATGTATATGCATATCTCTAAAATAGCAACATTAACAGCATTGTAACACACTAGTTGTTTTTGCCAATGAGTAAAATCAACTCTATGATGAGTAAATTCAACTTCTAATAAAATAATCAGCTACTTAAAATTCTCTATAATCCGATATAGATTTTATAATAATTACCAAAGATATTTAAATTGACACAAGACAAATAATAACAAAAAAAGATTGACGCGCTCTGGTCCACCTCCACCGTTCCCATTTAGAAAAAGACTCGGCATCCTGTGTATTCTACAAACAGCAAACACGCTTTAACATCGAATCAAAACCCAAAACGTGGAATGCGACTAAAGCTGGGACCCTGGCCACCGGTCTTCCACGCCCGACGCCAACGCCGACCGCCTCCCTCGACCCACGTGGGTTTCTTGCTCCACACGCTTTAAATTAAGCACTTAACATTTCGAAAGGCAAAAGGCCAATTCCGAGGAGAACTCATAAAACAAAAATAAACCACACATTCCAAACCTTCTCCTACACCGACCAATGTTGGCCTATTGATCAACCATATCTTCATCCTAACCGTCCAGTCTTCTTAGGTGTGAAATGAGGTAACAATTAAAAGCTTAAAAAAAAAGGGGCCAAAATCCATCGTATAATTAGTTTCCAGAACAAAAACATCAACCCGAACAAAATACATAATCCCGGCCGTCCAATCTTTTCATCAGATCCCACGATTCTCTCATCCCACCGTCGACTCGGTGTCGCAAACACTCGGTTCTTCATAAAGCGAACTTTCCTGTCCCTAATGTCGGAGAAGAGAGCAGAGGCGAAAGCGAGAAGGGTACGAAGAAGGGGGGACAAACAGTCGGCAATGAGTTCTTCAAGAGAGATTAAAGAGTCGAGGGCCGAATGGATCCACCGCTCCACCGGCGTCGAGGCGGCCGCCGGAACGTCGGCTCTTGAGTCTGACCCACCGGCCTTCGCCGTCGATGGCGCAGACGAGTATGGGATGCTGCACCGAGGGGGCGCCCTCTCTCGCGAGGAGGTTCTTCGTCGCCGCTCCCGCCGTTTGAAGCAGTTGGCCAGATGCTACAGTCAGCAGTATTGGGCTCTGATGGAGGAGATCAGGGTGAAGCACCGTGATTATTATTGGGAGCACGGGGTTAGTCCCTTCGAGGAAGACGAGGAAGATGGCAGCGGCGCTGGGGCTAACGGCAGCGGCGGTCGAGGAAGAGGGCCGGCCGCGGAGGTGGTTAGTGGGCTAGTGGTTGGGGCTGTGGCGAGAAGTGAGGAGATCGGTAAGGGCGCGAGAGGATTTGTGGAAGGAGAGAGGAGCAGTGGGAGGAGGGAGGAGAGAAAGCGGTGCGCGTTTTCCGGGTGCAAGTCGAAGGCGATGCCCTTGACGAGGTTTTGTCATCCTCATATATTGGCAGACAAGAAGCAAACGCTGTACAAGCCCTGCAATTTTGTAACGAAGAGGTATCAACTCTTAACTATTTAAAGATTTGCAATTTTCTTTTCCATTTTGTTTGATTAAGCTGTGAATTTGTATGTCTTTTTCTGGTTTTCTCTTGTCTTTTGACTTTCTTGGTGGAATGTATAGTACCCGTTAGATGTAATTGATTACAAACCCCAGTATTTTATTTATGACGATTGAAGTAGAATAAATCATTCAGATGCGCTTGTTTGGATTAACAAGGGATTTGTTGGCTTAGCGACAGTTTTATACTGGTTATTCAGTACGCGCTCAATTGCGAAATCAAGAATCACATATTTTTCCTAACAAAATCTTATCTCATATCTGCATGCACGTTTGTAAACTCCCTTGTATCCACTGTTGTCGTTAATTATGTGACGAAGAGGTATCAACTCTTAACTATTTAAGGATTTGCAATTTTCTTTTCTATTTTGTTTGATTAAGCTGTGAATTTGTGTCTCTTTCTGGTTTTATTTTGGCATAATGTATTGTCTTTCGAGCTAATGGGCTGAGATACTTGTTTTGCTTATTTGGATATCATCAGCCGATGATGTTACATCTCGTTTTTACTTAATTTATCATTGTATAAATTATTTTCTTGGTACTGTCAAAGCTATATCGGTTTAGGTCCTGTCTAGATCCAAGTCTACCTATCTAGTATTGTACCATATCTACTACGCATGGTATTTGTCAGTACGTTCAAGATGTATTTACTTCTTCGATAATCAGTCCCTCATATGCTTTTTTCACTTTCAAAAAACCATTGTAAAATGTTGTCATTTTCCAGTATCAAGCCAAACTGAACTGTGATTAGGCAAACAAAAACAAAAAGAATATTTAATTTCATTTGCTACCTGGGAGGAAAATAGTTGATTAGAGCTTGATGAGGTCGTTCCTTACCTCCAACCGCCAACGCTAAGTGAAGAACCTTGAAGTTATACCTTGGTTTCTGCTGTGCTAATGTCCGTAATCGTATCCCATATTATTCTTGTAATTAACTGTCTATGAAAACTTTTGTCCATTTGACAACTACCGGAGATTGGTCATCCAGACATTGCTAGAAACATGTGATTCCTCAATTTTAATAATGTAATCATTGATGAAGTTGTCCATCAGGTAAGTCCATTGCCATGCAAGACATAAGGAATGAGACAGTTTGAAAAAAAATCAAGTTTTTGAGTTTGAGAGAATTATAAATTAACGTGAAAAGAGGGGTTATGGGGATTTATCTAAGTCCAATCCACCCCAAAAATGCCAATAACGATCAGAAAACAGTCAGTTGATCATTTGATGGGTGTCTTAATCATTGATACATGTCTGTTTTCTGTTAGAGCATGCCTTGGTGTATGATACGCATACCAAACCTATTTACTTTCTGGAAAACATTACCTTTTGTGAACGTTAGTTATTTGACTTGACTTTTATCTAAGGCTTCAAACTGTGATTTCGTGATATTATTTTGAAAACTACAATAGATTGATTTGGTCTCCTCAGATATTAGTTATTTGGGTCTGCTCAACTCCACTGTTTTTTCTTCTTGTGGAAATTTATTTAGCTACATCAATCATCATTTCTTGTTGGATGAATTACTTGCTTCCTCTTCATCCACTAGACAAATCTAAATAAGCACATTTCAAATTTAGACAATTTTCAACAATTGACTAGCATTTTAGCAATTAGGTACTATGCTGCCTATCGTAGTAATACAGAAGAGATGTCGCTTGATTAATCTCATAGTTTTCTTCAACTATTTCTCTTTATAAAGCATCTCTAGATTCTGCAAAATTGCAAATTACCTTTGATAATTAATGTTAGTTACCCCTATTGAACTGCAGCTGTGGACAAAGTGGGCCAATTACCTGCGGTAGACCAGTTCTACGAGCTGCTATCCCTTCTCTCTGCCATGTCCATTTACAGAAGTCTCAGAGGAGCATGTCACAAGCTTTGAGAAGGGCTGGGCTTAACATATTCTCTTCAAGCAGGCCTGCTCCAAAATTTAATGTTTTAATAAGTGATTTTGTTCTTCAAGTTCAAGGCAACAGAAAAGAACAATTTGATTCTTGTGCGGATGCCCTCAATTGTTAGGTTAAGAAAGTTAAGCTATCTTTATGAATATGATATGATATCATGACTGCTTTTTGACCTCCTCTGGTCGTGAAGGTCCGTGTCATTTGGCTTGTTCTTCATCATAATGGAAGCAGCAATCGTCATGGATTCATTATAAATATAGGTGAAGATATGCTGCGACTTGTCACATTTAATAAACTACTTGTTACTATTGCTCATGGTTTTAAGGTCATTTCTTATACTGAACTTGTATACGTTGCTTGTGGTCTTAGTCGCTTGTTTGAAGTTTTCATTCTCTAACACAAAACAGCAACTGTGCTTGTTTAGTTACGTACAGACTAATTGTTTTTATTTTTCATATGATTGTTAATTTGTGTTGCCAGTTTGTTTGTAATGACTTGCTTTGTTGATATTTTTCACATGGTTTTCTATTTTGTTGCAGTTTGATTGTGATTGTCATCTCTTGTTCTTTCCAGTGCTACTCTAATATGAACATCAATATCAATGTTGCATACTAACTTGTTTTATGTTTGGTATATTGCAGTACATGAAGCTGATATGAACACAGACGATGTCATATCAAATTAACGTAGCATCAAGAAATGTTGCATGGATAGACTATATGGTGTTTATTTCATAGTATCCACAATTGCTAAAGGCATTTAGGTAATTCTTGGATGTCTTGTTTTTGTTGCCTTTTGGCCAACATACTGGCAAGGAATCATAGCTGATTTTTTTTCCCTGTCAGATAGACACATTGAACTAACTTTTCCATGGGTGAATTAGCAGATACTTCTCTGTAGTGCAAATTCTTCAGTTTGTGCAATATCTGCCTGCCTTGTGTTCTTCAAGCACTGTGGAAATGTTGCCAACTTGGTCGTGACCATTACGGTTATTTCAGCATTTTCCGTGTCTATGAAATTGGCCAAAGTAAATAAAGATGTGACTTTCAGCAAGCGTGCTGATTGATGGGAGGCCAATCACAGGATCATCGTATTCACGAGCTCCATAATCTTGATGTGCTAGGCAATGGATTTGCCGCTTATTCCTGTTGTGTGATTCAATGCATACAATAATTTTGTTGTGTATTTCTAAATTTTGTTAATCTTTACGACAGCTAGAGTTGTATATGTTTGCATTCATTGGGAGCTTGATATGACATGCAAATAACTTGAGATTGATGTTTATTTATAACGCTACTGCTGTTGTCCATAGAGATTGCAAGACAAACCACTACCCCCTGTAGCCAGTTCAAGACAAACCATTCTCAGGTATTCCTGTAACATGTAATGCAGAGCTGGATCTTTTGTATTGAAAGTTCGTGGCCAATTTTGCCCGTGTTAGCTGTTTATTCTAGCACACATCGTTGATATCAAGAATAGGTAGTAGCACCGATTTAACTGAATGGCAACATTGCACACTACTTTTGTATATTTTTATCTATTGATATATTTTCCAATATCTTAAAGATGTTAATAAGAGAGATTTTTTCTCTATTGGGCGAATGCGAAGGCAGAAATATTAATTTTCCGCTGACACACAGACATTTTTGTTGACTGTACAAGGATTCCTTGCGAGCTGTGTTTGATTATTGCTGCATATTCAATAGAAATTATTTGGCTTCATTACCACCCTGCTAAAAGTGAGCTCTATGATTGTAGTTTTTATGACTACTTTGCGTTAATTGTGTCATCCAATTGCAATTTTATGCAATGACCTGTGACTAATCTGATCCATGCTTCCTGCCAACCGGTTCAACTAATTCTAAATTCAATTTAGGCTCAGTTTGGTAAGCCAGCTTTTCAGCTGCTTCTCGGCCGTTTGGTAAATAAATTTCTCAGGTCGAACCTGAGAAGTTATACTGTTTTCAGCCAACTGTGAAAATCAGCTTTTGAAACTTTCGCCCGTTCACGCGTTTCAGCTTTCTTTCTTTCCAACCTTTCGCCCGTTCACGCGCCTGTGCCTCACGCCACCTCTCAACGTAGATCTTCGCTAGATCTCACATGTCCGCTGCCTCACACCTTCCGTTGCCTCTACGCGCTTCGGCGTCTCCGTCCGGCGTCCTCCCAGCGTCTTTCCGGCCAGTTTCCTGGTTCCACAAAGCCGCGCGACTCCTCCGGCCTCATCCCGGGCGTCCTCCTCCTGCCAGAGCCGTGCGACTCCTCCCAGTCTTCTTCCTCCTAGGCGAACATCTTCCCAAATCGGCGGACGCAGAAGCTCGGCGATGTCCTGCGCCCTCTGCTTGTAGATCCCGCGGTAGATTCGACTATTGGACCTGGACGCGAACTTATTCCCGATGAAGAGCTGCGGCAGGTCCGCCGTCCACTCCTCCCGCTGTGCTCGCCTCCATGCCGTCCGCATTTTCCAGATCCAGCAGCATCGACCACGACTCTAGGCTATCCCACCTCTTCTTTTCCATGATCTCTATTTTCGATAGGAAAGCATTCCTCTTCGGCCACCGCGAAGAAGAAGAGGAAGAACAAGCAGGCGGAGGAGTAGGAGGAAACGAAGAGGAGGAAGAAGCGGACAGAGGAGGGGACAAAGATGAATCCAAAGATCATGTTAGAGGTCCTCTCAACCGAAAATATTCTAACAGAACCCGAAATGTGCTAAGACGACCAGAACTGGAAAATTAAGAAGTATTCTACCAGAACCAAAATTTAGAAGAATTTACAACAACAAATTTTATTTTTTGAAGTACCATAAATATGTAAACACAAGCAATTTTGAAACAACTGAAAAAAAAAATTGAAGAAAAATAAACAGACATCAGCTTTATTTTCTTTTCAAAAATATTACCTAGGGAGCTGTGACGATTTTCCTTCTTAAAATTTTTTCCTCTAATCAAGTTTTGAATTTGTTGTTAAAAATATTAACTTAAATACAATAAAATAAAATAAGAAGTAATACAAAGCCATCAAAAAATTGAAAAAAAAAAAGGAAAACTAAAAAAAATTGATAGAAACAAAAACCCCAACTTTAATCCTAAAGCCAAATTTTAAACATCAAAAAGTTTTGAACAAAAATTAGAAAATGGGGGAAAAAAGAAAATATTAAAACTATAAAAAAAATGAATCATGAAAAAAAATATCTAAAATCAAATATGAACAAAACCTGATCATGACGTGAACCCTTCTTTTTTTTCTTCTCGAATAGTAGATTTATAGTTTGTCTTTTCTAACTTGAATAATAAAACTAAATAAAAAACTGCATAAATTCTTCTCATATTTTAACGTCATACACAATTCACATTGCTTCTTTTTGAGTACATAAATTTGTTCTAGTGTGTGAAGGAGAGGAAATTTTCACTATTATTCAATCCAATACACAACTACATAAAATATTAGCGGATCTAAGACCCAAGTAGATTGCGGCAAACTTGTATTTATATATATTTTCTCAATCTAGTAGAGGTAAATATATGTTTTTTAGGAAGAATTTTATAATATATAAACTAGGTACCCATTATATGATATATATGCTTTGTAAATCTTAGTGAGGGCATTTACTCACATTAGAGGCAACATAGATCCGCCCTTGCTTATGCCACTAAAATATTATCGTCGGCAGGGAATATAACCTCTCTTGTTTGTTCACGAGCTCACTTCAACAGAAGCTTCATTGGAGATTGGTCTATATCGAAGGATGAGCCCATCTTGAGCTTGAGGTCACCGTACTTAGGGACGTGGATAAGCACTTTGCTCTAAGAGGTGATTTGGAATTTTAGCCAGTCTTGCAGCGTGTCGAGTAGTTTATGTTTGACGTCAAGAGGTAACTCCTCAATATAGCTTCACGTTCGTTGAGGTTAATGATAAAATTCCAAGAGGTCATACGAATGCTAACTTCAAAACTAACTAGGGTTTGTTTCTAGCATCATGGAGCCTATACAGATCTATTATGATTACAATAGAGTTAGCACAAGCTAAAAATACTCAAATCTCAATAATGATCAAACATATACTTCTATACTTTCATCTCATTTGACATATCGTTAATAGATGAGATGAGAAAATATGCAAAATATAAACTAATGAAAACCTAGCTAACTCACTAACAAAGCCTTTGGTGTAGTAGAGATATGATCATCACATTAGCTTCATAGATATTAAATATGACTCGTGTAAGTGGAAGATTGCTAGTGTATGCTCTAAAGGTTAATAATTGGATAATAGTTTTAACATACACTTCTACATATTTATTTTTAATTAAAGATATTATTGTTATTATATATACTTTATATTTGTATATTATAAGTGATTATAGTAATATTTCTAGAATAATATAATATTCTTAAATATTTTTAGTTAAGTATTGCAATGAATTGGGATAATAGTAATATGCTAAGACTAATATGTAACATATAGGAATATATTATAGAATAATATATTGAATAGATCCATCATAAGAATATTATGTAGATAGTAATATGAATCTCATGAGAATTCTCATTATGATAGTAGTATATGTGATTCTTAGACTTGAGCTTTTATAGATTACTAGATAATTAGTCATGTACTTTGATAGAGTTAAATATCATCAATAATTAGTTGACTATAAAAGTTATATTGGGTATGTCATAAATCACATTGAGAAATGTGAGCAATATAGATAAGATTTATCTCTATTTCAATTTAAGATATCAATTGTATTTATTAGATCAGTGAGAATAAAAAAAAAATATGATAATTGAATTATACAAGTATAATATTTTCCATGATATTTGTTTAATCTAAATATTAAAGACAAATGAACTAAATTCTAAGAGAATATTATTATAAAATGGTTCTATCAATTTTTGACATTTTTATAACTTAGGTAGTAGTGTTATATTACTTAGATACCTTTATTACTTGTGACATTATAATAAGATTATATTACTACTATGAACATTATAAGGACCTACTTAGTCATACACATATCAATAGGAGTTTCAAGTAAGACAAGAGTTGTAAAACTATATGACGGTGATAAAGATCACCATGTGATGCCTTGATTTTCAATTGCTAATGCAACTCTTTCTTTTTATGTAATCAAATTATATTATTTAATTTGAAATTTGAACCATGTTTATGTATCATATGTGAAGACAGATACACGGAACTAGGCAATTTCGCTTGAAGATGTGCACCAAGTAGGGTAGTGACTTGTGGTAATGGTGATATGTGATGTCATCTAATCATAGTAAATGGCTCCACAATTTATTCTCTCACCACTTTTATATAAGGGGACATATTATGTTTACCTAGATGAATTATCAATCTTGCTCTCAGAATTAGTACAAAAAGTACATAGAAGTGGCTCATTGGCAAGATATCCAAGTGCTAAAAATAAAATAATAATAATAATAATAAAAAAGAAAGATATCCAAGTGCTCTTATTGGAAATTCGATCATATCATACGGCAAAAGGTACGATTCTAAATCATTACTTGGCTTCTTCCTTCACATGGATCCTTGATGGGAAATGTTTTTTTAATTTATTTCTATATTGTATAATGCTCCTTCCCTAATAGTATTTTCATTATTGCTCTTAATTTTATATGTTTTCAAACATTATATAACAAGCTAGGTGTTAGGCCTAGATGCTGGGCCCACACCCATTCGCAACCCAGTCCTCTTCCTTAACGGGTTGGGTGTTAGTGGGTCAGGCGGTAGGATTTCAGGTCGAGCGACTCGTTTGGTTGGGGCAGAGCTTCGTTTGGAGCTAGGGCTATAGTAGTTTGCGGTGTGCTCGGACGCGAGGGACGCGTTCATTTGACGCGAACGACGGCAGCAGCCGCCTCCCTCTCCCTCTTCTGATTCCTCTCCCTCAGCCGTCGAGCGACTCCGACAGCAGCGGTGGTTTACTGTGATCCCAATGGGTTGGGTGCGGCGGTACGGGACGAAGCGGGGCAACGGGGCGGCGTCCCCTTTCTTCCTCCTCTTCAGCGTCGCCAGTGGTGGATCCGGTAGCAGACGTCCGCCAAGGTATGCCTCTGCCTCCACCCACTCCGGCTTCGTTCGGCAGGTAGGTTTCCGGTTGGCAAGCGTTGCCGACCCTGCTTTTTCCCCTTGCCTCATCGTCTTTCTCTCTCGTTTTTGGCAAGAACGGAGACGACTGGCGAGCCTCGGGCTTCAGCCCTCTCTTCCTGGCGACGTCAAGCGAACGTGGGTGGGTTCACCTGTGATATCCATGATTGATCTTCTAACATTAAAAGAATAATGTATAAATGTAATTCATGAGGATGCATATTGAGCACTTAATTGAGAATTTAACTAAGTGATTTCTCATTATTTTGTAAAGTGAAAACAAAGAAGAGAGAAAAGGATATAAGTCTTTAAGTAAAATGTATAAAGAGAAAAACACCTCATGCTTTTCTTTATAGCCACCTCAAGCTTGTCATGAGAATAAGATGAACTTGGTGATGACACCTCATACTAGGGGTGACTAATGAGGTAAAACTAAAGTAAACATAAGGAAAAAAAATAGGGTTTTTACCAGCAACTTCGTTTGGGCTTGGGGAAGAAGTGGTGAAGGTGGTGAAGTGAAGAAGAAGACTTAGAAAAGCACAAATTTTCATAAGGCAAGTTTCTACCCAATGCCCTACATTCATGGTTTCATAAATATGATAATTTGATAATAAAATGATGTTTAAATCCTAAATATCTAGTTTATACTTTGATTTGTTGAACTCAAAATGAATTTTGAAGTTGATGCTAAACTAATGTGGAGAATTTTAAAAGAATGGTTAAGGTGATGTGAGTATACAATTTTGACCTTGTTAGGGTTCTTATTCTATATCTTTGTACACACAAGTGGTTTATCAATGAGAACTAATTTGTGTGAAAGAAAACTTGAAAACCTTTCCAATGCATCCAATATTGTATATAGTTAATCAGAGCTAGGGCATCAATTATGCAGCAACATCCAGTATATGTTGTCTGTCATACCAGACTGACCTACTTGTATTGTTTTGCTCAGAACTTCCGATTTACAACTCCGTTCCGAGTAATTCTTATTTTTTTACGAAAGTATATTCACAGATCTTTCCAACGGACTATATATTGAATATCTTTCATATGCATTGTAATCTTAAACCGACTGGATTTGCGGGATCAATGCCCTGGAATTTCTGGAAACAGGGCAGCTTGACCCTTTGTTACCATAACCCTTATATCTTTTTGTGTACTTTACCAAATGGACTCAAACCAAGCTTATTGGAAAGTAGACTCAAATATGATTTCAATGAGTCCTATATTGTATGGTTTTATGCCATATATCCTTATGATTCATGTGAATGAAATGAGTTGAACAAATTGATATTGTCTATTGAACTCTTATGGTAGAATTTGTAGTTATTCTTATGCACCTTCCATGCACAAGATTTTGATGAATGGATCAATGTCCTTTTCTGGCATTACGATTATTAGTTGATGCATGGGGTTTGTCATTGTACACTTTTGATACTTTTAGTCATGATCATGTTGTAAGGGCAATTGTATGAAGGCAATAATGCCATTTCGTTACTTTGACTTTGTTATGAAACCATTGTTCTTTGGCCCTTACATCTTATAGTGGGAAAATGATTTGATCCCATTTATGGGAATTAAGTGATGGATGTGGAGCAAAGTGCTACATAGAGCAAAGTGCCACATTAGAAATAATGGGGGCTACCACTTGAGTCCATGGGAGCCACCTCTAGAGTCCCTCCATTCACATTTGATTGGGCCATGGTGAGCCTTTGCCGGCTTTTGTTTTGTGGGCTTTTTCAGACGTGGGTTAGTCTTGCTTCCAGACGTGGAGGACTTTGTTTTGCTTTGTTCCCACTACTCTGTCTATGATACTTTGATATTCATGAGTTAATAATGCTATCACTAGTCTTTTGTGACATTTTGGTACTCATGGGATGAGTACATCTTTTGTGTCCATAATGATTTTGGGTTCTTCATATCATCCTTAAGCTCTATGTGTAGGTTGTCATTATAGGATGAGTTTTAAATATTCATTTGATAAATTCCATATTGATGCTTCTCTTTTGCATATGATATGACTTGTTTAAACTGTAATCAAAAATATATTTTGTTGCATGGGCAAAGTAGATCTTGTTGAGTTTTATAGCTCACTCTTTTGGCTTTTATATACTATAGGTTAGCTTTGGTTGCTTTTCCTTGGGGGCAAATGAAGTCGGAGTTGAGAGGAAATTTTGCTAATATGCTCTTGTTTAGTTGATGTAGTAATGTGACGCATAGCACGAGATGCTCATGTATATATATATATTGTGTTAGCAGATGTTTGAGCAATTTGGGATATAATATCACATTGTACTTATGACCTAGTTATATAAATGAAATTTTATGTTGACTCTATCTTTGTGGTTGGTTAATGATTAATGATTTGATTTGATTACATGAATTGTCCTTCACCTAGGACTATGTTCACAAAGTTGTTCTCAAATTTTGTTTAATGTGATTTTGGATCTTGGGAATTTCGTGTGAAATAGAAAAGATATTAAATATTATTCCTAGGGGTGTGACATCGTCGGTGCCCCCGTCTGTTGGTTCGTGGGCGGCAGTTCTGTCCTTGTTTGGACGGCGTCCGGCAAACTTAGATGGGTTCATTGGTGCCTCCTTTGGTTTCAATGAGGTTGGGCTCTGCCGGACAGTGCGTCGACGAGCCTCTTGTGGGTTCTGGTGAGCCTCCGACTGCCAGCCGTGTGCCTCGGCTTTCGTCCACGTGCCTCTAGCGGGTTCTGGATGCAGTTCCCATTCTCGGCCGATTCGGTTGTCCTCGGTCGGTGTCTTCTTCTTTGTGGTTTTTTGCACGTTGCACTCCCGGCTGAGTTATCATTCTCAGTTGGTGACTCCTCACCCCTCTCTATGCTTCGGTCAAGTGTGCCAGCCTTGTGTGATGTGTTGTCCGACGTGTGCCGGTTAAGTGTGTCGGATGTATGCGAGACATCCATTTCAGCGAGGGAGTGAGCCTATTCGCCTACGTGTGGCTTGATTGGGTTTTAGGCGTGTGCCCAATGTCCCGTGTGATGTCGCCTTCTGTGCATGTGTGCGCGACCGCATGCGTGCAGTTTTATTTCTTTTCCGGTGTACCAAACTCATACGCGCGTTGCGCCGGCGTCGAGTCTCGAGTTTTGTTCTCAGATGGACTTTGGAGCTGGAGTGTGCAGTGGTCCTTAGTAGGCACATGGCGGTCAATGACTCATTAAGGTGAGCAGCTAGGTGACCGCATTGGATAGGCTAAGGAGTACGTTGAGGACGTGCTCCTGCCGGTCGCACTCAGATCTGCGGTTCGGCCGCTTAGCCCATGCGTGGGCATGCTTGGGTGCGAGTCAAGTATTGACTCATCTGTAAAATTTGTTAAAATTTTATTAGCTTAATTCTGGGTGTGGCACTAGGCATATATGACATTTATGCTCAAGCTTAGCGAGAGTATTAGAGTTTATAATTTCATTTAGGTATTTTTTGTTAACATAAATTATTAGATCGTTTAACAACAATTCTGTGTCTATTTAGAGAATCAATTCATGTATAGCTAATAATCAACACAAGTGAACTTTTTCCCTTTTCTTTTCAACTAGGAAAAATGGATTTCAACTTGAACATGTACATTTCGTACCCCCCTTCAAGAGCATCATGATGCTATGGAAGTATGATATCAATTTACGAACTAATATGAGCTCTATCATGCCCTAAGGGTATCCTTCATAAGTGATAAGTTTACAGTTAGTAAATAGTTAATCCAACATGGACATTATTGTATCCCTACTCTTTAATCCTCTTTACTTGGTCTATGCTATTCATATGAAGCATATAGATCGAAGACCCTTTGGAGGTTGGCCACATTAGCTAGTTATTTAAAACTGTGAACATCCTCTTGATCTACTTAGTATATGAGACCATTTAACCTAGAGCCATAGTGGTGAATTAGCATGAGATTGGTTTAAAGTAAGAGTCATACAATTCGCTTTTAATGTTAGCTTCTTTTTTTTTTTTTCCTTTTTCCATGGCCACTATCCACTCTAGGGTTGGCAAATGGGTTGTGCCAACTAGCCTAAGCACAAATCCCTTATGTATTTTGTGGGTTGTTTTAGGCATAACAAAAATTTTATAAACTAAGGCACACCTAATGTCACGCCCAGTTTTAAGCAAATACAGAATTTTGGCAAAATTAATTATTACAATAAATTATTAGCCACGCTGACGGAGTCATAGACGCATATGAGGGTAGCCAAAGCCCTCTGGACGATGCATGGATTGACTCCCCAGGGCCTGGAGAAGACGCCCCACAATTTTCAGAAGAAACGGAGCTCTCTGTCCTCCGACACGGCCAGGCCATGTTCCCATACATGGCCGTGTCCGTGGACGCCGAGACGAGCACAGCCCAGCGCACACCCATTCCTCCTCCCGTGCTCAACCCGACGAGAATCCGCCTCAGCAAACACGGCCAGGCCGTGACAGCCGACACGATCGTGACACGATCAAGGAGAAACGCGAACGCCAGCACAGTCCACGACACGCCCGTGCCGCCAACCGTGTCTGCCTATGTACAGATTCCAGATGATGAACACGGCCGTGATGAAGAACACGGCCAGGCCGTGCCCGCCTCTATGGGTTTTGGACCTCAAATCACGGCCCGTGATACTGTTTACGGCACTGCCGTGAAACCTGCTCGACCCCAACACAGCCAGGCTGTGACAGAGGACACGGCCGTGATGAGTTCGCAGGTTACCAGCACGCCCGTGCCGCCAGCCGTGCCCGCCTCTATGCAGATTCCAGATACTGAACACAGCCGTGACGACAAGCACGGCCAGGCCGTGTTCAGCCCCAGAAAGCCTAAAGAGGTGGTTTTCCACCCCGTTCGTCGCTTGCAACGGTCCTCGCACCCCCCGGACCGTTTCGTGGGCGTGATGAGCCCTTCTACAGCCACAACCTGCCCCATCCGCTCCAACCACGTGGCTTCTCCTACGTCAATGACATCCCTTCATCCACTGCACATTGCTAGGGAGCCGCCCCGAGACCCGGCCTCCGACCACGGTCTTACCGCCGACCATTACAACAACCGGGTCCTCAACTCGGCTCAGGACACTGCCACCAACGTCCAGAACCAGCCCACAATCAGCAAGTTCTGCTGCTTTATGGTAGCCTGTTCGGAGATGGTGTAGCCCACCAGAGACGGCCCATTCAACGGCTCACGCCCCAGCTCACGCGCCCCGGCACCTCGACATCTTTCCTTGTAGAAGTTAGTTGTTTGCTTTTAGGTAGTTAGGTTACTTTTCAAGTTGTTAGAAGGTATCTTGACCTTTTTTAGGAAGCTAAATGTTTGTTGTCTTATCTACCAACCTTCATGTGAGGGTCATGTGATCTCCTCTTCCCTCTTGTTCTATAAAAGAGGGCTGAGGCTGTGCTTTGTATTTAGTTGATGTTGTAGTAGCGCTTCCCCCACGCGAAGCCTAGGTCCAGCAAAACTCCGAGGAGCTCGCCTAGAGTCCCCTCGCCCCGTGTTCTCCTTGTACTCCTCTTTACTGCTTTCAATCAAAACACCTAGCGAACCCCACTAGGGCGTCGGGTCCTTTGCATTTCATTCCGCTACGTTTGTGTCTTGGGCGAGCAAGAGTGCTTGGTTGCTGTAGCATCGTGGAGAACCCGCGCGCGCGTGTTTGCAACAGAAAATTGGCTATGCGATCGCGGTGAGTGTTTTCCATTAGTGATTCGATCCGTGGTTTGATTTTGCTCCGAGTGTTGCTCAAGTCACATCTAGTGCTATTTCTTCGGTTTTCTCAGCGGGTTTCCATCGTTCGCTACGCGTTTCTCCTCCCTCGTCTCCAGACCCTCTCTCAGATTTCTGCATCATAGTCTCCCCACCGTAGAGTATTGATCTAAGGAACCCTCCTACATGTCCGCTGCATCACATGCAGGACTCAAATCAATTTAATAATCCCTCGCAGGGGATAATTTTAGCATTCTATTTAGGTCCAGCATGACCGGCAAGGGCTCACCAACGCGTACGTCCCTCAGCCTCATCCAGCCCAGGAAAGAAAAAGGGGGAAGGGAGAAAGCCACATCAGCCAAAAATAAAATAAACAAATAGGAGAAAGAATTATACCTCAACTGAATGTTGGATCCGAACCCACTTCCGTTTGTCCACTCCGCGTCCAAAAATCGCAGACGCGATCATTCGAAATTGACTCCCGCCTACGGTCGCATTGAAGAAGTCAACGCAATGTCCGGAGTCAACTTCCTCGTCCACGTTGGAAGCCTCACTACTTTGTTCGCGTCCTTAGTTCACAAGTTTGTTCGCATCGGAATAAGGGAGCAGCGACACGTCCTTCTCTGGTGAGATCATCGACGGTGTTCCTTTCCGTCGAACGATTGTTGGACGTGAACGTCGTTAGCGGGGAGTCGTCGTCTGCTCGGGGGTGCCGCCTCAAGCTCGCCGGGTTTGAACGGAAGAAGGTGCGACGGGAAGAGGGGAAGAAGATGCTGGGTAAACCCGACATCGAAGGCACTCCACCTCGCCACCCACTCCACCGGAGCTCACCGAGAGGGGTTTCACAAGCCCTCACTGGAATGTTCGAGCCGAGTTCAGAGGAGGGAGACGCAGGAAGGGGCGGAGAAGTTGCCTAGGGCGAGCTCGATCGCTTGGTCCGTCATCCGCTATTCAAAGTTTGGTTCCTCCGGTTCTTCCCTCTTTCCCTTTGAGCTCGTTGCCTCCTCTTTTTATAAGCAGCAGCTCATTCAGATGGCCGCGCCAGTGCCAGCATCATGCAAGATCCTCCACGATCTGTCGGCATCTCATCATTTGATCTGGACCCATCGCCCAGATTTGGTCAGCCGATTCAAGCTTCTCCTCATGCCAGATCTGCTTTGGAAACCTTTCGGCCAACTCGTCGCACGCCAAGTGGCACTGCTGTCTCCCAGCTACGGGGGTCGGATTGCCAAATCAAATACCATCGCCTTGCTTATCAACGAGTTCGCGTGCGTCCGGTGCCTTTGTCTGCCATTGTGCTCCACACGATTGCACCGCCCAGTCGCTCCCACTGCAATAGCTCCACGTGGCTTCATGTGCCACGTTGTTGATGTTGTTGGGCGCCGAAGCTGAAGAGATGTTGCCTCTCGATGTCCGTTGGAACGAGATCACATTCCCATCCAGTCTACACCACCGCCTTCATGCGCCACTCCAATCGAAGCCGTGTTCATCTGGTTACGTCTGCGCCATTGCTTTGTTTGTCGGAGTCGCCACCTGGCAATCGATCGCCTACTGGCGTCACCTCTTGATGGATTTGCCCAGATCTTCGATCGCCAATGTCACTGTCAATGGATTCGATCGAGGTGGCACTCGATTTATCCCTAAAATTGAGATTTTGATTTCTTTTGGGCGGGCCGATTTTGACCTAGTCAATGGCCCAGTTGACTAGGCCAAGTTCAGTTGGGTTTGGGCCTAACATTCTCCCCCTCCTGAGCTTTTCGTCGTCCCCGACGAATATAGAGCGACATTTGATTCGAGTCTGTAACTTTAACCTTATCGTAGGAGAGGGTTCAATGTGATTCGCGATTGAAATCGACCACTCGTATATCTTGCCTTTGTCTTTAGGTAGGCGTGTCGGTTAATCGGTTCAACCCAATAAACCGAACCGAACCGACAAACTTTGTCGGTTCAGTTTGGTTTTCATCTAGTTTGAATCGGTTCGGGTCGTTGTGGGTGAGATTGGAGCTAAATCGATTCGGTTCCGGTTTTTATTTTTAAAAAACCGAGTAAACCGAACCGATTAAGCTTTAATTAAGAAAAAAATATTGCTTAATTGGTTCGGCTAGCAAATCAAGGAGGCGTTGACCACTTGACCATTTCGATTTGGCAATTGGCGTGGGCCGCGTGGCACGCGTGACTAGTCGGACCCACTCTAAAAAAAACCCTAACTCATACTCAAGTAGTAGGATCCCCAATTCCTTCGTCGATTCATCCTTCCGCAGTTCTCGAGTTCCGCACTTGCACTACTGCTCCGGCTCCGTCATTCCCTATTCTCATTTGCTTGCTTCGCCCTAAACCTAGATCAGTAAATCCCTAACAATCTCGCGACCTCATCTCGTCACCGACGTCGAATCTCCTCTCCAGTCACCACTCACTAGATCTTGGCTCTCCTCAATCGATCGAGTATCAACCGTCGTTGACCTCATCTCGCCGACGCCAAGTGATAACTTCCTATCGCAAACGCAAGCTTGCGACTGCGACTCTACAAGCTTCGAGCCTTCGATTCATACTGTCATACGACTCTACATCTCTACGTCCTACGAGACTATGACTCTACGAGGCATGAAGGCAGAGGGCTAGAGTTCAGAATTCAAACTTCAAAGACTATTGAGTTACTATGCTACAATTTTAATCAGAATACTTGCTTTGCTTTCTTAGTTCCTAAAAACCTATAAATCACAATTGCTACTTGGGTACATGATTCAATATCCAATTATCCATGATATATTGTTGGTTTGTTGGTTGTTACTTGTTATAGATTTTTCATACTCTCAGTACTCAGTAGACTATTGTAGACTTGTAGTAGTATACTAGTACTGAATTATAATCTCATATAGTCATATTGTATGTCGTATGATCATGATTCAATATTCATGATATATTAGTTGCTAGTTTACTACTTGCTTTGCTTTCCTAGTTCCTACAAACCTAAAAGCTAACCTAACTTGTTAATTTCTTATTTTTGATTCTTTGAACCATAGAAGGATCCTGTAGCTGATCCTAACCAAACACAAACAGAAGTTACAGAACCTACAGGTCCTACACAACCTTCTCAGTCTCAGAATAAAAAAAAAAGAAATGTTAAACCACGAGCTGAAGTTTGGAATCATTATAAAAAAAGTTGAAAATGATGGTGTACTAAAAGCAATGTGTGTTTATTGTGAAAACATGTACCTTCGTGATAGTAAATCATGTGGCACCAACACATTAAAAGCACACTTGACTAGGTGTATAAAGTATCAAAATTTATATGGTCAAAGTAGTATGAATGAGAATAAAACACAGACAGAAATTTCATTGAAACAAGGCAATGTGGATGGTGGTAGTGGTGTAATGACAACATGGAAGTTTGATCAAAACTTGATTAGGAAGGCACTTGCAAGAATGATAATTATAGATAAACTACCATTTAAGTTCATTGAAAGTAAAGGTTTTCATATACCACGTTTTCACATTCCTTCACGTCAAACCATGTCTAAAGATTGTTATGAGATTTTCTGTGAAGAGAGATTAAAGAAAAAAAGATTTTTACAAGTTAATTGTCAACGTATTTGTCTCACTACGGATACATGGACATCAATTTAAAGATAAATTATATGTGCATCACTAGTCATTTCATAGATATTGATTGGAAATTGCATAGAATGGTTTAAATTTTTTTTTCCAATTACTAGCCACAAAGGTGAATTAATTGGAAAAGCAAATGAGAAGAGCTTGAATGATTGGGGAATATCCAAAGTTATGACTATGACAGTAGACAATGCAAGTTGCAATGACACTATAATTTCATTTCTTAAAAAAAGAATTAGTAATTGGACAGAAGGAAACATACTTGGTGGAGATTTTTTGCATGTTAGATGTGTTGCACATATCGTGAACTTAGTTGTGCAAGATGGTTTGAAAATTGCTCATTCTTCCGTTGTTAAAGTTCGTGAGTCTATAAGATATGTGAGACAATCTCCAAAAAGGTTACAACTTTTCAATACATGTGTTGAACAAGAAAAAATTGATGGCAAATCTCACTTATCTCTTGATGTGTGCACAAGGTGGA
Source organism: Costus lasius (assembly GCA_027563935.2). Classification (NCBI taxonomy): domain Eukaryota; kingdom Viridiplantae; phylum Streptophyta; class Magnoliopsida; order Zingiberales; family Costaceae; genus Costus; species Costus lasius. The sequence continues at coordinate 24,839,672 of CM050450.1, forward strand.
ATTCAACTTACCTCATGTTAGATGTTGCACAAAGATATGAAAGAGTCTTTGAAAGATTTAATGAAGAAGATCCATATTTTCAGTTGGAACTCTTAGCCAGTGATGCAGCTAGGAGACAGTTAGAAAGTGATTGGAAACTTGTTCATGACTTAGTTTCTATGTTACAGATTTTTTATCAATTCACTTTGAAAGTATCCATGAGTTTGAATACTACTTGTAATTTGTATGTGAATGAAATTAGCCAAGTTGCATCTACTTTGAATGAATGGGTATATGATATGGATTTGGATCCAAAGTTTCATGAGATGGCTAAAAATGAAACAAAAGTGGGATAAATATTGGGGATGTGTAGATATGCTAAACATGATTTTGTTTATGGCTATCATTTTCGATCCAAGATATAAAATGGAATATTTGAAATTTGCATTAGCTGAAATGTATGGTGAAGATAAAGTTTCACTTATCATAAGTAAGGTGGAAATGAATCTTCATTGGATATTCAACGAGTACAGAAGCAAGATTCAGATGAGTATGAGTAGTGCTTGTAGTAGTGGACCTAATAGTGGTAGCTCTTCTATTGTTTCTAAAGCCTCAAATGCCACAGTTGAGCATAACCTTACAAAAATTGAGTTGAAATTCAAGAGATTTAAGGCACATGTTGCTGGTGAAAAAAAGACAGAGCTAGATAAATATCTAGGTGAAGAATTGGAAAGTGCATATCAAGGTTTTAAAATTTTAACTTGGTGGAAGATGAATGCCATCAGGCTTCCTATTTTCGCTTCCATAGTTCGAGATATTATGTCAATTCCAATCTCAACTGTGGCTTCAAAATCTGTGTTCAGTATAAATGGTTGAGTACTTGATCCTTTTAGGATTTCGTTATCTCCCGCAATGCTTGAAGCTCTAATTTGTTTTCAAGATTGGATTCAATCAAACAAGCAATGTGAAGTAGAACAAAATTTAGAAGATATTGTTATGCTAGACAAAGGTAAATTTCTTGATTTATATGATTATCTCATATTAATTTACATTTTCATGATGTTTTTAAGTTGTGTTGAAAGCTCTAATTTTTTTGTGAATTGTTAATGTACAGTGATTTCTACTATTCATTCTGCACCAGGTGTTATTGACTTGCCTTGTAAGTATAAATTTAATGTGCTATTGACTTACATTTTAATGTGTTATTGTAATTTCTTCTTAGTTGTTAACTTGTACTTGTGTTGATTGTAATCTTTTTCTCTATATATAGGAAGATCGTGATTGCCTGATAGTGATTGGTGCCTTGGTATGGTGGTGACTGGTGAATTAGACATTTTGGTAGATTGTGATATATATTATCGCATTGCTTAATTAATATTATGATTTTATTATCTATTATCTTGGTAGATGGTGAATTGGACATCTGTATTAAACTACTAATGTATTTTCTTGTTAATTGATCTTTTGTAGGAAAGGAAATGGTGAATTCAAGTCTTGGATTTGGTGATAAAATGATAGTATTGGTGGCCATGGACTCATAGTATTGGTGGCTATGGAATTGATATTTGATAAAGTCTCATACTCTCATGTGGATGTGGAATTGTCTTTGTATTTTGTGAAATTATGGTCTTGACTCTTGTGGAATGTGGATTGTGGACCTGTGGTCTATACTCTATGGAGGTGTATGAAACTATGAATGTTTTAACTTAACATTGACAATTTGACTTTGGATCTATAGATGTTATGAACTTATAATGTAGTGATGTATGAAGACATTTGTATGGTGTATTTTGTTGTGATATTATGGATTTATGGTATACTAGTATAGTGGTATATTATTGATTCTGCAGGTTCCTCCAGATGTGTACAGACATTAGTGCTCGTGCCATATTCATGTTACCAGGTGTCTGTGTGTATGTACAGTTAGATCACAAAATATCATACATAGCTAGTAGATGCATCATGCACTTACCAATCTAGGTAGTGATACACTTATACAGCTTTTCTAGTGTCACAAAATGGAGATAAATTTTCCTTAAAAACAGGGTAGCGATCCTAATGCAATCATTCTTTGTTCTAGTAGAACTAGCCCTACGAAACAAAATGGCAGTATTGAGAGAGTTGGTTTAAACTTGATGAATTTATAGTTTAGATTTTGCTTTTTAATTGGGTCCTCATTAAATTAGTAGATTCATTTTGTGGACAGTTCAATCATTTGATGTATCAATATCAAGATTGTCCATCTCTCTATTATTTGTTAATATAAAGGAATAAGGTTGTTTTAGCCTTTTAGTTATTCTTTGTCTCTTTGAGAGAAAAAAAAAACACAATTCATTGGAATCCTTATGTGTTACCTGCAAGCAATGCAACTATGCAAGCAATGCTAAATTGCTCATCTTATAGTGATGCTGTGATGGTAAGTTGGTAAGGCAATAAAGGCATCAATTAACATACAGTCGATGAAGTGAACTAGTGCTTTGACTCAATATTGATGCTTAAGTAAATTAGTAAATTACACAGGGTGATTGGTGACAACAAATGTATTTCTACAAAGTTGTAGGTTGTAGCCTTGTAGGCACTACATCACAGGCTCACAGCCGCTTAAGAGTTAAGAGTCATTTCATTTGCCTTCGTACTGACGATTGTCGATTAGTCCCAACTGGAAATCTGGAAGATTGGAATAACGAGGAAAGTTGAAGTTAGCGTCTTAGAGAGCATAAAATAAGCATAACAAAAAACTAAAAGCCTGAGGGCTGCCTACATGTACAAGTGAATGAAACTACACTTACTTTTGATGCAGAGACATATCAGAGCTCAGCTCTTGAAAACATGGATTCTCTTGCCAGTTGAAACAAACAAGCTGTAGTTATGTGAAATTGTAAATGAATGAGTACATAAGTGGTTTTAAACGGTTTTAAATTTATAAAAAATTAAATTTATAAAACAAAGCTTATTCGGTTTTAAACGGTTTGAACCAAACCGAACTGAACCAAGTTAGTCTATTCGGTTCTTATTCGGTTTGCGAGTAAATCAGTTCGGGTTCGGGTTGTTACCATTGAAATGAAATCGGTTCGGTTTACCCCATAATCGGTTCGGTTCGGTTCGGTTCGAACCGAATAGACAACCCTATCTTTAGGTGATTTATTTTCATCCAATTTGGTTGCGTCTAAGTTTCGTCCTCTATGTAGGTGTCCCATACCACCTCCATAAAAAGAGTAACTTAGCTCGCCCCAAGATTTTTCATCCCTAAGTTTTCCCCTCATAAAGGCATCCCCTTATGATGAGAAACTTAGCTTCGACGATGTACAAGGAAAACTCCTTGTTGTCCTCCTAAGTCTTCTTCACATAAAGGCGTCCCCTTATGTGAAGTTGACTCAGTAGAACCATCCAAGAAGAGGGATCTCTTTTTATTTTAATTGGACATAGTCCTCTCTTTTTATCCCCAAATAGCAGTTTTAGAGTATGCTAACTCTCCACACTTTATCCACAAATAGCAGTTTTAAGGTCTGCTAACCTTCCACAATTTATCCACTAATAGTAGTTTTAGAGTTTGCTAACTTTCTAAGTTTCATGATCAAATAGCAGTTTTGAAGTCTGCTAACTTTTCCTCAAATAGCAGTTTTAAAATCTACTAACTTTTCCACAAGAAATCTATAAATTTTTATCAAATCATCAAATCGTGATAAAAGAGAAATTTCATAAATGCAAAGATAAGTTTTGGTGATGCATCGCATTCACCCCAAAAAGTTATACCCACAGCAGGGGCTTACAAAACACTGCCAAAGTGTTGTTCCGAAAATACTGGACCAAGTCCGTTACAACAGTTCCACAAAAATAAAATCAAATCATCTTTGGAATAGTGGTCGCCGGATCTTTGGCCCCCTCTTCTCCTTTGTCCCTGTCGGCAACAATAACAGCTAGCTGGCTCCATTTGGGGCAGTTCCTCATAAAGTGGGAACCTCCGCAAATATAGCACATCGGTGTAGTTGCCTGCTTCGAGGATTGTGTAGCCGGCCTCAGGGCCCTGATTTTGGTGCTGCTTGCGTTGTTGAGTTTACTGTTCCCCTAGAAGAGTTAGTGCTGCTTGCGTTTGCCACCACAATTTGGCATCGCCGGACAGGTACACCACGCATACCAGAGCTTGATCCTCCACGGGGATCTGTGCCGATTGGAAATACATTTCCATGTCCCATAGAAAGTTTTCTACCTCCTTAGCGCTCCGGACCCCCACAAAGGATCCGGGTTCTGGGACTTTCCGGTGCGGCGCAACCCCTGTATTTGCCTCGATCGCCGGGCGTTGTGAAGCAACCTCTTGCTTCATCTCAGCCAGCTCCATCTTACATATTTCCATATCCCCTAGAATGTTGTCCACTTGAGTTTGCAGCTCAGTGGTGGAAATCATTAGGCTCTTCAGCATCTCCACCAAGGTCTCCTTGGGGAGAGCACCCAGATCGCCTACAGCTACCTCAAGCTGTGCAATCCTATCCACATTTGAAAGCACCATTTTCTTTTCTCTTTTTGCAAATTTTTAGCAGCTTAGCAGTTTTTGCAGTTGGACCGGCACTGATACCAGTCTGTTACGCCCTATTTTAAGCAAATACAGAATTTTAGCTAAATTAATTATTACAATAAATTAGTAGCCATGCAGGGCCCAAATCAATTTAATAATCCCTCACAAGGGATAATTTTAGCATTCTGTTAATGTCCAGCATGACCAGTAGGGGTGCACCAGCGCACGCGTCCCTCAGCCTCATCCAGCCCAGGAAAGAAAAAGAGGGAAGGGAGAAAGCCATGTCTGCCAAAAATAAAATAAACAAATGGGAGAAAGAATTATACCTCAACGGAATGCGGGATCTGAACCCACTTCCGTTAATTTACTCCGCGTCCGAAAATCACAGACGTGATCGTCAGAAATTGTCTCCTGCCCACGGTCGCGTTGAAGAAGTCAATGCAGTGTCCGGAGTCAACTTCCTCGTCCACGTCCGAAGCCTCACTGCTTTGTTCGCGTCCTCAATTCACAAGTTTGTTCGCATCAGAATAAGGGAGTAGCGGCGTGTCCTTCTCCGGCGAGATCGTCGACGGTGTTCCTTTCCGTCGAACGATCATTGGATGTGAACGTCGTTAGCGGGGAGCCGTCGTCTGCTCGGGGGCGCCGCCTCAAGCTTGTCGGGTTTGCACAGAAGAAGGTGCGATGGGAAGAGGGGAAGAAGATGCTAGGTAAACTCGACGTCGAAGGCGCTCCACCTCGCCACCCACTCCACCGGAGCGCACCGAGAGGGGGTTCACAAGCCCTCACTGGAATGTTCAAGCCTAGTTCAGAGGAGGGAGACGCAGGAAGGGGCGGAGAAGTTGCCTACGGCGAGCTCGATCGCCTGGTTCGTCGTCCACCGTTCAGAGATTGGTTCCGTCAGTTCTTCCCTCTTTCCCTTTGAGTTTGCTGCCTCCTCTTTTTATAGGCAGCAGCTCGTTCAGATGGCCGCGCTAGTGCCAGCGTCACGCAAGATCCTCCGCGATCTGCCAACATCTCGTCCTCTGATTCGAACTCATCGCCCAAATTTGGTTAGCCGATTTCGAGCTTCTCCTCACACTAGATCTGCCTCGTAAGCCTTCTGGCCAACTCGTTGCACTCCAAGTGCCGCTGCTGTCTCCCAACTACGGGCATTGGATTGCCAGATCAAATACCGTTGCCTCATTTATCAAGAGTTTGCATGCGTTTGGTGCCTTCGTCTACCACCGTGCTCCACACGACTGCACCGCCCAGTCGCTCCCACTACAATAGTTCCACGTGGCTTCACGTGCGGCGTCGTCGATGCTATTGGGCGCTGGAGCTGAAGAGACGTCGCCTCTCGACGTCTGTTAGAACGAGATCTCATTCTCGTCCAGTCTACACCACCGCCTGCATACGCCACTCCAATCGAAGCTGTGTTCGTCTGGTTACGTCTGCGCCACTGCTTTGTCTGCCGGAGTCGCCACCTGGCGGTCGATCGCCTACTGGCGTCACCTCTTGATGGATTCGCCCAGATCTTCGATTGCCAACGTCGCCGTCGACGAATTCAATCGAAGCGGGGCTCAATTTCTCCCCAAAATCGGGATTCCGATTTCTTTTGGACAAACCGATTTTGATCTAGTCAATAGCCCAGTTGACCAGGCCAAGTTTAGTTGGGCTTGGGCTAACACCTAGTATGTGGCACAAACGAGCCTAGCTCGATTGTTCAAAGTCTAATCTCGAGATGGCATGGGCCCAAATAAGAGAAAAAAAAAATAAAAATAAAGAAAAATAAGAAATGGGAAAATAGAAAAAGTAAGCAATATGGAAAATAGAAAATATAACTTAGAAAAAAAAGAGAAATAGAAAAAAAATAATATGAGACAATTGGGAAAATTAAAAAAAGAGAGAGAAAAACTAAAAAAAAACTAATGTGTAGCCCAACATGCAGCTAAGATGGGCCTAACTTGACTATTCAAACTCTAGATCCAAAACAACATAGGCCCGAAATTAGAAAAAAAAGAAAAGAAAATGAGGAAAAAAATTAAAAAAAAAGGGCGAAAAAACTGAAAAAGGTGAAATCTGGAAAATAAAAAAGAAATAAATAAGGAAAATTAAGAAAGCTTGTATTAGCCTTAGGTAGGGAAGGGGCATGATATAAAAACTCACCAAATACAAACAAGAATATTGAATCCAATTTCCATGGACCAAATACAAACAATTCATGCAATTTGGAAGATTCGTAGCACGAACGAATTCATATCATCGAAAGCCTAGAACCACTTGCGTGGAAGGGGAGAAGGATGCATACGATCGCCGTCATCGTCGAAAGCAGCGGCAGCTTCCACCTCAATCGTCTTCCTGGCCTCCTCGAGCCTCTCGGCCTCCGTATATCCTGCAGATTCAATAGCTTTCCGATGGGGCTTGACGAGGAACTTGTTGGATTGGATGTACGGGTACCCATTCGTGCCCGATCCCATCGGGGTCTGGAGCTCCGTTGTACATTATCTTGGATTCGTGATCGAGAGGAGAGCGACAGCGCTATTTATTAAGGTTAGGATTAGTGTATTGGAAGCTAAGAGATGGGGAATGGGCCGAGCCCAGATACGAACCAGCTATGGCCTGATATTTTGCCGGTTATTTTAAGCACGATCCAAATTTCAAACTCCGAAAGGGGAGGGGCCCACACAAGAAAAATATAACGATCAGAAAAATATAAAGATCAGAAAAATAAAAAATAAAAACTAGAAAAATAAAAGATAAATCAGCAAAAGCGCTCATAATGAAATCTTTGTCTGAATAGTTTATCATCTTGCACACCTTGAAAAAAAAAATGCTTCAAACATTTTCTTAGGCATCAGCCCAAAGTCTCAATAGTTAGCTCTAGATCTTCTGCTCAAAAACACTTGGACAAAGACGAATAGGTGCATTATTGTTAATGTAATATTGAAAGCCAATCTCATCGTCTCCCATGTCAAACAATTATGACTCAAGGGGATTAATGATCTGATTCAACGAACTAGTTCAGTTTGATATGCCAATCCAACCTAGATAGGTTGCCCAACTTAGTAACGTCTTGCTTGCTATGCCAAGCAATCCTTCTTTACTTGAGTCTGATCTCAAGTACCTGCGTCATTCTTGCATTGAAAAAAAATAAAAAAAAAACAGTTACTCCACATGCATGAATCCTTCATTTCCTTTAGATGATGACATATAAATGAATTAATATATGTAAGTGCAAAAAAAAAAAAAAAAAAAAAAACTTCCATGGCAAAACCGGTAGTGCCTCATCCAGAGTGACCGAGAACAATTCAACTTGTTCCAAATTTTGCAGCAAGTGCAGAGGTTGAACTTCGCTCATTATAGGAAAAGTGGAATATCCGGCAAACAAAAGAAAAAAAACTCATTGGTTGTAGCTTAAACTGTCTTTGAATTCTCCAGAATCTGAATCTGGGAGCGGTCCATGCTTCTGGGATTTGTCAACGGGCAATGAGTAACTGCGCCCTTCTTTGCCCCCTGGCTTCGATGATGCACTTCCATACCATATCATACCAAAAACTGCTAGGATCATTCCAAAGACTACGTGCAAATTGAGGCTCTCTTTTCCAAAGAAGAAGAATCCCAAGACTAAAACGAAGATAGTTTTCATGTGCCCGAGCACTTGGAAAGACACTGCCGTAAATCTTCCGATGCAAATGAATTGGCTAAGGTTGGTTCCAATTGCAATCGTACAGGACAGAACAATAAAGAACTGCCGCAGCAACACGGAGTAAGAAAGGAATAAAGTGTTAGCAATAAATCAGCCAAAACTGGCATTACCTATTGCCAGCATAATTCATCCCAACAATTGATAACTTTGCAAAAAGAACAAACTTGACAAGTTCATCTAAAGGCAAATGAGATGGTTGAATATATCCAAGCCACCTAAATACAAGAGTCATGAGTGCAGTTGTCGCAAAATGCAGACCTGTCAATGTTGTAGCTGCAGTATAGAAATAGTGCATGAATAAGAACCAAAAATCAAGAAAAAAAAAACCCAATAATATTTATTAGAAGCAAACTATGTGGCCAGATTTCAAACAATAAAGAACTTAGATAAATAAACATGAAGTTAGTTTTATTATAAAAGATTGCATTTTTCAGTGAAGTTATGAGGAATAATGTACAAGAAAAACAAGTTCATAACAGAAGGCACAAAATGGAACTAGTACCTGAAGCACTATTGCCACCTGAAGCAGGATCACAGGGGAAAAACTAATCAAGCTCGAGAAAAGGAATATGATTGCAGGAGTATAAAATATGAAAAACTTTTTTACTTCCAGAGATGTATCTACTGAACGAGGTGAACACCCATATGCCACATATCATCATAAAGCATACTAGCTTCACTAAACAAGTGCCGTAACCACAACTGGCCGGTTTGAAATTGATTCTGCTTCTAGCTTTTGCTGGCTAAAAAATTACTGGTTAAAATGTAGCTGACTGAGAGAAGCAGAAGCTGTTTGGAAAATTATAAATGCTGGTTGACTTGGATAAAATTATTATAAATTGTCTCAATAATATATATAATTTTTATAATTAATTGTTGAAAATATTAAGTAAAATTATAGTTTATAATTATATTTTAAAAACTAATAAGACTAAATTTTTTTATTAAATGTCATTAGTCTTCATATTGAGTGTTAAATTGAATATAATATATCATGTTATAAAATTCTATTTTTAACAAATCGTTTAATGAAATTTTCCTTAATCAAATTATTAGGCTTTGCCATGAGTTTTCCAACTAACTAATCACAATCACCTAGATTCAACACACCAATTACGCGTAGGAGCAAACTTATGCCCACTCAAAACCAAATAGAATACAAAATCCTCATCACTGTACAACATTTTTATATTACCTATATTTCCATTACATTTACGGCATAGGATTTATACCATGTTGACTAATTCAAGATTTATACCATGTTGACTAATCAATTAAAATGAATGCAGAGGAGCCGGAGGTTTTTGTGATTAGTTCGCTCGGCAGAAGGAGCTTCGGCGGGATCTGGACGGAAGGAGCTGGGAGGCGGCGGAAGGAGCCAGCGATGGAGTGGTTTCTTCTTCCCCAGCACAGGAGCCTTCGAGATGATGCAGAGAGTGGATCTAGAGCGGTTCTACAGAGCTGGGGGCGGGGAGTGGATCTGGAGTTGGGAGCTCGTTGCTGCCGCAGGAGTTGGGAGCGGGGAGTGGCACTCGAGCTGGAGCAGGGCAGTGGAGCTCGTCGACGCTGGAGCACGGTCGAGGAGGCGGCGACGCGTACGTGGAGCGCGGAAGGAGATTTCTGAGCGAGGGAGCAGGGAGCTGGCGGTCGAGCAGGAGCAGGCCGGAGGTCAGGCGTAGTTCCGACGAGGCGTGGAGCCGGCAAGGAGTTGATTCGGGAGAGGAGAGCTTGGTTTGGAGCATCGCGGGCATCACTCACGAAGACTGCTTCTTTCGGCCAGCACCTAATAGGCTGCTTCCTTCGGCCAGCAGGTAAACGCTGGTGCGCCCAGCGGCCAGCCGCCCCAAACATCTGCAGACGTGTAGAATCAGCTGGCCGCACCCGCAAAAGCAAGCGGCCAGCAATCCCAAACGAAGCTAACATCGCTTACACAAGCATTTAGTTCATAATTTACTATAAAATCGTCTAATACAAGATAATGCTCAAGCTACAACAACGTAATGCTAAATAAGTTAAAACAATCTCAACATGCATAATATCTAACTTTAAAACTAAAGAATAGCTTGTGGACTATAAAAGAAAACATATAGTTCATATGTGATTATAGTTTAGTGATCTCCAATTGAAGCTAAATTGGTATTTAGAAAAGAAAAGTAAGTAGGGATATACAATAAAATAATATTGAGATCTAATTATCTAATAATGGAAATGGGAACACATAATCCATCACTTTTTTTTTCCAGATTCAGCCGAAACACTAGAGCTATTGGTTATATCTCTTGTTCCTTGAACAATTTATTCTTTTGAAAAAACCAAATCCACCCTCTACATTGGGTCATTAGAAATAGCAATGATCATATATGTCATAACCAATTTATCTAACATTTCATATAAGAAATAGCAAGAACATTGCTTATGTTGGAAAGATTCCAATCACCTACAATCTCTCCCTCTTCCATGCTTTTCCTTCCCTCTCCAATTGTTGGAGCAAAAATGATCCAATAAAGAGGATGGATGATCAAATTAATTAACTAATCAATAGTGTATTAACTGTCATTAACTGTTATGATAATTTTTAATTGTAGGGTAAGGATTAACTAAAACTAGTTAATGTGGTTATTTTATATTAATAAAGCCTGTATGAAGGCTTACATGCATTATAATATATGAATTGATGAACAACACTAAGAATAACTCCTCCAACCCCACTTATGCTCGTGCATTGCATCAAGTAGTATCATATCAAGTGGTATCACAGCAATGGAAATTTTGCACAAGGTTTAAAATCTTAGTTCGTACAACCTATTGACTCTATATTATTTTAATACCGAATGTATTGACAATATATATACTAGTACCAAATTGATCTCGGACCAATATTACCCATACAAAGTAAAAGCATTAATCTTGTATCCAAGCCCCTATTCACAATGAATGCATTGGCTCTTTTCCACACATATTCACAATTATTTGTTATTTGCTTCTCTAAGCATAGGCTTCTCTATTCATTATTGCAAGAAACACATTTTATGCCTCACAAACTCTTTACTCCCTTCATAATTATAGCTTTGCCTATAATCATCATGATTTTACCTATTCAACCCTTCCTGTTGCCAGTATTCCATCCCGATCTTTCACTAACCATGTCTTTTGCACATAACTATAAACAACCACATGTATTGAGAACCACCAAGCGGTTGGTATCATCACTACAACGTCATTTCCCATGCTTGTTTGCACTATTGAGATTTGAAGGAGCCATTCCACACATAGTGAAGCAACAATTAGTACCAAATTGATATTGAGACTTGAAGGAGCCATTCCACACATAGTGAAGCAACAATCTATATACCAGTACCAAATTGACCTTGGATCAATACCGCCAGTCCCGAGCAATAAGAACTAATTTTTAAAGCATTAATCTTCCATCCTAGACCCTATTCATAATGAATGCATTAGCTCTTTTTCACACATGTTCTCAACTATTTGCTATTTGCTTCTCTGAGCATAGGCTCCTTTGTTTATTATCGCAACACTTTATGCCTCATAAATTCTTTATTCCCTTCATAACTCTAGCTTTGCCCATAATCACCATGATTTTACCTATTCAACCTTTCCGATTTCAGTATTCCATCCCGCTTTTTTTGTTAACCATGTCTTTTGCACCTACTTATGCATAACAACTCTGTAAGCAACTTTAAGTTTTGAGAACCATCAAGCAATTGGTATCATCACTACAATATCATTTCCCACACTTGCTTGCACTACTAATACTTGAGTGAGTCGTTCCTCAGTGAAGCAACAAACTCTGATATTGTGATTTTGTTTGCTTGCTCATTAATAATCATTGTTTGCATCTGCACAATGGCCCACTACTAATCCTCAACACTGCATAGTCAAGCAATCATGCCTTCTCCCTCATTATTAATTACAACAACACGAGACAACTACTATTTCATTCACTACACTCATAGTAGCCTATTCCCGTTGCTTGTTTTGCATGTCTAACGTGAGCAGTAAAGACATCTACTTCACTAATATGATTCCCTCTCCCTGTGATCGTATGTTACTTTGGAAACAACACATAAAAAACACATTTCTGCCCCACATTTGACAAATAAACAACAAGCTTGAAGTTTTAATCAACACTAAATGTCTAGAGGATTTTCGTTGAGAGTTCAAGCATAGGTTTTTGCCTCCTCTATCTATGGTAAACTAAGAGATTATTAGAAAACTTAGATTAATCACAAATAAAATCCATACTAGATGCACTTAGTCTATCAATGATAGTATTGGCATATAAGAAGTCATTAGGACCAATGTTTTAAAATTATATATATATATATATATATATATTATATTTAGGTCGATATAACATACGTGCCAATTCAACAATAAATCAGTACACTAATATGGATAAAAACTTTCAACCATGTACCTAGGACATGCAAATATAGATGCGAAAGTTTATCATGTATTGGTGAAATCACAAGGACAAAACTTATAAAGCTCCATATAATGATGATTTAATAAAGGACATAATTCATACAATTGTACAAGCTTTTTCATATTTGGGTGACACATCGATTCACTCTTTTCCAACGAGAGTTTCAATACTTGAAAGTTGAAACAATTGAAAGAGTTAAAACATGTGGCTTGATGTTGGATCTTAAGTGTCAAGCTTTTTTTTCAAGTTGAACATAATAAAACCAAATCATTTCAGGTAGGTTCTTTCCTTAGTGGAGATATTATGACATTTATTTTGGAAAATGAAGATATTCCTACCAACCTAATCTTCTTCTTTCTAGATTTACACACAATGAGAATAAAGATATATTTCCTATCACATAAAGACTAGGAGAGAGTGATCACTAGTTTTGCTCAAATTAAAATATTATGGGAATGTTTTCGTCCCATATCGCACGAAAGGTTTAGTTGCATTAGACAATTTAGGTTCTCCTTGTTAAATTTAATACAAATGATGACAAATTGCTTGAAAGAGTTGTTTCTGATGAGTTGCTTCAGGCATCAAGGTGGAAAACACAATAGGTTGTCATGAAAAAGTTATTTCCAGAAAAACCCCGACTTCTATTTTGTGCGCCCCATAGTAGCAACAGCATTAGCATCCTCTCCCTATCCCACATTTAATTGTAATAGCTTTGGCCTCTACCACTGTTTCACCCTCGAACCCTCCCCTTCCCTTCCCACATCATTTAACTTGCATCTTTCACACCATACTTTGTTCTCCCGGTAGCTACCTCTCTCGTTGCTTTGTGATTCATGGAGACACCCCTACTTTGTCAAATTTGAGTCTTAGGCATTTTTTCTTCTCGCACTTAGATCTTGTTGAAACCTCATATTGTTTTGCACTCCTATTCTAACCTTATATTCTTTGCAGTTTGTAGCCCTTAGAGCATCAATGAAGAAGCAACAACCATATCTCACTAACTTCATTTCTCATGGAAATAATAACTTCCATAGTGATAGCAACCCTTGTAAGGACCATGTGCGCTTCTCTATGTGGTCAGTGAATAAACAATAACAGTAGCCATCTCTTTCATGTTAACCATGTATCTTGCAATAACCACATCTCATAGAAAACCCCACATCATGTTCTTCCCCCTATTTGCACGTCATCCCTTCTAGGAAAAGTGATAAGGAATTGGACGGGCAAGGCTGATTTTGTTTAATATGATAGGTTCAAAGTATAAGTATATTGATTCCAACTTTAAGAAACTGTTCATATGTTTCGTGATATTGTGACATTGTTCATCCATATGGTGGTACTGTTTATTGTTGCCCTCAACTCTTGCTGGCAACGTCTTACACTGCCTCATACTTCTGTTGGCCACACCTTACGCTACCCTAGTGTACTCTACTATTGGTGACGCCTTACACTGCCCTCTACTCTTGGCTATGCCTTATGCCACTCTCTATTATTGGTGATGTGCCACCCTTTATTGCTAGCGACACCTAGGCTCTGTTTAGTAGGGTTGAGTCTTATCGGGTTAATGGGTCCCTTACCCGTCACTGTAGCTTTAATATGGCTGAACCCTAAGTGAACAGTAACTTTATTGTTCACATTTTTCCCTTTGTAACTTGGTATCAGAGGTCGCATTGCCTCCGCCATTCACGCTCTCCACATCCACCTTCCAGCGGTGTCATCCCCCCCTCTGGCACCTTCCTTCCCTCCTCACCACCCTCTGGCAGCGGCGTTCTCTCTTCCCGCCTTCCTCTAACTTTCGCATCTCGTCTCTGCCCTTCTGTCGCTCCCGCTCCCACTACGCTCGAGGTTTGTCTGGCAAATGGGCCTTTTGTGGCAGACTGACCTTCTCCTCCTGGCGACATTTCCTCTAGGTGGGGATCTTTGAATCGGTGGACTCTTAAAGCTTTGATCCTGTTGGCTACTATATTTGGATCCGGCTTCTCTCTTAGCCAATTCTTCTCCAACATTCTCTATCGCCAGCATTCTGTGGTTGGGTCCTACTCTCTTTTGCTCCAGTTGCCTCTTCGTTTACAATAGTAGTTTCTTCTTTGTGTGGTATTTATTTTTTATTAGAATGGATCTCACAACAACAAATGAATTGAAACCTGCCTCTAGTGTTGCTACCACTGTCAAACTTGACGGTAACAACTACCTTCTTTAGGCTAGGTCTATGTGTTTCTATCTTAGATCCCATGGGAGAGATCTACACTTGACCTACTCTCCTCCGGATCCTACGGACCGATCTTATGAGACATGGAGATGATCAGATATGGTAGCGGTTACTGCTCTATTGAGTAGCATTGAAACCAACATTGTCTCAACTGTTATGTTCTTGGACACCGCAAAGGAAATATGGGATGTTCTTGCATCCACCTACGCTCCTCATGAGAATATGTGCCAAGTACATCAAATCTACAAAGAAATATTCAATTTGAAACAAGGAAACATGTCCTTACCTGGACTTTAATGAATACTCAAAGGAAAGTGGGACCAGTTGCAAATCTTACAACCACCAATAGCTGACATATTGGTGACTATTCAACAACGACAAGAGTTCTTTGTGGCTCGATTCCTCTCAGCACTAAATGACTCGTATTATGTTATTAAAGCTTAGCTTCTAGTTAACCCCACAATCCCCTGAATCCATAACATATATTCTCGTCTCCTGCATGTTTCCTTGATCTCTCCAACTTCTGCAACAAATAGTGTTGGGAAACCCCGGAGATATTTTACAATTTTTCAGAGTCATTACAACACATACACATTGCACAGCGGAAGAATATCCCCGAAATATGCCAGTCCTAAAAACCCAGTGAAGATCGTCAAGCGAGGGAGTCGACACGATGAGATAGAAAATACCTTAAAGCAAGACGAGACCGATGTCGAGGTAGGCGCCCAAGCGTGCGGCCTCTGCAGTCTCACACATACGGATGCCTCGAGCTCTCTTCTTCCTCGCCCGGTGCTAGCCTCGGGAAGAAGATCCAAGCCTTATGGTTCCTTCTTCAAGCCTTGCGCCACCTCCAAGGTTCTTGCGCCAATGAAGAAGGAGAAGGGAAGAGAATGATGCCGCCAAGCTTTCCTCCAAGTTGCACCAAGAAGAGAAGGAGAAAACTTGCGGCTATAGAAGATGGAAGAAGATGTGGCGCCTCTTGCTTCTTGCTCTCGCCCCTTGGTGTGCTCATGCCAAGAATTGTCTACAAAGCCTCACGCATATCCCTTGGATATATAGACGCTTGAGGCGGCAAGACAAGAGGGGCGGGTGCAACTCATCAAGAGAGGGGGCAGCTAGGGTAAAAGGTGAGGGAGTAATTAGGGTTTGGTTTATAGTAAGTCTCCAAGACTTTTCCATAAACCCGCCCTAATTAACTATATGTGCTCAAGACTTTCCTAAGAAGTTTGCCATATCAGCCCCAAAACTTACCTTAGAGGCAAGCATACCATCCAAGGTAGAAGGGGGAGGCGCCTAAAGCTTCCTTATGAAGCAAAATCGCCCACTCCACCCCATTATGCCCCTAGGCGCCAATGGGGTGGAGACTTCTCCCTATTATACCCTTTTAGCCCAATTCTCTTATCATAACAACTTGTTATTGGGCCTCATTGGATAATGAGCAAGCCCAAACTTCATTGCATTGGTTGATTAAGCAATTGGATCCCATCTAATGCAACCCTAATCCAAATGTGACCAACCATGGTCAAATACGGGTTAACCTGCCAAAAATGAAGTTTGGCTCCAATAACTATCTTCCATCTCATCAGGCCCATTGGCGCTGATGATATCTCCCAAATTGATCCGAGCTATCTAATAACTCGATCATAAGGCTTCCCGATCAATACGAGAACTCGAGTATCTTAGTGTGCAACCCTGTAGATTCCTCTGATGTTGGCAGTGCTGACTTAAGGTCACCACAAGCAGTGAGTGGCACCTAGTAGTGTATCGCCGCTACACAAGTCATTGGAATGGATATCGACATCGACATCCCCATCATCGCAACTAGGTACAGATGCATTACAGTCTCTTTGCCGAATTGATATCCGATTGGACAAGTGTGTCACCACTTGTTTTCACCCAATCACATGGTTATGACTAAATCAGGTTCTCACTTGGGTATGGCCATACACTTTCAGTCATAGAAACATAGAGGAGCTCCATGGATATCAAGCTTCTCTTATGAAGGGGCAAATCCTCTGTCTGTCCATTGACCTTCTCATATGGGTCGTGCAATGCTCAATGACAACCGTTATAACCTCCCAACTACGGCGAGGTGTTAGGTTGTATCAAAGCATATCCCTAACCATATAGAATGGTCAATGACCTCAAGTCAAGGGATCAATGCATCTCCTATCACTTATGAGGATAACTCATGACACCATGTCATTGCCTCATAGCGGGTCGATCCAGTATATCCACCACTGATATACCTATATGTCTGCGTTAACACCTCATGCCTAACCAGCCCATATACCAGTCTCACAAGTACCAAAGCTGTCCCATATCCACTCAAGTACATCGACTGGGGATAACTATTTGAGCACAAATCCAATCTGTCTCCAGGGATATCATCATGTAAGTACACAATCGCAGATGTAGACATACATAGATAATGACAATGCTAGAATGATATATAAATATCAAAGTCAAGTAGTACAATAATGGACTAATACTAGGTCCTAGGGCATATACACCAACAAATAGTGCCCTCATAGCTCCCCAGGGCGCAGACGTGGGAGCCCTGGAAGGGGATGGGGGGTGTGGATGTGGATCCGTTCAATGTGAAAATTGTGGATGCACTAATCATCCATCTGATCACTGTTGGAAGAAATTCGGTAGACCTTCTCATGCTAAGGTCGCTATTGTTAGTGCATTGGATGTCTCTGGAAATGCTGGTACCACACCAACTGAGTCAACCGTCACAGTCTCCTCTGTTGAGTATGAACGCCTAGTCAGTCTTGCTGCTCAGGCCCAAGCTTCCACCTCCTTCTTGATGGCTACCACTTCTAGAGTCTCCAGTATTGCCTCTTTGTTTACATCTACTAGTACTTGGATTTTAGATTTTGGAATCATCTCTCATATATCAAGTAACCAGTCTCTATTCACATCCCTATGACTTGACACAAAATACGCTATGGTGTCAATCGCAAATGAATCCCTTATTCCTGTCCAAGGCATAGGGACAGTTTATATTAGCCCTAAACTTACACTATATGGTGTATTTTATGTCCCTTAATTTCCTGTTAATCTTATCGCATTTTGTTTCCTCACAAGAACCTTGAATTGCTCAATAACTTTCCTTTCTTCTTGTTGTGTCTTTCAGGACCTCAGTATGAAGGTGAAGATTGGTGAGGGGCTTAAAGTTGGGGGCGTCTATGTTCTAACTGAACTTGCCTTGGGAACCTGCCTTGGACACTACTCAGGCCTTGATATTTGTTGTCTCGCTTTACACTTGGTATTGTCGGTTAGGCCACATATCGCCCACCAAAATGCAAAAAAATTGTCTCTTAAATCTTGCCATCATTTTGAATGTGATACTTGTCAGTTGGGAAAGCATCATAGAACTACCTTTCCTTCTAGTAGTAATATGCCAACTAGTGGTTTGTGTTGGCTGGGATAAGAATTTCTATTGCTATTTCATATTTGGAAGAAGATAGAAAGGAGATTGAAAAACAGGGCAGCCAAGATCTCGCAGATTTTACTATTCATCCCAAAATTTCATATTACTGCAATCCCCTACAAATCCCTAATTCTATTATGGGCCCAGCTTAAGTACTATGGCCCACCCAACAATAAGCCCACACACATAGTATTAAATTTAACACTCCTCCTTAATGTTATTGTTCTTCATTCCTAACAAATCTCTAAGATAATTAAATTTCATACATGGAAGTGCTTTAGTAAAAATATCCGCAACTTGATCATTGGTGTTAATGTGCTTCACAAGAATTTCTCCATCTTCAACCGCTGCTCGAATGTAATGATGCTTGAGGTTGATGTGCTTTGTTCGATTATGGAAAACTAAATTCTTTGATATGGCAATGACAGATTTATTATCACACAAAAGAGTTGTAGCCTTCTCTTGTTTCTTTTCAAGTTTGTGTCTCATTTCTTTTGGAGCATGAGCATAGCAAATGGACCCAAATATGCGCAAATGATTTACCGATGGCTCTCTTCTTCCGGACCATGCTTCAAATGATGTCTTGTTCTCAACGGCCTTTGTAGGACATCTATTTAGCAAATAAACCACGGTGTAGGTTATCTCAGCCCAAAAGGCAAATGGTAAGCTTTTCTCATTCATCATGGTTCTTGCCATCTCTATAATTATCCTATTCTTTCTTTCAGCAACACCATTTTGTTCCGGTGTGTAACCAACCGTCAATTGTCTCTCAATGCCAATGTCTTCACAAAACTTGTCAAACTCCTTAAAGTTGTAATCACCACCTCTATCACTTATCAGCCTTTCAACTATACTTTGAAAATTTTTGAAAATTGAAAATACATCCGATTTTTATCTCAACAAATAAACCCAACACATTCTTAAATAATCATCTATAAAAGTAATAAAATACCTATTTCCACCGTGAGAGGTTATCTTCATTAGACCATATATATCAATGTGAATTAGCTCCAATGGTGTCTTTGCCTTCTATGCATTCACCTTTGGCAATGACTCTCGATGCATTTTGCCAAATGCATATGCTTCACATACATCATCATTGCCTTCAATGGTTAGTAGGCCATACACCGTATTTTTCTTTCTCAATATCTTCAAGCTTTCAAAGTTCACATGTCCAAGTCTTTTGTGTCATAACCATGATAGGTCTTGTACACTAGCCTTCAAAGCTATATTCCTTGCCGGTTTGAGAATGAGAGAAAAATTTCTATTCATCTCCATTTTCACAACCGCCATCAAGTCTCTCTTATTCTCAACTTTGTTATAAATTTTGCATAGTGTACCTTCAAAATGAACTGCATGTCCATGCTCAATTAGTTGACCAACACTTAGCAAGTTTCGTGCCAATTTCGGAACTAGTAACACATCATGTAATGTATTAACATCCGTCCTTTCTTTGAAGCAACGACAATTGTACCTCTTCCCTTGGATTTGACTTGCACCATTTCCCATTGTGATTTGAGTTGTAAAGCTTGCAAAAAAATTGATTCATCTCTGGTCATATGGTTACTACATCCACTATCAATATACTATACACCTTCCTTTTGTTCAACCGCTATTTGACATGCATAGAATGTGCTTCCTTCTCCACACTTCTCTTCGATGTAATTGACTTGTTCATTGTTCTTGAATCTACAATGCTTCTCCAAGTGTCCATATTTCTTGCAATGATGACATTGTGGCTTTCCCTTATTTCTACAAAATATTTCAATATGGCCGGGCATCTTGAAATAGTTACATGTTCTCACTTTATATCTTGAATGTTGTTTCTACCTCCACCTCTTCCATTTCTTCCTCTACCTCTACCATGTACACCACCATGTATTGCTTTTCTTTTCACTCCATATTGGTTGAATGACTCTTTGACTAATGCCTTGGATTGGAATGCATTTTCAAGTAATTGCTCAACATGCTTACTCAATCTTTGCTCATGCATTTCAAGTGAACCCATTAAATCATGAATACTTAAACTAGAGAGAACTTTAGCTTCTTCAATCATGGCAACTATGTTGTACTTAGAAGAAAGACTAATAAGTATCTTCTCACATACCACCTTGTCATTCCAATTGTCACCTAAACTTATCATTTGATTCACTACTTCAATAACTTTAGAAAAATAATCTTTCAAAGACTCATTTTCTTTCATTTGTAAATTTTGAAAATATCTTTTGAGAGTCAAGAGCTTTATTGTTCTAGCCTTTTTCTGTGCCTGGAAACTCCTTTTGCAAAATCTCTCATGCTTCTTTAGCACTTATAGCTCCAATAATTCTTGGAAATAATTTGTCGGAGATACTTTATTGGATAAGGAAAAGAGTCTTTGCATATTTTTCTTTATTTTCTCCTTTTCTTCTTGTTGGGATGAAGCCTCCGTCTTTCCCTTGCCTTTATCTTTCTCTTCTTTCTATTGAAACCCTTCTTCCACTATCTCCTAAAGATCTTGTGAGTTCAAGAGAGTCTTCATTTTGATGCTCTAATAATCATAGTTCTCACATTCAAAGATGGGATGAGAACTTTGGGGCACCCATGCTCCTCCTTGCATAGCTCTCCTCTTCTTCTTCTTTGGAAATCCCTCTTGAAATCTTAGCAACCTGGCTCTGATACCATTCTATTAGCCTGGACAAATTTCTAAATCACTGACATTTGTGGAAGAAGATAGAATGGAGACTAGAAGAAACAAGGAACAGGGCGGCTGCTATGTTTTCCCAGCTGAGCTCTCGTAGATTTTACTATTTATCCTAAAATTTCATATTACAGTAATCCCCTACAAATCCCTAATTCTATTGTGGGCCCAACGTAAGTACTGTGGCCCACCCAACAATAGGCCCACACACATAGTATTAAATTTAACTGTTTGTTTCATGTTGTTCACTCACACATTTGGGACCCTAGCCCAGTAATTACTAAAGATGGTTTTAAGTATATTGTCATTTTATTGATGATTTTTCTCAAATGTGTTGGGTCTTTCTACTAAAAAATCGATATGATATTTTCACTATTTTTAAATTATTCTATGAAGAAATTAAGAATCAAGTCTTTATATCCTTGAAAGTTCTTAGAACTGATAATGCTTTTGAGTATACCTGTTCCACCTTCAAAGAGTTTTATAACGCCCAAGGCATTATCCACCAAACTACCTGCCTTTATACATCACAACAGAATGAAGTAGCCAAATGCAAAAATAGGCATCTTCTTGATGTCGCCCGCACCCTGATGTTTCACATGAATGTTCCTAAATATTTGTGGGGCGATGCTGTTCTTACTGTTATATATCTAATCAATCGAGTACCTACTTCAACTCTGCGCGGTAAATCAACTCTTTCAGTTATTCAACCCAACCAACCATTGTTTCAAATTCCTCTAAGAACCTTTGGTTGCCTCTGTTACGTCCACAATCTTTTCCCTGGGGTTGATAAGTTAAGTCTTCGCTCCACAAAATGTGTTTTCCTTGGTTATTCTAGAATTCAAAAGGGTTACAGGTGTTTTGATCCTAAACATCACAAGTGGTTCGCTAGTATGGATGTCGCATTCTTTGAATCAACCTCATATTTTCCAAACCAAGTAAAACAATTACTAACTGTATCTGATCCAGTATCTAGCATCCCTCTTCCTACAGTATCTAGCAACTCTCTTCCTACTCCATGTCCCTTGAAGAGTACACCTATGGATCCATCACGAGATACTAATCGTTTGACTTGTGAGCTTCAAAGCTTGCCTTTGTAGGTCTACCAATAGTGGGTCCAAACGGTTCCCACTTTAAATCCCCCATCTAAAGCCCCTTTGCCTGAGAGTCCACAACAAGACCATGTTGATCTCCCTATTGCTCTTCACAAGGGACATCGAACAACAGCTAAGTATCCCATTTCCCAATTTGTCTCTTATTCCTGCCTTTTAGCCCTTCATAAAGCCTTTACCACTGCTATCTCCTCCAGTATTGTGCCCACAGATATGTCTGAAGCCATTTCTCAATCACATTGGAAGGCTACTATGGATGAAGAAATAGAGACCCTTACTTCTAGACAAACTTGGACCTTTGTACCTATAAATGGTTCGTCCTATTCCCTATAAATGGGTATATACTATTGAACAGAATCCTAATAGGTCTGTGAATCGGTACAAAGCTAGACTGGTAGGAAAGGGGTTTACTCAAATTTACGGAGTTGATTACTTAGATACATTCTCTCCAGTTGCCAGACTAAACTTTGTTTGCATTATTTTATCGCTTGTCATTAACCTCGAGTGGCCTCTTCATCAATTGGATATTAAGAATGCATTCTTGTATGGTGATCTCACACAAGAGGTCTACATGTGCTAGCCTCCAGGTTATGGGCCAGCTTGGTAAGGATGAAGCTTCTCGCTTTTGGCTAGTTTGACTGGAGCTGGTTGGAAAAGCTGAGGCTGTTTGGGTAAAACAGTTGATCTGGATAACAACTTAGAAATGTTGTGCTGTGCTGTTTGGTTTTATTGAGTAAAAAATTTATAAGCACATATAAAATTTTATAAATTATAATCAAAATAAACTTTTCTAATATATAAATTTTAAAAATATCTAATACAACAATACATATTTTTGTGAGTTATTACATGTGTTTTTTCATCTCGATGACTAGCCCTAAAAAATTTTTTACAAGAGTTCTCTCTATGTTTTAGGCGTAAAATCTTGCATACATAACATATATAATATATGTGTGTATGAATTTCATCATGACTAATCTTAAATTTTTTAAGAATTCTCTACATACATAACCCTACATATATAATATATAAAATTAAAAAATAATCTTAAAAATAAAAAAAAAGATTAATATATCTAATCTTATATTTAATTTTTAAGTGCAAAAATTCCCTAAGTGAGTGCATAGCTCTATTCTTTTATTATTTTGATTTTAAAAATTTGTATTGATTAATATATCTACTCTTATATTTAATTTTTCTTATTTTTTTCTATACTTATACTTAGTAAAAAAATAAACAAAAAGTAAAATAAAAAAAAATACCAAATCCCTCGTCGTCGCCACAAGGAGGGATTGGGAGAGAAGGGGGCGACTGGATGTCGCCCGCCATCGTCGTCATCGCCTCGAACGCTAGCCACGGTGGCCGTAAGGCCTTGGACGAGTGACGATGGGCGAAGGAGAAGGGGGAGACGGACAGCAAAATTGGGAGAAGGGGCTGGCGATCGAACGATGGTGATGATGGTGAAATCTGGAAGAAGGGGTTGGCGACGACGGCGAAATCGAGAGAAAGGGTTGGCGACGACGGGAGGAGAAGCGGTGATGGTAGGGGAGGTGGCGACAGGAGGGAGCAGGACGGGAGGAGAAGCGGCGATGGCAAGGGAGGCGGCGACAAGAGGGAGCGGCGACGGGAGAGGAACTGGTGACGACCGGAGGTGAGGATGGGCAGAGACGAGGACGAGCCGAGGGCGAGGATGGCCGGAGGCTGCTACGGGCAATGTCGACGATGAATGCTGGCGACAACAAGATAAATCAGCTAGAGCAAACGAAAAAAGGGTCGGCTACTATTTGCAGGTAGCCGAAGCAGATAACGGGGAAGCTTGTTTTTACTGCTTTGAGTAAATAGTGTGGCTTCCCAGTTAGATTGCTTCCCTTTTTTAGCTGCCCGCAAATGTAAAAGCTGCCAAGCAGCCTTACCAAATGCAGCCTTTGTCAAGCAGGGGGAGTAGATGTGCAAGTTGCATAAGGCTATTTATGGCCTTAAACAAAGTCCAAGGGAGTGGTTCCATAAATTTTTGGAGATTATATCAAATAAGATATTCTTTCATTGCAAATCTGATCACTCAATATTTATTCGCAAGTCAACCACTGGTATTATTATCCTGGCTATTTATGTTAATGATATTCTCCTTTTAGGGAGTGACTCTGAAGGCATCCTTGAGACCAAGAGGTATCTACAATCTCAGTTCTCTCTCCGGGATCTCGGCAAACCTAAATACTTCCTAGGAATCGAAATTGCTTACAAAGGCTCAAATGTTTATCTATCTCAACAAAGTATGCGCTGGATCTTCTATCTGATATAGGTATGCTCGAATGCAAACCCACTAGTGTTCCTATGGTTCCCAATGAGAGACATAGCAAGTGGGAGAAATCTGAACATATCGATCCAAATTCATACCAACAAGTAGTTGGAAAACTCATCTATCTAACTATTACATGCCCAGATATATCCTTTTCAGTCGGTGTTGTTAGTCAATTTATGCAGTGCCCTAAGAAATTCAAGAAATCTCCTAAAAAAGGACTCTTATATTAGAGAAACAGACACTTTGCCATTGAATCTTAGTTAGATGCAAATTACATAGGAAATATCAATGATAGAAAATCTATTTCAGGGTTTTGCACATACATTGGAGGAAATCTAGTCACTTAGAAAAGCAAAAAGCAAAGTGTTGTATCCAGGTCAAGTTGTGAAACTGAATACCAGGTCATGGCACATACCACTTGCGAACTGATGTGGATCAAAAGTTTATTAAAAAAGTTTGGTCCGGTGGTTGACACCCCTATGACTATGCACTGTGATAATCAATCAGCTATCTTCATTGTTAATAACCTGGCGAGGGAAGGCATGGGAAGGCGAGCGCTTGCCGGCGAGGGAAAGCGAGCTCGCAAGTGTGGACGAAGGCATTAGCGTCTACAGTGCATTTTCTGCCCGATTTGGGCAGAACACATTTTGACCAAAAACGAGGGCATTTTCCATCCGTTCTTCTTTTCATCCATCCTATTAAACGGAGGAAAATCTTATTCCTCCCTACTTTCCATCCTTTCTCTCTCCCTTTCCTCCCTATTAAACACAGCCCTAATGCCGACTTCTAGCCTATTACTATATTGTTATCTTTTTTGTTACAACTTTATTTTTATGCAAGCTAGACATAATTGTCATATATGCTCTAGCTTGAGGTGGAGTATTGAAATTGGTAATAATTAGGGTTAAAATTAGTAATAGTTAGAATTAATAACATTAGAAATAGAATTTTATTATATATATATATATATATATATATATATATATATATATATATATATATATATATATATAGTAATAATTAAAATATTATTAGTTTATGTACTCAATACCTCTATATATAAAGGTTGCATCTATTCTATAATTGAGAAAAGGAGATTAATATAATGT
The DNA here is from genome assembly GCA_027563935.2 of Costus lasius. NCBI lineage: Eukaryota > Viridiplantae > Streptophyta > Magnoliopsida > Zingiberales > Costaceae > Costus > Costus lasius. The sequence goes on from CM050450.1 coordinate 24,865,138, forward strand.
AACTCTTTTAGGGTTTTCTATCTCTTCTCCTCTCTTCTATTTATTTATTTCCCTATACTCTAACACCACACAAGATGGATGACCATGGCAACCACTAAGTAGACCCAGAGAGGATATAACATACCAATATAGAGATAAGAGTTCAAATCCAATGAAGTAAAGAACCAAAGCCTTAGATGACTACAAAGAAATAAAATCCACTCTTTCAGTATCAGAGTGTGGCTCATCATGATCCCAATTGAGTTATGAATAATTCAGTTTAAAAGGAACTTATAAATATCCGTATCCAATTCGAGTACTCATGCCGATCTCAATCTTTCTTGTGATTAAGGTTTCAAATACTAGTCTAAGCTCGGACTAGTATATACTAGATGAAATAGGATAGAACTACCGCAGAAGAAAACTTGTGCTCATAGCTCTCTTGTCGTCGCCTCCTCCATAATAATGAAAGAAATGTAAGCTGCAAGGGCACTTGCAGCTTCCTCCTCATCTTCTTCTTGTTTTTTTTCTTCCTTATTCTTGCCTCCTCCTTTGTAGCAGAACAAACATAAACCACGAGGCTCTCCTCCTTCTTCTGCTCCACTCTGATATGCCTAGTCTATATATCAATCCCTACTCAAACCTAGGATATCTAGCCTACAAGAGGTAGTGACCTATGCAAGTTTAATGAGTAGACTTCAATATACTAGTATCATATATCTTGGGAGGACTTCCAAATGTGGATCCTACAAAACTATTGGATACACATAAGTTGCATATAACCAATTATATATTCAAATAGTCATTGTTCCTTTTGGATGTAATAGGAATTCCTACTAGATGATTTTCATAGCCTCAAGATAAGATATTGTATCTTAATTTATTTTTTTATTTATATTTTAATTCTCAAATTTTAATTTATATAAATATCATAATTCATAGCTATGATAATTTCAAAATTTTCAAGTCCCAAAGACATATGGGATGTAATTGAATGGTTAGACCAATCTAAAATTAAGCCAAAAATGTTAAAATTGTAAGGTATATTATTACATTTCAATGTATAACTATTTTGATTCTAATTTTAATTAGATGTATCAAATAATCATTACTTTTAAATTTCTATTTTCATAGGTTTCCAAGACATTTAGTGTAGAACCGAAGGTGCAGGTCTAGTTCAAAATCATGACAAAAGATTTCATATGAAAGGTATGATATTAAATTTTGAGATATAAGCATAATAATTTTTTATTTTGATTTGTTTTAAGTTTCCAAGACACGACTAAGGTAAGATATACAATTCTAGAATTTCATTTAAAGTTATAATATTATTATATTCCTTCCATATATTCAACCCTAAGTACCTTACAATTGCTTAAATTTATCTTTTTTTTGTAAGTTTAAAGGGATCAACACATCAAATAAGAGGATAAAAAACTATAATGAGAAAAATCACTATGAGATAGATTGAGTTGAATTGGTTAGACCGGTTAGACCATGTGTCAAGTATACTTCTATGACCTATTTACCGATATGGACTGATATTTCAAACCATGTTTACAACCCTAAGCACTTTACAATTGTTTAAATTTATTTTATTTACAAATTCAAGCATCCAATGGGAGGATTAAATCCCTAAATGGGGAAAAGAACTTGGTTTGGGATGGACCAAGTTGAATTAGATGTGTTGGTATGGCCAACTATTGATATGTACTATTACAATCTAGGACTGCTTTATTGGTGTGAACCAGTTTTTCAAACTATGACAAAAACAATACTACATCTAGCCGTATGCACCACATCCATCTTTGTCAACTCATAATACTTACCATTTATCCATAATATATTCACTTCATCCATTGATGTTCTAACTTCATTTGTGCATCCTCATCCACCTTCCTCCTCAAGAACAAGTGGGGACCATCTACAATCACTCTACTATAGCAGCATTTACAAAATTCTACATTTTGTTCATACTGATCTTAGCAGCTTCCAACAACTCTCCTTTAATAAATGACATCCAATGACGACCAAAAACTTTTTCTATTTACTTAACATATTATCTTTGTATAGAGTATAGGTGTTGTCTCCACCATATACTTTTGGAAATTATTATATTTATAAACATCGTTAGCGCTCATCTTCACATTTGCAATTTGTTAATTGGTTCAAAATTAGGTCTAGGTCAGCAATTTGAATGGTTCCTTTGATAAAACCCTCTATGATCATTTTATATCAAAAACTAGATATGTTTATTATTGTGTTTTCTTATCGCTATTGTTCAATTAATATTTAGATTATATATGTAATCAATAAGATTTATACACTAATACACTTGTCACTAACTTGATTAATTCTAATTCAACTCAAACCCAATTTGAAAATTTACTTTTATGCCAAGAAACTTAATAGAAACATCCTACATCATGGTTTTGAAAATTGGTCTCTACCCCTATACCCGCGATATGTACTAGATATTAATCTAGTACTAGTGTATGTAGTGTCAGTATATTTGGTACCGATACCATATAGTATTGGGAGTGCAATTGGTGCACTAGTATGGATGGGATTGTAAACTCTTCTGTCTACCCTACTTCCCTAACAACATAGTCCTGCAACTGTTCTACTTGTGTCCTCTTCCCTAATAGTAGCCTTTGATATCCCCTTTGTAGCAACATGATAATTGCCCCTGCGTCCACCATATTCAACATAATACGTCATAACCACTCGAACAACAATAATAATACCGCACTCTACTTATATTGACTTAATCCCATCAAGGCTTTAAAATTCGATCCAAGATCGTGTTCTGGTCCATACTTGAACTGGCATATACTAAGCTATCCTGAATGGAATCGGATGTTGCTCCATGCGATTCCGTTGAGTGAGTGAAGGTTCCTTCACTTCGTGCTTTCGTAGCTTATGTTGTTGTGTGCAAAGCAAGTGAAAGTGTCTGCTACTCCTATGTTGTCATTGCATGCAGAGTTGACAAAACTTCTGTGAGCTATGTGCTTCTTCTTCAAAGCATCCGTTTCTCCTTCGTCAACATGTCGCTATGTGCAGAGCGAACAAAGCTTTTGTGAGTTGCGTGCTCCTTCTTCTTCTTTTACTCTAATGCACATTAGTTCGAGTACCGGTCCCTACTTGAGCAACTATAAACTAGTTGTACTCCGCTCCGATACACATTGATCTATGTACTAGTCCCTACTTAAACTGATCATATCACCCAATACACACCAATTTTTTAATCCTTGGATCCTACTAAAACTAATGTTCATCAATAACACTCAAGTCAAGCTCAAATTTAATTTGTTGGAGTAAGTTCTCTTCAATGTAGGAGAAATAACTAATTAGTACATGTTGGAGTTTGTGTGTGGTTAGGTTAACAGGTTACGAAGTTTAAATTAATGGTTACCCGTTAACACTTACTGTAATGTTTAAAGGTTGGGATGCCCTAATAGACATTAATTTTTTGGCTCGTTTGCTTCAACTTGGTATCAGAGCAAAGGTTTCCATCGCCATCGCCGCCTTCCATTCTTTGTCGCTTCACGTCGCCACCCCTCTTCCTCCTCCCTATCTCTATTCCATTGTGGTGACCAGGAGCACTTGGTACTTGGTGCTTGCAGTTAAGGTGAGGCGCATTGTGCGCTTGGCGCCGTGATCCGCCGGCCGTGGCATGGCCGCATGAAGTGCCGCACGACATCTTCCGCCGCTTTCGCCCCCATCTTCCACCTCTGATGCCCTTTTTCGCTGCCTCCGTGAAGTCTCGTTGCCTTTCTTGAGCTGACTGCCACTGGAGTCCAGTTCCGCCGGTGCATCTTCCACCGCCACTATGATGGTCTGCCGCTCTAATGCAACCTGCAGCATGATGCGTTGCATTTTTATCATATTTTTGCTTATATTTTAGATCATATTTTGGGCTTAATTGAATGATTTTATATTATTTTTAATGTTTTTATTTCACTTTGCACAGAATTTTTCTCTTTTCTTGGTTTTATTGAAAATATAGGTAAAATGGGTAAAAATGATAGATTTTGAGAGTTTTGAAGCCATAATACGATTCCCGAGGAGATCACGAGCTTACACGCCAATTTTGGAGCGAAAACAGTGAAGATCGCAACTTTCACGGCCTTGGTCGTAATTTTGGCATTCGAACGGGCATAAAATGGCTAAGTTAAATAGTGCACAGAAACTTTCACGGGTGAGGCCGTGAATCCATCACGGTCCATGAAACTTTCTATGTACAAAGGGGATGTACACACATAAGCATTTACGGCCTTATTACGGGTTATGAAAACGTCCGCCCTTTCGGTTTTTCACTCGATTCGACTCCAAATTGAACCAGAATTGAACTAGACTCTCCAAAAACCTTCCTAGATGGGTTCTATATTGATTAGACTATAAAAGGAAGAATATTGGAAGGGTTTCGGGGGCTTCTACACACAAAAATGAAGGGAGGCAGTGGCAAAAACGAGAATCAATTCTAGGGCAGAATTCCGACGAGAGATCACACAAAGGAGGGGATTTGACGCTTCATTCTAATTACTTTCCTAGTGTCTCTTTATATTATTTTAGAGAGATTACATGTTGAATTTATCGATGAACATGCTGTTTGCTTTGAACATGAATGTGTAAACCTTATTTCGGGATTTGGGAAGTAGCCCGTTGATTGATTTATGAATTAAATCTTTTGCATAAATCTTTGTTAAAAATATTATTGAATTGATTTGATTTGAATTGCATTTATTTCGTAATTTACTCTGATCAAGTAATTTTACGTCTTAGACGTTGCGAGAAGGACCGAGAGGTGAATCGCAACGTCAGATCTATTCTTTTCAAACCTACGAATCTGAATTACGGGAGTAGTTCGGATTCATTTGAAGGATTCATATGGTTTTTTATAGAACTTAATGGGTCTAATTACGTTAACTGTCACGAGAGTAGGGAGTTAGTGTAGTTAGATACCGGATTACACTTCGAGAGGAGGTAATCTGTACCTTAGGAAAAATCCCTTTCAACATTTTAATTTTCTATTCAAAGGTTTATTTTTATGGAGTTCATAATCATCAGTGTGGTGAAACCCCGAATCCCGATTTTTTCCATATTGATTTTTACCCAAAAACGTTACCTTTATTTCTTCTAATTTTGTACTTAGAAGTTTCCAAAACAAAAACCACGATTTGATTTGTCTAGATATAGATCGACCGTGTAATCGGTACTTGACCACCTAATCCTCGTTGGGAACGATATCTTATTTTATTACTTCGATAAATCCGTACACTGTGGAGTTGTATCAAGTTTTTAGCGCCTTTGCCGGGGATCAGGCTAGTCAATATTGATTTAATCATGAGATTTATAGACTAGACATTTTTTTTATTTATTTTAATTTTTATTTTATTTTTTGTTTTTATTTTTCTTATTTTATTTGTTTTTTGTAATTTTTTTAGTTAGTTTATTTTATTTTCCTCTTTTTGGATTAACACGTTGCATGAACAGGAGAACTCAAAAATCACTTGACTACATATTTTACACTTTATTTTGCATCTCCTGTTTTACATTTTTGTACTTCTGAATTTTATTGAAAATATCATGTTTAACCAATGTCAATGGTCGAATCAGAGGTACGTGCCACCAACAATGACAAGAGATTATGGCACGGATGTATCAGAATCACTTTTAGAAAAGGTAAATTCTTTTACTCAACACACTGATTATTTAAGCATGCAATATTCTGTTATTTGCGATATTTGTGGATATCATGGGCATGATTTTACTGAATGTCAATTAGGGATTCCTCCATGCTTTAACTTATACCCTAGTAGCTACAATCCAAGTTGGGAGAACCTCAAAACTTATTTTATCAGAATGACCCAATATTTATTCCACAATCAGACCTTAGTGAACCTCAAGAATCCAACTTAGAAGCCATGCTTGAAAACTATATAGCTGCTATAAACAAACGAAGTAAGGATATTCGTAGTATAATTTATGACACTCATAAAAATAACATAGAGGAAAGAAGCCAGGATGAGTCTGAGAATTTTGCAGAGTTAGAACAATCATTAGTCATGACTCCAGTCATAGATTATGATTTAACTTCTTCAAATTTTGATGATTTTGAAAATTCTAACATTAACCCTTCCTCAGCACCTTACCAGCTATCTAGTCCCCTCTCACATAATGAAGTGTCTTGCAACACAAATATTTGGGACATGTTTGAAGAGAAATTTGAACTTTTGGAGTCTTATGAGAATAAAGATAAAGAATTTAAGGATCCTCAAGTAAGAACTAGTGAGATAGATGGTGATGAATTTGATAGTGTGAGGATGAAATACTCCATTGAAGAGAAAGAAATTGAGGAAAAAGATGAGGAAGAGGATCCTGAGCATATTACACCACCACTACCATGTGAACCATCAATTCCTTTTCTTGAGAGAAATCCATTAGAAATTTGCATGACAGATGATGAAGTAGATGATATTGAGGATGAAGAGTCCCCTTCAAGGGGGAGCGCAAGCAGATGAAACCCCTTTCAAGAGGGGGGCGAAAAACCCTTAAGGGTGGCGCATAAAAATTGCAAGCGGAAGCAAGGGTTTTTCATGGATCTTAGCAAGATAATATGATCAACTTGATGAAGTTTAGATCCATACCAAAGCCATGAGGAAGATGGCGACTTGGAAGAGAAAGATCGAAAGGGATCTTCTCCCTAGTTGACGCACACAAGATGATGTGCTTGCTCCTTGGAGATCCTTGTGCTAGCAAGGTCCTTCAAGGGTCCCTCTCGTATGGTAAGGAAATGAGAGATGATGTCTAGGCTTGCCGAACCTCCACCAAGACCTCGCCTTCTCCACGCCAAAGTCTCGTCAAGCAAGAGCAAGGAGACGAGAGTTGAATGGAGCGTTCAAGTCATTTGGCGTTCAAGGGAACATGCGCTAAATGACTTTCCAAAATTGGAAAATCCATTAAGCCATGCGTTCATGATCACTAAATCGATCAAAACGCCAAAACAATGAACCATACGTTCAAGCTCTTGAACCGGTTCAAAGTAAATGTGTTCGGTCCAAAGGCCAAACCAAGCCAGCCCAAGCCAATCGGTCTAGATCAACTAAACCCTAAGGTTTCCAATCTAACCGTTCATCTCATGATGCTCTTGATCTCACCGATCTAGCATCATCTCTCTCGATCGAAGCTTACCGATCTCAAGCCCTAATCAATCAAACATGATCAGACCAGATCTCACTTACAATCAGAGATTAAATCCCTTTAAACTGAACCCAAACAATTCAGTCCACACGATCTGACTCAAGTAAGCCATATCATCAAATTGTGCGACCCTAAGGGTTTCCTTTAAATGTCGGTAACAATAACTTACATTATCACGATCAGTGAGGGGTATCTAGCAACACATCACTGTCTCCCGATATAAAGGAAAGAGTCTTCCAAGACTACACCCAAACCATAGCACAAGTGTGAATCCACTTCACAAGGCATGCATGTATCCTTTGCCACTGGATGTTCTTATTGGACAAGCGTGTCAAGCTTGTGACTCCAATACGATGAGCATGATTAAATCAGATGAACATAGTCATCTGGGTATGGCCATACACTTTCTCAATCATCTCATATAGGGGGGCCCCTCTAGAACATCACACTCCTTGAAAAAGGAGACGGCAATCCTTTATCTATCACGAGTGTCCTAACCTGACTCATGATCATTATCCAAGATAGTCTATAACCATTATATTTCAAATGATATTGAACTACCTCAAAACAATGACATTCATCATTTAGGAACACAAGTGATCTCAAGTCAAAGGACATGTGCCACTTGTAGCATACAAGGATTATTCACATTGTGACAAGCAATTGAATATCCTAGTAGGGTCTGTCCAGTACATCCAATGTACCCATGAGTCTACATCTTATTCCATGCTCGAAGCATCCTATAAGATTAGAACACATATTAGTCTCAAGCATATCAAGGCTGTCTCATGTTCACCAAGATATCTCGACTAAGGACTTTATAGCATGTCAGCCTAGCTGAACAGCTTTGAGACATTATTCAGAAGTACGCTAATTGCAGCAGACAAGGTAACAACCTGAATAACAACCATGCCTTTATAAACACAAGAGTTTATTACATGATACTGATACAATCCCAAGGCCTCAAACATTAGCCTTAAGGGCATACCCCAACAGAGGATAATGATGATGAGATGATTGAAATAGTATTTGATTCAATGCTACCACAGGTACCAAATAGATGATTACACATGAGGCATATGATCATATTGACATTGAGATAAATGAAAACCCAAAATTAAATTTGATAACTTCTTTATCAATCTAAGGTATGAATTCTTTGATTTTGATTCTAATATTCTTCCAATTGCTAATATAAATCTAAAGGAAGAATGCATGATTTTACTCTTGGATAAATATAAAAAAATTATTGATTATTCTTTGCATGACTTTAACTTTTGTTTTTGTATGCATGTACTGGACACTGCAACATGGATCCACCTATTTCACTGGATATATACTTTGGTGGACACACTCTTGAGACGGAGAAAAAGTAGAAGATTATATGCTCTCTACTATGGCACTGATTCACCAACTCCACCATGACATGAAGCTGTGGTCAAGTTAATGACCTTAAACAAGCGCTTTTGGGAGGCAGCCCAAAGTTTTTGAATTTTTTTAATTTTTGCATTCTTAGTTTTTAGCTTTTGATTTTATTTAAATTTTTAGAAATTTTTGCAGCATGTATTGATGAATTTTTATTGATGAAAAATTTTGTAATAAGTTGCTTTATGTGCAGGAAATTTTTGAAAATTTTTACATGAAAAACAAGCACCAAACGAAATAATCACGAGTGCAGCCATGAATCATTCATGGACCGTGATTCTTACAGCATCTTCTTTGTGAGTATTTCTATTATTTTATATCTTTTTATGCATTGAGTATGATGCTTCTTACTTTCTCGTGATATCTCATATGCATTTTCCCTTTGAGCAAAAGCTGATAATTGTTTGATGTTGATTGCAACGCACATATGCTTTTATGTTTTATTTGTGTGCGTGCGTTGTATTTTAGTACTCTATGATGTATTTCTGGATTTGTACTTGATATTGGATATTTTGAGTTAGTGTTGCATGTGTCATGGTATTAAGATTTTAAATGTAGTACATAGTTAAACGTGATGGTATTGTATATATTTGATGCTTATCATGTACCTGTGATATTCTGTGATGATTTGTGATGCTATGACGAAGATTTGGAAAATTTTTAGATGATTTTGATATTGGTTTTGATATTAAGATGAATAGTGTTTCTGAAATGGTAAATGTTTATTTGATTGCTAGAATGTGACGGTATTTGAAATTCGAAACTTGTTTACCATGTAAAATGTTAATACCTTTGATGTAATTAAGTTTCTAGATTTTTCTGGGTCATGTTTTCATCTTTTGATATAATTGTACAGGTTTTCGCCAATATTAAAAAGGGAACTCTTGCAAAATTTTTCTGAAATCCTTTATTCATTTATCTGATATTCATGTATATGCAACAATTTAAGTCTAGGGTATCCTCATATATTTTACTTTTTCTTCGAAGCTTTATAAATATGTATTTTGAATGTTTATGATTTTTAAGGGTAATCAAATTTGTTGTCCTTAAAGTTAGGAAACATTTTGAGTGATTGATTTGATGACTTAGAAAATTTTTGAAATTTCATGTGGACTTAGGGACTGTTTGGCCCCGCTTTGAAGTTGATTTTAATCAGCTTTTAAGCAGAAAGCAGTTAGAAAAATTGTTTGGTAATGAAAAATAGAAGCAGTAAAAAGCAGAAGTTATAAAAGCTACAATTTGATGCTTTTACAGCTTCTGCTTCTATAAAAAAGTAATTTACATAATTTTATTTAAAATTTTAAGTATTATTATTTTAAATAATTTAAAATTTTCACATTAAAGGAAAATAAAATATTATATTATTTTAAATAATTTAAAATAATATATTTATTTATTATTTTAAATTTTGACAGCAGTTAAAAAATTATTAACCAAACATCTTATAAATTTTAATAGTGCAGCACAGTACAGTACAGCACAGTTATAAAATTATTAACAGTGGGGCTAAACAGGCCCTTAATTGTTGAGTAAATGCAATTCTGGTATTGATAAAATTTATGCATAGATTGTTATATATTCGAACGACATGTGCATAGTATCTTTATACTTGAAAGTTTAATTTATCTATTTTTGCTTGATGAAAATTTTTATGAATAGAAAATTGGTGATATTTCTTTAAACTAAGATTTGCTCCAACTCCTCTGGTTGAGTGATCTGAGGTCATGAGTTATATTGTACCACAAGTTGGTATACTTTAAATCTATTGCGATCAAGCATCGATAACGATTTAAGTACCATGCCACTAACCGGTTTCTCAAAAAAAATAGTAATAATAAATTTTAAAAAAAAAAGAAAAGAGAGAGACTCCTCTACTTGGCATTGCAAAAAATTGGTAGTGGTACCAAAGACATGAGTTGAAGTCTAAAAAAAAAAGAAGGGAAGAAAAAAAAAGGAAGAAAGCTGTAGGTCATGTGGACAACTCCGCTGACTTTAAGATCGAGACTATGAGTTAAATTATACTGTTTTGCAATATACTTTAAACAATGTTATGTTGCTAACAAAAAGAGTACATGACACTTTAAAGACCAAATTACTCTAAAAATCTCTTATCTTTAAAATCACCAAATTACTTGAAGTAAATTTCTGTCTATTGATTAAAGAAGATTTATTAAGCCTAGAATATTTGATGCTTAATACGTGTTGAATGGATATTATGACATGAATTTTGAGTTTTATCTTTCTTGGATTGTAAACTCTTGATAATTTATTTCTTTTGTGATTTTTCTTAAATTACTTAAGCTCTAAAAAGTTGATTGCTTGAAATATAAACTAAGAACTTTATTAAAGGATGAACAAATGAGTGTTCCTTATCTTTACATTCTTTATACATATCAAGGTATTACTTGAGGACAAGCAAACTTTTAAGTCTAGGATTTCTGATGCGTAGCATTTTCATCATGTTTTTGCCTATATTTTAGATCATATTTTGGGCTTAATTGAATGATTTTATGTAATTTTTAATGTTTTTACTTCACTTTGCACAAAATTTTTACTTTTCTTGGTTTTATTGAAAATGTAGGTAAAACGGCGTAAAAATGATATATTTCGAGAGTTTTGAAGCCATAATACGATTTCCGAGGAGATCATGAGTTTACACGTCAATTTTGGAGCGAAAACAGTGAAGAACGCAACTTTCACGGCCTTGGCCGTAATTTTGGGGCCGGCCATAATTTTGGCATTCGAACGGGCATAAAATGGCTAAGTTAAATAGTGCATAGAAACTTTCATGGGTGAGGCCGTGAATCTATCACAGTCCGTGTAACTTTCTGTGTACAAAGGGGTTGTACACACAGAAGCATTTACGCCCTCGGCCGTAAACTTATTACAGGCCGTGAAAACATCTGCCCTTTCGGTTTTTCACTCGATTCAACTCCAAATTGAACCAGACTCTCCAAAAACCTTCCTAGATGGATTCTATACTGATTAGACTATAAAAGGAAGGATTTTAGAAGGGTTTCAGGGGCTTCTACGCACGAAAACGAAGGGAGGTGACAACGAGAATCAATTCTAGGGCAGAATTCCAGGGAGAAATCACGCAAATGAGGGGATTTAACGCTTCATCTTCATCACCAGATCAAGGGGAAGAGTTCTAATTACTTTCCTAGTGTCTCTTTGCATTATTTTGGAGAGATTACATGTTGAATTCATCGATGAACATGCTGTTTGCTTTGAACATGAACGTGTAAACCTTATTTCGGGATTTGGGAAGTAGCCCGTTGATTGATTTATGAATTAAATCTTTTGCATGAATCTTTGTTAAAAATATTATTGAGTTGATTTGATTTGAATTATGTTTATTTCGTAATTTACTCTGATTAAGTAATTTTATGTCTTAGACGTTGCGAGAAGGACCGAGAGTTGAATCGCAACGTCAGATCTATTCTTTTCAAACCTACGAATCCGATCACGGGAGTAGTTCGGATTCGTTTGAAGGATTCACATGGTTTTTCATAGAACTTAATCAGTCTAATTACGTTAACTGTCCCGAGAGTAGAGAGTTTGTGTAGTTAGATACCAGATTATACTTCGAGAGGAGGTAATCTGTACCTTAGGAAAAATCCCTTTCAATATTTTAATTTTCTATTCAAAGGTTTATTTTTATTGAGTTCATAATCATTAACGTGGTGAAACCCTGAATCCCGATTTTTTCCATATTGATTTTTACCTAAAAACGTTACCTCTGTTTCTTTTAATTTTGTACTTAGAAGTTTCCAAAACAAAAACCACGATTTGATTTGTCTAGATATAGATCGACCGTGTAATCGGTACTTGACCACTAGATCCTCGTTAGGAACGATATCTTATTTTATTACTTTGATAAATTCGTACACTTGCGGAGTCGTATCACAGCATCATCTCCTCCATAATCTGGCTTCACCCGCCCTCTCTGAGCCTGGCGGACAAGTGACGCCTCTCTCTTGCCTGCACCCCTTGATGCAGCATCTTTGCTAGCCGGTGCTATCTGCTGACGCCTCTGTGTGCGCGGAGTTCCCAGGTTCTCCTCTGCTTCTTGGATCTTCTTTGCTCCTCAACATTGCCGTGCTCTTATGGATTCTGTTACATTTACTCCGAACTTCAAACCTGGTACTACTTTTGGCACGAATATTATCAAATTTGATGGTATAAACTTTCCATTATGGTCTCAATTGGTTCGACTCTTTTTGGGGTCTCATAGTAAGGAACATCATCTCACACAATCTGCTCCACCTCTTACTGACCCTACCTATGAGTCTTGGTTTCGTTCAGATATGGCCATGCTAAATTTACTACTTCACAGTATGGACAACAAAATCGCCTCTACGGTTATGTATCAACAGACTACTAAGTCTGCTTGGGAGTTTCTTACCAGTACTTATGCCTCTAAACAGCACCTCAGTCATGTACTTCATCTTTACGAAGAGATCATTAACTTGCAACAAGAGGATCACACTTTTCAATAGATCTATGCCTTATTACAAGGAAAATGGGACGAACTCTGTCAATACCATCCTGCCTCCTCTGATATTGAGGTTACTCTCCAACAGCGGCAAGAATTCTTAGTGGCCAAGTATCTGTCGTGTCTCAATCTTCAATATTCAGCCTTGGGGTCCCAACTGTTGGTAGATTCCACTGTTACCACACTTTAGGGCGCATTCTCTCGCTTGTTGCGTGTTTCGGCTACCTCTCAGTCCAGGGACACTCCTAGTGCTCTTGCAGCTTCCCCCATTCCCCTTTCTTCCGGTCGTGGGCGCACTCATGGACAAGGGTGGGGTCGTGGTCATGGTTTCCTATCGTACTCTCATTGTGGTCGTACCAACCACACCCCGGACAGGTGTTGGTAGAAATTTGGGCATTCATCTGCCAAGGCAGCTGATACTTCTTTACCTGGCCCTACTTATACTCCAGCAGTAACTGACACAGTTACAATTTTGGCGACCAAATACACGCGCTTACTCCAGTCTACTTCCATGTCTACTGTGGGGCCATCTACGTTTGTAGCTTCTTCCGATCAGGCATCTGGTATAGTCACTCTTGCTTCTTCTGAGTCTACTTGGATTGTCGATTCCGGTGCCTTATCTCATATGACGGTAACCGTACTTTATTCGCTTCCTTGTCCATGAGAGGAATCTATCCCCCCGTGTCCATTGCCAATGGTTCCCTCGTTCCTGTCATGGGTGTTGGCACGGTTCCCATCTCCTCTAGTTTTCTACTTTCTAATGTTCTGTATATACCTTCTTTTTCAGTTAATCTTTTTTCTGTTCGTGCTTTTACTACTCAATGCAACTGTAGTGTCACTTTTCTATCCTCTCACTGTCTCTTTCAGGACCTCCGAACGAAGAGGACGATTGGTGAGGGGGCCTAGGCGGGGCGGCGTTTACACTCTCAATACATCTTTGCTCCCTCAGACGTTATCTTCTACTGTTGTTTCTCCTCTTCAGTGGCGCTATAGACTTGGTCATCCTTCTTCAGCTCGCCTCCAACATTTTTTGTCTCTATCGTCGCGACCATCCTTTACCTGTGAAGCTTGTGCACTGGGTAAACACCATCAGGCCGCCTTGCCCTCTGCGGCCACTACTCGAAGCCTGCACCCTTTCCACCTCATTCATTCAGACATCTGGGGTCCCAGTCCTGTTCTTGGTCGTGATGGCCACAAGTATTTTGTAACTTTTATCAATGATTACTCTCATATGTGTTGGTGCTACGTTTTGTCTAAGCGGTCTGAACTTTTTGATGTATTTTGTAACTTCTATGCTGAAATCAAAATGCAATTTGGTGTTTCTATTCAAGTTTTGCATTCTGATAATGCTTTGGAATATACTAGTACTTCCTTCCACTCCTTTTGCACCTCTCATGGCATTCTACCTATCGCCCTGCGCAAAGGCAAGCGTAATGTCTCTCACTTCCCTCTTTCTCATTATGTTTCCTTTAGTCATTTGTCACCTCTCTTCCGTGCCTTTTCCATTGCTTTTTCTTTGGTTTCCTTGCCTACCTCTCCTTTGCAGGCTATGTTGGTCCCTGCATGGAAACAGACTATGGACGCGGAGATGGCCGTCTTACAGGCTCACCAGACATGGACCTTGGTTTCTCCCCCACCCGGGGATCGGGTTGTTCTGTGTCGGTGGGTCTTCATGGTTAAATATCATTCTGATGGGTTTGTTGCTTGTTAGAAGGCTCGCTTAGTCGCCAAAGGGTATTCTCAAATTTATGAGCTCGATTATCATGATACCTTCTCTCCGATGGCCCGTCTTAACTCTGTTCGTACCTTGTTCTCCCTCGCTATCAATTACCAGTGGTCTCTTCACCAGATGGATGTTACTAATGTCTTCCTTTATGGTGATCTTTGCGAGGAAGTATATATGGAGCAACCTCCTGGTTATGTTGCTAAGGGGGAGATGGTGTGTAAATTACACAGATCTATTTATGGCCTCAAGCAAAGCCCACGTGCATGATTCCAGAAGCTTTTACATATAATGACCTCAACAGGTTTTCATCACAGTCAGGCTGATCACTCTATATTTATTCGTCATTCGGAGAGTAGTATCATCATCTTAGCCTTGTACGTCGATGACATGCTACTTATAGGTGATGACATATATGGTATTGAGAAAACTAAGCAACACTTACAATCTTATTTCTCGATAAAAAATTTGGGGACACCAAGATAGTTCTTGGGAATTGAGATAGCTTACAAGTGAGATTGTGTGTTTATGTCACAAAGGAAGTATGCCTTGGATCTTCTGGAAGAGATCGGTATGAGTGATTGCAAGCTAGCTGATTCTCCATTAGTTCCAAATCAGAAGTATAGTGAGAATATGGACTCTAAGTATATTGATGCAACACAATACCGACGTCTAATAGGCAAACTTAATTATCTCACTGTTACAAGACCGAATATTTCTCACGCTGGGGGCGTTATTAGCCAATTCATGCAGAAACCCAAGCAGTGTCATTGGGATGCTGCTATCCGGGTCATCCAATATATAAAAGGTGCTCCTGGTCAAGGGCTGAATTATTACAGTTACTGTAGCTTGAAGAAGATTAGGGTTTACTGTTCACAAAGGGGAAAATACATATTACACTAAACAGGAT
Organism: Costus lasius; assembly: GCA_027563935.2. NCBI lineage: Eukaryota > Viridiplantae > Streptophyta > Magnoliopsida > Zingiberales > Costaceae > Costus > Costus lasius. The sequence goes on from CM050450.1 coordinate 24,880,876, forward strand.
CCGTTAGCTAAACGGGTCCAAACTAAATGGGCTTGTAACACTCCCCCTCAAGCTGAAACAAATATGTCAAGTAAACACAGCTTGGCACAAAACTCATGAAATTTATAATAACTAAGTGCCTTGGGAAATATATCAGCTACTTAATCCTCGGATTTGGTATATGGTGTCTGAATTTGGTTACTCATAATGGCATCTCTGATAAAGTGGCAATCGATCTCCACATGTTTTGTCCTTTCATGAAATGCTGGGTTGTTGGCAATAAATATAGCAGATTGATTATCACAGTGCATGATCATCGGGTTATCAATGAATAGGTCAAACTCCTTTAGTAGACTCTTAATCCACATCAATTCACAAGTGGTATGTGCCATAGCACAGTATTCAGCTTCACAACTTGATCTAGAGACAATATTTTGCTTTTTACTTTTCCAAGTTACTAGATTTCCCCCAACATATGTGCAAAACCCGGAATTAGATTTTCGGTCATAGGCATTACCTGCATAATCTGCATCCGAGTATGCGTGAATGTTTATATGCCCATTTTTCTGATAGATAAGTCCTTTGCTTGGGGACTTTTTGAGATACTGTAAAATCCTTTGTATTGCCCTCCAGTGGCATTTCTTTGGAGATTGCATAAACTGACTAACAATCCCACCAGCAAAGGAAATGTCAGGGCGAGTAACTGTGAGATAGATAAGTTTGCCAAACACTTGTCTGTATGAGGTGGAGTCAAATGGTTCAGATTCATTCCACTTGCTGTATCGTTCGTTTGGCACCATAGGAATTTCCTCGGGTTTGCATTCAAGCATATCAGCTTCAGCCAAAAGATCTAATACATATTTTCTTTGAGAGCCCTTGTACGCTAGTTCAACTCCTAGAAAATACTTAGGCTTCCTCAAGTCTCGAAGAGAGAATTGAGAGTGTAGAAACCTCTTAGTCTCAAATATGCCTTCAGTGTCATTGCCAGAAAGAAGAATATCATCAACATAAATGGCCAGAACAATCAGGCCCTTAGCAGATTTGTGAACAAATACCGAGTGATCTGATTTGCAATGATGAAAGCCCATTTTGGATATAATATGAGAAAATTTGTGAAACCATGCCCTTGGACTTTGCTTTAGACCATAAAGTGCTTTGTGTAACATACAGACCAACTCCCCCCTTCTTGACATAACTGGGAGGTTGGTGCATATAAACGGGCTCGGTGAGATCGCCATAAAGAAAGGCATTCCTAACGTCCAGTTGGTGCAGGGACCACTCCAGGTTAATGGCAAGAGAGAAAATAATCCGTACAGAGTTGAGCCGGGCCATCGGGGAGAAAGTGTCCAAGTAATCAACCCCATAAATCTGGGTAAACCCCTTGGCGACAAGCCGGGCCTTGAAGCGATTGACTGAGCCATCTGGGTTGTGCTTAATAGTGTACACCCATTTGCAAGCAACCGGGCGAGCCCCGAGAGGGCAAGGAACAAGAGTCCAAGTTTGCCGAGAGGTAAGAGCATCCATCTCCTCATCCATGGCTGCTTTCCACAAGGGTTGGGTATGAGCCTCAACGAAGGACCTAGGTAAAACATGAGTGGAGAGAGCAGTGGCAAATGCATGGTGAGAGGGTGAGAGACAATCACAAGCGACAAAATGAGTAATGGGGTACTTAGCAGTGGAACGACGCCCCTCACGGAGAGCGATTGGTAGATCAGAAGAGGCAGGTGGAGGACTCTCAGGTGGAGGTGCGTCAGGTGGGGAGACCGGCGGGTCGGCAAGGTGAGGCCGTCTGTGGTAAACCTGCAAGGTGGCGTCGTGGTGAGGGGTGGAGACAGCACAGTCGGTAGCGGGACAGTGATGGAAGGGTTCAATGGTGACGGAGCAGGAAGAGGAATGAGGTCAGCACCAGAAGGAGGCAAGCTCTCAGAATTATGAGCAAAATACGAGGTGGATTCAAGGAAGGAAACATCCATGCTAACAAACCATTTTCCAGTTTGAGGGTCAAAGCATCTATACCCCTTCTGAGTTCTAGAGTAGCCAAGAAAGACACATCTAATGGAGCGCGGACTGAGCTTATCAACTCTAGGAGAAAGGTTATGGACATAGCACACACAACCGAACGTCCGTGGAGTGATAGGGAAGATGGAGTGAGTGGGAAACAGAACAAACTCCAGGAGAAAGGTTATGGACATAGCACACACAACCGAACGTCCGTGGAGTGATAGGGAAGATGGAGTGAGTGGGAAAGAGAACAGACATAGGAGATCTCCCTTGAATGGATGAAGAAGGAACACGATTAATGAGATAGGTAGCAGTCGCTTCAGAGAGGGTGTGGCGACGGAGGAGGCGGAAGGTGAAGAGGACGTTTGAGCTTACGTGAACAGAGAGAGGAGAGAAGAAGGGGTGGCCAGAGAAGCGAAAGTGGAAGGGTTCCGGTGGGAGAGGTCGCCGGAGAAGCGAGAGGGAAGAGGTGACCGGTGGCGGCGAAAGGCGATTGACGCTCTGATACCAAGTTATTGTAGCTCGAAGAAGATTAGGGTTTATTGTTCACAAAGGGGAAAATACATATTACACTAAACATGATCCGTTAGCTAAACGGGTCCAAACTAAATGAGCTTGTAACAATTATAAAAATGGGCATACTCGCATTGAGGCATATTCTGACACTGACTATGCTGGAAATATTAATGATAGAAAATCGGTCTCTGGTTATTGTACTTACCTCGGTGGCAACCTAGTCACATGGCGAAGTAAGAAACAGAGTGTGGTGGCGAGGTCAAGTTGTAAAGCTGAATATAGAGCCATGGCTCATACTGTTTGTGAAATATTGTGGCTAAGGAATTTCTTACAAGAATATGGGATAAACTGTCCCAGTCCAATGAATATGTTTTATGATAATCAAGCTGTCATTTTCATTGCTAACAATCCAGTGTTTCATGAACGGACTAAGCACATAGAGGTGGATTGTTATTTCATCAAAGAAGCTATCAACAACAAACTTATTAATACTCCGTATCTGAGGTCCGAAAATCAGATTGCAGATATCTTGACCAACTAGACTTAGTCAATTGTGTAACAAGCTGGGTCTAATTAATATTTTTACTCTAGCTTGAGAGGGAGTGTTGGAGTTTGTGTGTGGTTAGGTTACCAGGTTACCAGGTTTAAGTTAATGGTTACCCGTTAACACTTACTGTAATGTTTAAATGTTAGGATGCCCTAATAGACATTAACTTTTTGGCTCGTTTGCTTCAACTGTACAATTATGGTGCATAATTAATTAGAATAACTATTATTTGGATGCTATTATTAATTATAGGATTATTGCTGACTAAATCTTGTTAATATGTGAATACTTTGTGTCTAAATCCTATATAAAGGCTTTCAAGTATTGTAATAGACACCTTTTATATGAATTGATTAATTAATCTTAGTTTATCTCTCCTCCTAACCCACACACCCCCCCCCCTCTCTCTCTCTCTTTCTGCAGTGAGTTGTGACTTCTTCTCCCTCTTACACTCCCTTGTCTTGCATCAATAAGATTGTTGACTATGAGGGAGGATACATGGAATAGGGGCACAACTACCCACTAACTTCTCTCATTTTATGCCTTTCAATATTGAAATCGCACAATTTAATCCAAATAAAGTCTACCAATAGGAAAAAAAAATCTTATTTCCAAAGTTTTTCCTTTCAATTAAGTACCATATTGACATGTTTTCATTTTAGCATTGAAACTTTTTATATTTTCTGCTAAGTCACTGTATTTTTACAGTTAGGTCATCTATATCAAAATAACATTTAACAAACAAAACATTTTCAAGTTATGAAAGGAAAATTATTACATCAAACCTCATTGTAGCAAAGATTAACATGATCTGAAATTGTACATCATGGACTATTGGTTTTACTGATGTTATTTTATGTTCAGCTCCTGATGGTTATTTTCTGACGCTCTCACTACCAGGTTAAGAAGCGAGGGCTAAAAAGTGGCTGCTGGTCAAACTCAAAGAAAATTTGTTATTTCATTCAAAAAAATGCATTAAAATTTTATAAGCTGTTTATGCTTGAATTAAGATTTACAGGCTAACAATGCATTAAGAAAATATTCAAACTATATTTCGTTCCTTTTTCATTCTTTTGGTATCGTACATCAAACAATTTGTGCTTATACTTTATAGAAAAATGAGGCTTCAAACTACAAGATTTAACACCATAAAGTTTCTTGTACCTAATTTTTTTAGCGGTGTTGTCATTATTTTCACCTTATTGATTAGGTTCTCACTTCCACTGTACAACAAATTATTCCTCCATTTAAGAGTAGTTATCCTGACCAATCAATATTTTGTATCACACTATATATTCTTTTATTCAATATCACCCTATCTGTTATTTGATGTCTATGTTGTATCTTTAGTATGTCATGGATCTAACAAACTAAGCCTTTATCTTCTGTTGGTGTATTTTTCTTGGTTATTCTTTATAGAGAAAGAGTATCAATGTTTAGATCCATTGATCTACCTCATCTATGTCTCTATTGATGTTACCTTCTTTAAGTTTACTTTATTATCCATCTACCAAGGTTTCAAAAACCATTTCGTGCAGGTGGTACATGCAGGTTTGAGACTGTACCAGTATTGGTACATGTAGTATCGATACATCTAGTATTAGTACTATTTAATATCGATTCTCCTAGTATGTATTGGTCTGAGACTGGACTGATACACCAATATAGACCGAGACTTTAAACCTTACCATCTACTTTTATCCATAGGATTGAGCTACTACTAGTACCCCTCCCTATACATGTCCCTTTTACCTCTAGTATCTCTCTACTCTAGCAATTTTTATGGTATGTTTCTCAATGATAAATGATTTGTAAGCTTCATAAAGATATCTATAGTCTTAAACAGAGCCTTAGAATGTGATTCTACATATCTGACAAGTTAGCACATTGAATTTCAATACAACACATTTAAATACTTCATTTTTATTGACCAAAGAGCTTCTAATTTGTTATTCTTGTTATTTATATTGACCATATTCTAGTTAGTAGTGACACTTTTGGAAACTCAAATACTAGAAAACATATCCATGATTATTTGTTTACTAAAGACCTGATCGTTATTTCTTACGTGTTGAAGTTGGTTATCAAGCTCACAATATATCTCTTTCTTAGAGGAAGTATGGCATGGATCTTCTAGAGTAGACCAGCAAACCTATACCACATTCATCCTGAGTTGAAAATTTACATCTAAAGAGAAGGTTGACCTACAAGACATCATTATCTTATAGGAAAGTTTATCTGTCATACCATTAGTAGAACAAATGTTCCTTTTGTTATCATCCAATACATTGCACAGACCAAGGCAAACTTATTGGGAAGTTATTGCAAGTATTCAACAATATTTAAAAGGTGATTCTATAAAGAATGGTAGTATAAGGATCAAGTCCTTTTTTGTTGTGATAATACAAGAGAAACCTTTGGTGGAATGTTTATTTCAAGGTTTTGCGTGTATGTTAGTAGAAATTTAATCATTTGGAAAAATAAGAGACAATGTACAAAAACAAGAGCAAGTTTTAAAGTAGAATATAGGTCTATGACACGTAACATATGTATCAAATGTGGCCTTCAAATTCATAAAAACTATAGGCTCTCTTGCTATATGCCTATTACTATGCACTATGATAATTTAACTACAATTTATATTGCTACGGTATCTATTTATCATATGAGAGTTAAACATATTAATGTTGATAGTCATTTTTTGTGAGACTTTATGTCAAAGTAGATTAGTATTCTCTATAACAACTTAGAGGACTAGTTTGCATATGTTGTTACTACACATCTTTGGTAATCCATTTTTTTATTTATTATGTATATATACACAAATTCACACATGCGTGCTATATGTGGGTGTATATGGATAAAAAAAGACACTTGGTTATTTCCCACTACCTTCTCATATGCATAGACATACGAGACATATACATACAACAAATACATTCTCAAAACTACAAATTGCTAGTGTATTAAACTCAATGAAACTCTATGTTACATCAATTCTTCTACCTTGAGTTTGTGAGGGTTAGAGTTAACACACATTAGAGTTAGTACTTAGTAGTACCAAGGAATCAAAAATGATTCATGCCACCTAGTTTGGGTGATACGACTTAAGAGGTGATGGCACCAGTTACACAATGTTAGTACATCTAGCACCACTTAATACAGTATCAATACATTTGACACATACTAGTTTAAGATAAAACCAATACACCAGTATGGACCAAGACTACATTTGGGGAGTACATTATTAAGTAACATTGAAAGATCACCTGGTAATGAAAAAGAAACTAAATCACATGATGTGTCAATAGCAATAAAAGATACAATTTTCATAAACAAATAAAAGGGATTGTCAAAAATTGCTAATTTGTTGAGTCTAAGTTCGGATATAATAGAATCCTCAAAGAGAGAACATAAAACAAAATTTAACCTCTAACAAAAGCAATCAGTTCATAAGAGTAATACTAAAGAAATCACTGCTTCTTAGAAGCTTGGAGTTCTTTATTACCTGCTGCTATGTAGGAAGCAGCAGAACAGTGAAGAGACCAGATGGACGAGATATTATGTGAAAAAACATAAAAAGAGGTCAGAAGGTATTACCAAAACTGAAGCCGTGAGTAGCCATTAACGCCTTATTAACCATAATAATTCCGACAGATGTCGCAACATTGAATATCCAAGCAGCTGCATCTAATGCTGCTTTCTTATCAGTCTTATTTCCAGGTGCCATCTGTTCTGCTTGCATGTACTAACGACAATTTATTCTCTGCCTATCCGGACAGCAGTTTGCATTGGGTTATACATGCTTCTGTATCACAAATCAGCATAACTGATATAAGAAGTGCAGTTGTGAAGCATGTCCGACAGACTAAGCCAAAGTATAAAAAATCAATCCATAACCGCTTAGTAGAGGCAATATATTTATATATATATTATATATATAAAGTCAATAATATAATATTTTATAACAAATTTTTGCAGTGAATCCACTAAATACCATGACTCAACCATGGGAAGAGAAAACTTGATTACATAAGAATATAAGATTGTCACCTGGAGCTTCAGTTCATTACGTGTTATTGATTTCTTCTACCAAGGAGACCAAGAAAACAAGATTCCTTTAATATGCCTTACTATTGATGTATATAAGCTCACTAATTTATACTACTTTTACTAGGAAAAATCACACGAAAGATAAGCCACATTGGGGGAAAAAAATCCGAATGCAGCTGTAGACATCACTTGTGTCTGGATTCAGGGATTGGAGGGTAAGGGAAGGGAGGGATTGGGCATTCCTTGTTTGGGAAGAGGATTTAAAGGAGAAAAGTCATGCTATCCCTCCATTCCTCTTCATTCATCTCAACTATTAAGAAACTTCAGTTCCAACAAATTGGAGGATAGGTGAATGAATCATACAACTTAAGTTCTCTAAGAGAAATGCCAAGATGCGTTTTCGGACATGTACTTTTGACCAGAGACCGCAACAAAAACAGGAACTGGCTTCTAGGTTTAAAAGAAATGATTGTACACACAATGGAAAGTATCAGGCTATAACAGTATCCAAGGGAATAAATAAAGTTTATTTCTCTCTCTCTAACCAATAAATATTATTTCATAGACAGGACAAAGAATTAGGAACTATTGCTCTATGCCTCTACCTAGGAAAAAAATAACATTAAAGAAGACCGTTTATGACAGTTGAACAACTCAGAATCCACTGATTTTTGTCCACAGCACCGCACTAAATTTACGCCATTTCGCCTTCTTTTTCCCTCTTTTCTAACGATCCAAGATCACTTCTTCCCTCTCATCAACAACTTGTTGTAAATCGAGTTCAAATATCGTTTGTCACATCCCAGTATCAAATTAAGGTAAATATCTAGGACTTGTGCCTAGTGGATCAAGAGACAATTCCAATCGTGACGTACCGAACGACAGACGTGTAGATCGTCACAAGGAAATCGGATCAAGAAAATGTAATCACTCCCAACTTACCGTGTCTGGTAAAGAAAGATCAAATCAGAGCAAGCGCATATCGCGGATCGTAGCCTTGTAAAACCCACGGGTTAGATCGTACTGACGGTGAGCGAGAATGGGGCGAGTGGAGCAAACAATTCCGATCTCTCTTGCAGAGAAGCCTTCTCTTCTCTATTGCATCATCGCTCGTCTTCTTCGCACGACGAGGTGTCGAGTGAGGACCAAGGAGCGAGAATCAAAACGAGCGAAACACATGCCTATTGGTGCAACTTGGATCGGATTCGAGTCAGGTTTTGATCCAAAATGAGGCTAAACCACATTTCTTGATTTCTTTGTCTGCTGATGATTTCATGAAATTTACCTGCCAGGTTCGATTGCAAAATGGAAGCAAACGATGTGAATGGAATGAGATGATTCAACCGCTAGCATGTTCAAATTTTGGTTTGAGCCCGACTGAATTATTTAATTTTATTTATCTTCTTTTAGTTGAGTTTGCTCGACTTGATTTACTTTTAAAAAAATTACGATTAGCAATTTTGTCTTGATTAAAATAGAAAATATAAAAGTTCATTATTATTTTAATATGAACAAAAATTGTATGATTATTTTTATTTTTAAGAATAATTAATATTCAAATATGTAAAAAAAAAACATTTTTAGCACTTTTTTTACATCTCTCATATATTTTTATTATTAAAAAAATTAAAGTGTAAAATAAAATCTTACAATTTTAGTTTAAACCCATTAACGAACTAGATCTAAGTTTTTAGTTTCGTCCTGGTTGGTTTTTGTATACTTCAATTCGAGTTTTGGTTCATAATTTATAGGTTTAAAGAAATTTTATTTAATTTTGCTGCGTACAACTTGGTTTTGGTTGAATCATTGTTAAAATCAATCAGTCTTACACAACTCATTTGACTCAATCTACTTCCCTTATACTAAAATGAAAATTAATAATAAGAACTATTGTACTCAAGATCAAACTCATCTATGTATATATGTATGTTTATACATGTATATGTATTCTCAAGTGGATGTACCTGTGGCTCAATCACTAATAAACTAATTTAGGCAAAGTGATCTAACTTGGATTGAACATAAAGTTTAACATGTCTATACACTTGACTTTGGTGCCAAAATGTATAGTAAGATTTACTATTAGATCACAATATATCTAAATTATGGAACCAATGACTTGCCCTAGTGTCACGCCCTGGTCGGAACGGTCTAAAAATAGCGCTTATCCGCTTCCTAGGGCCGTCCGGCGGAACACCAGAACGTGATCGTGCTAGGGTTTCCGGACCGAATCTCGTCCCCAAATTCAAAACCCTAGTTCCCCGCTTAATTTGAATCCCCAAATTACAATTCGCACGAAAAGGATCGGAAAACCCTAACCCTAATTCGAGAAAACCAAACCCTAAATCAAATAATACCTTTCTGTTGACCGAAGTCAAAATCAGATTTGCCGATTTTAATCTCTGCGTTGACGTCACGCTGACGTTAGTTACAAGATCGAAATTTTGCCGCTGCTTCGAAACCGTCACGACGTCACGCTGACGTCACTTGCAATTTCGTTTGCCGCCGCCGATTTTGAGTTTCGCTCGCCAATTCGAATTCCACCGCTGACGTCAGCCTCGCGAAATCACCTCGCCGCTCGCGTCGCCTCCGATTTTGACCCGGTCAAAATCGGCACAGTCGCCTTGATTCGAACGCCTCGAGGCGTTCGCTCGTCGTCTCCACGCGAACGCTGTCTGCGTTCTCTCGCGGCTCGCCGGAGAAAGAAAAAACCAGCAAGGGACAGACGCTGCCTGCGTCTCCGCCTTGTCGTCGACCGGAAGCGTCTCTGCACTCGTCGGGGAAGATCGGAAGACAGGGGATTTCTTGGAGGAAAGCTCTTATTCAACTTCTCGAAGCTACAAAACCTCCAACCTCTCACCGTCCCTCTCACGTCGGCGGCGACTCGCCACCGATTACACGCTCTCGGTCCTCTCAAAGCTCGCCGCTCGAAGGTGATCTCTCTCCAGCTTCGTTGTCTCCGTCTCGCTGATCCAACTCGATTTCGATCTCTCCGCCGCGCTTTATAGAGAAGAGGCACCGCTCGCCTCTTCCGAACTTCACGCTGCTGCCGCATCATCCGTGAGCCTCGCCCGTTTCGCGTTGAAGACTCCATCTCACAGCCGCCCGCTTCCTTCGGTGAGGAGCTCGCATCCGATTCCAGCGCTTGAGTAGCCGCCGCTTGCCTTGCTCGAGTCCATGTCGAAGCCTTCTCCGCAAGAATCGCTCGCGTTTCACCTATTTTGGGCGTCCGCCGCCCTTCCCTCATGCGCCGTCGTCCACGTCCGGAAGAATCGCGCCGACGTTGCTTGCTCGCCCCGCGTCCGAAGCTTCCGTCGAAGATCACGCCTTATGTGGGGTCAAAATTGCTCGTTGATCGGAGCAATGTTCCCCCTCTTTTGGGCTCCGCCCCTTTTCATGCTTTATTTTGGTTTTGGTTTCGGCCCACCGTTCTCTAGGCTGAACCGGATCTTTCGGGGCCTAACAATTTTTCCCCGCCCAATTTGGACATCGCCCCCGATGTCCGGCGCGGGCGGCCCGCTCAACGCCGGCTGGCGAGCCACCGCTCTTGCTCATCACAGTTGGCCTCGTAGCACTCTTTCCAGTTCTGTTCCCTCTTGCGTTGGAGCTTCTCATAGTTCGCACGTTGCCTTGCGTTGTCTTCCGCTTCTATCTCCTCCCAAGACTTCGGTGAAGTCTTTTCCTCCACTACCTGTTTATACGTCTTTTTCTCCTGTGAAGGGTTCGCATCTCCGGAGATCGTCTTCTGCTCGACATCGCCCTTGTCGATTGCATCTTTCGGCTCTGCTTCTGCGGGGTCGGTGATGATCTTCATGCGACCACTGAGGCAATGCGCACAACTCCTATGCGGGCCTCTACTGGTTCCTCGTCATGCACCACCGCTGGTTTCTCAGCTAGCTCCCGATGCACAATCGCTGCAATTGCGTTCACCCTCTGTCGATCAGGACAGTCGCGTATCCGGTGCGGTCCCTTGCACAAGAAGCAGGCAATCGGTCTCAGTTGACCCTGCCCTCTCTCTGCAGGTCGAGTATGCTCCTGCCATGCTGGTTGTCCTCCGTTTCATCGGGGAGAGAGCCTCTCTCTCTCTGGCGCTCTAGGTCTGGGTGGAGAAGGTCGTTTCGGAGGCGACCTCTGTGCTCTCTGAAAGGTCGTCCCTGAAGTCCTCTGGTCCACAAGAGACTCGGCTATAGCTGCAGCCGTCCTCCAGTCCTGCGGCGCATGTCGTCGGACCTCCGTTGCCGCCCAGGGTTGGAGATTCCGGAGGAAGAAGTACCTCCTGTCTCCCTCCGCCATCTCGGGTAGCTCCAACATCAGCGCGGAGAACGCCCTGACATACTCCTAGATCGTCCCGGTGTGCTTTAGCCGATCCACCGCCTCTCGCGCTTGGTCCATCGAGTTTCCGGGAAGGAACTGCTGTCGCAGTTCCTCTCGGAACACCTCCCATGTCCAACTAGCCGCTTCTGATGTCGAATCAAATTTGGTTCTCCACCAGAGCTTTGCATCATCTGAGAGATATGCTATGCACACCCTCACCTTCTCCTGATCTGTAACATGGTTAGCCTCAAAATATTGCTGCATATCCCAAAGGAAGTTACCCAATACTTTTGCAGATCTGGCCCCTTTGAACATTGCAGGCTCTGGGGTGCGAACCTTCCCGTTGCCGTTGGGAGCCCCATACTCCGTCCTGGTTGCTATAGGGGCACCCCCTTGTGCCTGCGCCAATGCTATGCACGTCACCGCAAGATCTGCCAATATCTGCTGTTGCGCTGCGATGTTGTTGGTTAACTGTGTCGTCAAGGTTGCTACCTGACCTTGCAAAGTTGTCACTTGCTGGGTTTGTGCTGTCAAGGTGGCCACCTGTTCTTGCAAGGTCACCACTTGTTGTTGGAGCGCTGCCGTCCTTTCATCATTTTGCTGAGCTTCTCCAACCAAACTTTGTTGAATGGCAAGAATCTGCAACCTTTGTTCTTCAATCGTGCGATGGAGGTCCTCCACCTGAGGAACCACCGCATCTCTGCTGTTCCCCGTCAAACCGAGCACCTGTTCGATCTGGGCAATGCGATCTCCTTGATTCACCATGTTGCTGGATCACTTTAGCCTCTGATACCTGTTGTCACGCCCTGGTCGGAACGGTCTAAAAATAGCGTTTATCCGCTTCCTAGGGCCGTCCGGCGGAACACCAGAACGTGATCGCGCTAGGGTTTCCGGACCGAATCTCGTCCCCAAATTCGAAACCCTAGTTCCCCGCTCAATTTGAATCCCCAAATTACAATTTGCACGAAAAGGATAGGAAAACCCTAACCCTAATTCGAGAAAACCGAACCCTAAATCAAATAATACCTTTCTGTTGACCAAAGTCAAAATCAGATTTGCCGATTTTAATCTCTGCGCTGACGTCACGCTGACGTCAGTTACAAGATCAAAATTTCGCCGCTGCTTCGAAACCGTCACGACGTCACGCTGACGTCACTTGTAATTTCGTTTGCCGCCGCCGATTTTGACTTTCGCTCGCCAATTTGAATTCCACCGCTGACGTCAGCCCTTGCGTCAGCCTCGCGAAATCACCTCGCCGCTCGCGTCGCCTCCGATTTTGACCCGGTCAAAATCAGCACAGTCGCCTCGATTCGAACGCCTCGAGGCGTTCGCTCATCGTCTCCACGTGAACGCTGTCTGCGTTCGCTCGCGGCTTGCCGGAGAAAGAAAAAGCCAGCAAGGGACAGACGCTGCCTGCGTCTTCGCCTTGTCGTCGACCGAAAGCGTCTCTGCACTCGTTGGGGAAGATCGGAAGACAGGGGATTTCTTGGAGGAAAGCTCTTATTCAACTTCTCGAAGCTACAAAACCTCCAACCTCTCACCGTCCCTCTCACGTCGGCGGCGACTCGCCACCGATTACACGCTCTCGGTCCTCTCAAAGCTCGCCGCTCGAAGGTGATCTCTCTCCAGCTTCGTCGTCTCGGTCTCGTCGATCCAACTCGATTTCGATCTCTCCGCCGCGCTTTATAGAGAAGAGGCACCGCTCGCCTCTTCTGAACTTCACGCTGCTGCCGCATCATCCGTGAGCCTCGCCCGTTTCGCGTTGAAGACTCCATCTCACAGCCGTCCGCTTCCTTCGGTGAGGAGCTCGCATCCGATTCCAGTGCTCGAGCAGCCGCCGCTTGCCTTGCTCGAGTCCATGTCGAAGCCTTCTCCGCAAGAATCGCTCGCGTTTCACCTATTTCGGGCGTCCGCCGCCCTTCCCTCATGCGCCGTCGTCCATGTCCGGAAGAATCACGCCGACGTTGCCTGCTCGCCCCGCGTCCGAAGCTTCCGTCGAAGATCACGCCTTATGTGGGGTCAACATTGCTCGTTGACCGGAGCAATGTTCCCCCTCTTTTGGGCTCCGCCCCTTTTCATGCTTTATTTTGGTTTTGGTTTCGGCCCACCGTTCTCTGGGCTGAACCGGATCTTTCGGGGCCTAACACCTAGTAACAAAAACAATGCATATATATATATATATATATATGCATATGGGTAGAAAGCAAAAAAACACCAACTTTCAACCTAGTGGCTTGTCCGCCTTCATATGGAAGGCAATGAGGGTTTGAACCCACACACCTTTCAATTTTTCATGATATTCACCCTACCATTCTACTATACACTCTTTTATAAGTAATTTTATAATAAATTATCTTTATAAAATAAAAGTTTCATAAAATAAATCTTTTTAATATCAAAATCTTATAAAATCAAAACTTTATAAAATAAAAATTTTACAAAATCAAAACTTTACAAAATCAAAATTTTATAAAATCAAAACTTTATAAAATAAAAATTTTACAAATCACAATTTTATAAAATCAAAATTTTATCAATTGAAATTAAAAATTTATAAATATTATATATTATTATATTTATAATTCAAAAAAGTTAATGGCCACTCTTTTATATATATTTATAATCCAACACACGTGAAAATTGTAGTTGCACCAATAATATTGCATAACTACATTAGAGGAACTACATGCAATGACATAATTTTTCAAGAGGTTGAAGCTAATTCTAATATAATATGATAATAAACCAGATCAGTCAAGTCAAAACTAATTATAATGAAATTGATAATATTTGCAATCAAATTGTAATTAGTTTAATAGAATCTAGAAGATAGAAATTGTTTTTTTTATATATATTTATATAATATTTATTTAAATCTTTATGAGTTGTACATTTGTAAATGGGGTACGTTAAAATTTTTGTATAATATAATATATAGCTTCCTATGACAGCAATGTACAGTACAATTTTTACTATTCTAGACAACACTTATCAAATCAAGTCAGACAACACATATTATTTTAGCTCTACCAAACGCAGCCTCAGTGACCATACTACTTAGGTTAGCATCAATAGAGATGACTTAGTTGTCCATATGTGTTTACTTCGATAGGCATCAATGCTCAGTTAAGAAGCTAAAAAAGGCAAAACTTATTAGGTTGAGTGTTTAACGTCAACTTGCTTGAGCAATGGGTCACTTAAGGAAGTTTACTTTGACTTGTCAAAATGGCTAGCATCAAATAGTTAGATGTGATGGCTAGAATTTGGTCATGCAATATTGAGTAGGTGGTTAATGTGAGGTTCACTTGGGATGGGTTGGAGTATGATCATTTGCTTAAGAATACTTGCATATGGGTGTCAATATCTACTCAAGAGCTACTACTAAGTAACAAGAGCTCTAATTGGGTAGGTGAACTATCTAATAATGTTGATTAAGTGAGAATTGCTAGTAGATTACATGAAAGATCCAGCCATCTATTATATGACTATGGAAACCACATGGTAAAGTGATGTCTATTCACACAAGTACCATTACCACTCTGGAAGAGATTGTTGCTCGAGTCATGACATGAATGTTAGTAGAGTAGACTTGTTGGGTCAAGTCAAATGAGATTACAGGATACTATGCTAGTTGTAGGTGAAAATCACATTGGTGAATGACATGGAGTGGGTCAAGAGCAATGACTATAAATAATGCAGATGTTGTCTAGGAGCAAGATTGGTATAAAGGCATCCCTAAATCAAAATATGAAAGTATGCTCTAGTACTAGATGTTGTAGGAAGAGGTTTGATGGTTAGAGAGGAGCAAGAAGGAAACCTAATGTGGTTGAAAGGATTCATAGAAGATGGATTAAACTTGTTGGTTGATAGAGGATGAAGAAAATGCAACTAGATGCGGATGCACACTAATGGAGTAAAGAAATAGGTGAAAGGTTATACCACACACCCAAACCAAATGCTCGAGTGCTCATGATTGGTGTCCTCGTGAATGCAGATAATTCAATGGCAAACAAATTTTACTACTACGTATAGCCCTCATTAGTAGTGTCCCTTGTGGACATAGTTAACTATGGTGAATCACAAATCTCCTCTGAAACATCCCATATTTACAAATCTTATCATTTAAAGGTGAATACATAAAAGAACACAAATAGGAATAGCAAAAAAAAAAAAAAAAAAAAAAAAATCATACCCGAACTAACTCGACTAGACCCATCCCAATTTTGATAAGGAAAACTTGAGTTAACTGGGTGTCGAATTAGGTTTGGGTAAGACCAAACTATTATAAGTCAGATTAGAATTGGGTATGGGATATTAGGTACCTGCTCTGAACTTAAACTTGAACCCAAACCTACCTCTTTATATATAATTACTAAATTACCCTTTATAAAAAACCTAACCCTAATTCCTCCCCTTCCTCCCCTCCTAGTGCCCACCACCCCCTCCTCTCTCTCCCCTACCACCCCTTCCCTCTCCCTCCCTTGATGTCCCCCTCTTCCTCCCCTACTATCCTCATTGTGTTGCTCACCACCTGTGGGGTCAAGTTTCCCCATTGGGACTCAATCCCCATCAAGGTTGGGTGTGAGACAAAATTTATGAAACCTAACGGGTCAGATTTGGCACTATACACCCTTGCCCCAGCCCATTGTTATCCCTAAACTTAAACCTATCAATGTGCATGAGCTTGTTCACCATGCCAAGCCTTCATAGTGGGATGCACTATTCTAATTATTTTGTTATTCAATTTATTCTCTCTCTCCAATATAACATAGCATAAATTTGTGATCATTCATCGCTGATGCTTATAAATCATGATCAATACTATTGTTTACATCTTATACTAATATTTTTTTTAAAAAAAAGCTATCACCAACAAAAATTATGAACGGGTAATGCAAGCACATTTTCCTACTTGTCTTTCAGCTTGGTTTATATATAATGAACGGACACATTCACCATCTTTTTAATTTTCGCCTTTAAAACTGTTCTTGTTTTCCCTCGTGCAGTCTAGATCTCACGTGTTTCCTCTTCTTAATGTTCACTTCTTCCCTAGTAAAGTTATAATTATAATAGCGGGCATATATTATACATAGCATATAATTTTATCATTCATATAAAGTACAAGTAAATAAAATATTACTTTCATTCATTTTTTTTTATACCTGCATTGATTTATGATATTTTCTATAAAACCAAATGTATAATCAAAATTCATGCATTCTAATTAAAGGAGGATCCTCTCTTTGTTTATTTTAAATTATCACTAGTTTAATAAATTGTATAACTACATAAATTTAATTAAACATACAATTTATCATGTTTTACTAATATATCAAAAGATGTATAATTGAAATTAGTTATTTAAGGACGAAATCTGGAGGAGTATGCAGCAGACAATTGAGGTTAATGTACAAAGTATTAACAAGTAACAACATAAAACATGTCCGTTTAATTACACAAAGTAAAGCACGACTAATTACTCGCTCCGATTTAACAGATTAATTATATCTAAATCCTTCCCTATACAAGTAAATTTTTGATTAATTAATTACTCACAGTCCATCTCCTTCACCACTGAGCATCCAGAATCCATCTGCTCAGAGCCTCATAATTGTTACACAGCGCCTCCGGCAAGCTCTCCAGCGTCTGCGGCTCAAGAAACGCCTCGGCGCCGCCGCCGTCGTCGAACACCTCAAACCCCGTCTCCTCCACTGCCCCCGCCCCCTTGCCCCAACAATTCGGGACCGGGTCAGCCGGCCGCACGGGCCCGCCAGACCCCGTCACGGTCGAATCCGCTGACAGCTCGTAGTCCATACTATCGGCGTCTACTCCGACGCAGTCCAGCAGCATCGGCGGCGAGGAGAACTCCGGCAGAGCCATGAACTCCGCCACGTTCGATTCACGGCCCGTGAGCCGCTGCACGAGGTCCCGGAAATTGGCGACGCTGGTGGTGACCGTCATCGGATTGGATATGTACACCACCTTGATGGGCTCCTTCTTCTTGTTGTTTCTGTTCGTCTTCTTATTATTATTCTCCATGGATTGCTGCAGCAGCTTGGGGCTCTTCCGATCTTGATCCACGCTCGGCCTCACCATCAGAAAGGTGAACACCACAAGCTACAGAACAAGGAGCGAGGAGATCCAATGAGGGAGGAATAGAGAATAGGGGATAATTTATACTATATGTTTTTTTAGCCTTTTTTTATTTTGGAGAAAAATAATTGGTTAATTTCCTGGAAGCGAAGGTTGAAAAAGAGAGGTCGGCCATGTTTACTCGGGATGAGATTAGATTACGAAAGGGAGAACACAGAGATCAGAGAGGGGTGTAGTATTTACAGCGCACGTGTGGATCGGAGCCGTAAGGTCAATAATTCATCCCACGTGGACGCGGAAGAAGAAAGGCGGGTAACGGTGACGTAGACGGTGAGGTTCGTAGTGACGTCACTGAGATCGTGACCTAAAGTGGCTTGGCTCTGCTTGATTGGTTCAGCCGGTGGCTTACACGGTTCGAGTGAGCTGAAGCGAATGTGTGCTCGGAAGTTGGAGCGTAGAATAGGATAAATTTTGGGATTTAATTTTGGGATTTTTTTAGTTCACAAAAAGGTAATAAAGTGATTGTTGGGGAAAGGCAAATGCAAACATTTACTTAGAGATAGAATATTATTAAAGGATCAACTAATTTGCAATAATGGATAGTTGGAGACCTCGATTGATATCGATAGAATTAAAGATATTATATTATGTTCACATGGTTGTTGTACCCTCATTTGTGATGCAAATAGTTAATATAATACTCAAATATCTCAACATATGAAGTCTAAAATGTCAAAATTAATTTTAAAAAAATAATAATAATAAACACTAATACCGTTAATCTTGCTATGAGTGACTTAGTCAATTTATAAAATTGACATTAAAAAGAGTGTCAATCTTGCTCACTAACCCACTTGAGAAGACCTTAAGCAAAACTTGATGTTGATGATCCAAAGAAAACTTAGGCATGAAGCAAATCATTACTTATGATGGGCTTAAGCATAATATAAGTTTGACACTCACTAGAAGTATTAGTGTATATGCTATAAAGAGTAAATGTACTATATAATATTTATTCATTTAATAAAAATAATTATTGTTATTATATTGATCGCTATGCCTGTGTTGAAGTATTAGATAACATGATAATGTCTTTGGAGATTGTTTTGACTCAATCTCATAAATGAATCCCTAGTCGAAGTACCTTGATAGATAAGGGACAACCTTTGTGCATGTGAGATTGGTATGTGGGTTGGTTGGATGCTAAGCATCAACGCAAACACATAGGTGCATCAAGCAAGATGCACTGGATCGACCCACCGTGAAACTATAACTTGGTGTCACAAGTCAAGATTCACAAGTGACAGAATGTGCTCTTATTCTTAGACTTGAGGTCATCGGCACTTACATAAGACAAATGATATACGTTGATACAACCTAACATTTCTATATAACTAAAGAGTCAAAACAACTATTATTTAGTATGTCATAAGTCATATGTGAACTACAAGTAATTAATAGAGGATTTGCCTCTTTCTTCCCATAGGGAGTTTGATAATCTAGGGTCCCCTCAGTGGGAATGGGATACTTATATAAAGTATCATGATGATGTTGTTGATATCACATGTCTTAGGTTGTGTACTATGTGTCCTAAACTAGAAAACCAATTCGAAGAGATGGAGGCTGAGGAATCAATCGCGTCATGCGAGGGGCCTATAGAGGTAAAGCCTAAAGTTTGCTTAGTCCTTATGATTAGAAGGACGGGAAAACCAAGGGCTTACCTCAAGGTACTCGAAAAGAGGCTAAAGAAGGCAAAGAACAAGAGGTGCTCACTTTGTGGTGTGGTTGGGCCACAAGGAAAAGGATTGTAGGAGTCTCTAGGATGACCTAAATGGAGGCTGGGCTTCTACTTCTGGATAAGGTATATATGTTACCGAGGTCATTATGTTTACTTCTATTTCATGGGTACTAGATACCACATGTAGAGCTCACATTTATATAAATGTGCAGGGGCTCAAGAGAAGTAGGACTATTAAATTTTGAGAGATTGATCTGCACGTTGGCAATGGAGCACCCGTGGTTGTTGTTGTTGTTGGCACATATGCAATCCTTTTACCATCTAGACTTCAGTTGGAACTATTCTCTTTCTATCATGTACCTAGTTTGACTAAAAATATTGTATCCATCTCGACATTGGCTAGGATGGGATTTAGCTTTGAAATTAAGGATAATATTTGTTCATTTTCAAAGGCTGATATTTTGAGCAATGGGTTATACATATTGGATATGAATAGTTTAGTGTGTAACACAAGTACTAAAAGAATAAAATCTAATGGAATTAATGATACATACATATGATATTGTCGACTTGGCTATATAAACAAAAGTTGCATATAACAACTCAATGCAAATGGATTGTTGAGATTATCCTCCTTGGAAGAGTATATACATGTGAGCCTTATTTATTAGGCAAGATGATGAAGGCACCATTCACCATGAGAGGTGAAATGACAACTGAGTTATTGGACCTTATACGCACTATGTGTGTGGACTAATAAACAAGCTAGTCAAAGAAGGGTATTAGTACTTGATTATATTTACTGATGATTTCAATAGATATGGTTATGTTTATCTTATGAGACATAAATCTAAATCTTTTGAGCCACCTAATGATATAACACCTATATGGTGTAAATGGTTCTTCAAGAGGAAGACAGACATGAAAGGTAATGTGATTACCTATAAAGGCTAACTTATAACCAAGGGCTTCAAGCAAGTCTAAGGAGTAGACTATGATGAGACTTTCTCTTCAGTGGTCATGTTTAAGTCCATTCGGATTCTGCTTGCCATCGCAGCATACTATGATTATGAGATTTGGCAAATGGATATCAAGATAGTTTATCTTAACAAAAATCTGGTAGAGGATGTGTATATGACACGATCTAAAGGATTTATACATTAAGAAGATGCTAATAAAGTATGCAAACCGAAGAAATTCATTTATGGACTTAAGCAAATATCTCGAAGTTAGAACATTCATTTTGATAAAGCAATCAGGGACTTTGGCTTTATCAAGAACAAAGATGAAGCCTGTGTTGACAAGAAATTCAGTGGGAGCATAATAGTTTTCCTGGTATTATATGTTGATGACATACTATTCATTAGAAATGACATCCCAACACTTCACGTGGTAAAGACTTAACTTGGGAACTATTTCTAGATGGACTTAGGGAATACAACATATATCTTAGGTGTGAGAATCTATCGAGATAGATTCAAGAAGTTCATTGCCCTAAGTTAGTGCAAATACATCAAGAAAGTGTTGGAGAGGTTTAGCATGGAGAATTCAAAGAGATGATTTCTCCTTATTAGGCATGGCCTAATCCTCTCCAAAAGCTAGTCTCCTAAGACACTAGAAGAGAGAGAAAATATGAGTCAAATCCCTTATGCATCTCATGTGGGATTAATCATGTACTTGATGTTATGCACAAAACTAGACGTGGCTTATGTTTTAAGCATAGCCAGTAGATACTAGTCAGATCCAAGTGTTGAGCACTAGATGGCAATAAAGACAATCCTTAAGTACCTAAGGAGGACTAAGAAGTTGTTACTAGTCTATGGGGGAAAAGAAGAGCTTAGTGTATAAGGCTACACTAATGTCTCGTTCTAGTTGGTCCCCGACAACTACATATCACAATCTAGTTGTGTTTTGCGTGAATAGTAGTACCATAAGTTGGAATATCTTTAAGCAATCTACTGTGGCAAATTCTACAATAGAGGCTGAGTATGTTGTGGCTTCTAAGGTAGCCAAAGAAGCAGTGTAGATTAAAAAGATCATATCTGAACTTGGTGTGGTTCCTGGTGCTATGAATCTCTTCCAACTCTGTTATGACAACAGTGGAGCAATAGTACAGGCTAAGGAACCACGGGTTTACTAAAGATCCAAGTATGTACTATGTCGATATTACCTTACCAGAGAGATAGTGGATAGAGGTGATATACATATATGTAAAGTACACACAAATAACAATCTAGCAGACCCACTGACTAAGCCTCTAGTGCAGTAGAAGCTTGAAAGTCATACTAGAGATATATGATTAAAATATCTCAATAATATTTGGTCTTAGTGCAAGTGGGAGTTTGTTAGTATGTATGCCCTGAAGACCAAATGTACTATGTAATATTCATTCATTTAATAAAGATAATTATCGTTATCATATTGATCGCTATGCTTGCGTTGAAGTATTGGATAACATGATAATGTTCCCTAAAGATTGTTTTGACTCAATCACATATATGAGTCCCTGATCGAAGTACCTTGGTAGATAAGGGATAACCTTAGTACATGTGAGACTAGAGGTGGCCAACGGGCCGGGCCGACCCGCGGCCCGTGGGCTAGGCGGGGCATGACACGCAAGCGGGCTGGGCTCGGCATGGCACGCGACCGTGCTCGGCATGGCACGCGGGCTAGGCCGAGCACAGCACGTGGACCAGAACATGTATGGGCGGTTTGATGAGGGGAATTCAAATTCAAACCATATGATTTTACATGAATGCCCTTATAAAGTATCTAAAAATTTTGAATTGAGAGGTATAATTGTCTTTAAAGTATAAAATTACCATATTACCCCTCTTTTAATAATTAAAAATAGAGGATAAATATGTAAATTTACACCCATTTCATCCCTATAAATTGGCCCCCAACCCCCCTCACTTCTTCACACAAGTTTCTAATTAGCTTTGGAACAATTTCTCATTCTCTCTTAATATGCTCTTAATCTCTTTTTAAGTCTTGAGTTTCAATTAGTTTCTTAATTGAACTCAAACTTAAGCCTCTTTCTAGCCATCAAGATTTCAAAGCTCCCTCGGTTTAGTCACGTGATTAAGATCATGTAAGTATTAAATTAATTTACTTTTATAATATAATTGTTGTTCAATTTAAATTATTCTAATCTTTATTTTTTCATAATTATGTTTAAGTTCCAGTTGTTGAAGGCTGAAACATTTACTTCTTAGTTCTTATTAAGCGATTTTTAATCACGTGATAAGGTAAATTTTTAATATATAATTTTTTATTAGTATTATTTAATATTATTTTACAAAATTTTTTAACTAACTTTTAATATTATATGTAGAATTAATGGTGGATTTAACAATGCTTGGGATCTCTTGCCATGGGAACTTAAGCATTAGAAAATGAGCTAATGGGATCAAATGACCCCGTTATGCTACCCGTTCACGATGCCAACCCTCCGCCCAATGACCCAAACCAACAACAACAATATCATAATGAATCTACTAATACTATGCAGGGAGAGGAGGGATGCAGTGTAGACCCTCACGAATCCACAACTTCAGGCTTAAGAAAACGCACGAGTGATATTTGGAAGAGCTTTAATGTGGTGATAATCGACGGCCAAGAAAAAGCCAGCTGTAAGAAGTGCAAAAAAGTAATGACTTGCAAATCAACCAGTGGAACTGGTTATTTGGCTCGTCACATCAAAAGTCACGAAACTCAAATCGCTCGTGCATACTCTCAAACTTTCCTCTAGTTCATTAGAAGTTTTTAATTATTCTGCTGAAATTCTTAGAAAAGAATTAGCTAAATTTATTGTTTAGGATGAACAACCATTTTCTTTAGCAGAAAATCAAAAATTTGAAAAATTTATACATAAATCACTACAACCTAAATATAAAAAAGTAAGTAGACAAACCATGCGTAGGAATGCTATAAAATTTTTTTCTGAGTATAAAACTAATGTTTTAGAAACTTTAATTGCATTAACTTCTTGTATTTCTTTAACATATGATATTTGGACTAGTAATCATTCTAATCATTCATACATGTGTATTTACGGCACATTGGATAGATAGTGATTTTCTTATACAAACAAGAATTATTGCATTTAAAATTTTTGAATATCCTCATACTGCAAATGCTATAGTTAGACAATTTCATAGCATTTTACATTCATATAATATAATTAATAAAAAATTTTCAATTAGTTTTGATAATGCAAGTAATAATGATAGTGCAATTGAAAAATTAAAAAGAATGATGAATCCAATATTTAACGGAACTTTTTTTCATATACGATGTACATATCATATTTTTAACTTATGTGTTCAAGATGGAATAAGAGAAGTAGATGAACATGTAAATAAATTAAGAAATACTGTTAGATTTGTACTTCTTCTACTTCTAGAAATCAAGATTTTAGACAAATATGTAAATCTTATGGTTTATCATATAAAAAATTTAAATTTGATGTTAAAACAAGATGGAATTCTACATATGATATGCTAACAACATGTTTTCAATTTTAAGATCCTCTTACATTATTTTATAATGAAAGAATGTCTAATGGAAATATTAAAGAAAAAGATTGGGAGAAAGCAAAATTATTACATAATATTTTAGAAATTTTTTGTAATGCTAGCACTCACTTATCTGGTGTTTATTATCCTACATCATGTTTAATTTAAGAATATTTAGTTTTTATTAGTGAAATTTTTTCCCAATATAGAAATGATGAAAATATTTTTCAAGTAATTTCAAAAATGGAAACAAAACTTAAAAAATATTGGAAAAATATATCTCCTTTATATTGTTTAGCTTCAATTATGGATCCTAGA
Organism: Costus lasius; assembly: GCA_027563935.2. Classification (NCBI taxonomy): domain Eukaryota; kingdom Viridiplantae; phylum Streptophyta; class Magnoliopsida; order Zingiberales; family Costaceae; genus Costus; species Costus lasius. The sequence goes on from CM050450.1 coordinate 24,904,955, forward strand.
TTTAAATTAGAAGATGTTCATATTTTATTAGATGAATATTATAAAAATATGGAACTTGAAGGGGTTGATGAAAAAAAAATAAAATTTTTGTCTTATTAGATGAAATGTATAATGTTTATAATTTAAAATTTGGAAATATAATTAATCCAGTACTCCCTCAAACTAATATATCTACTAGTAGTAAAAATATTACAGGAAGAATCCACTCAATTTTAAATAAAAAAGAAACATTAACAAGTAGATCTAGTAATTTTAATGAATTAACATTTTTTTTAGAAAATAATCATACATCTTTACTTACAGAAGAACAAATTGATAATTTTGACATTTTATCATGGTGGAGATCACAAGGAAAATCATATCCTATGGTTTCTGCTATGGCACGTAATCTACTAACTCCTCCGGTGTCCACAGTAGCATCGGAGTCTTGTTTTAGTGCAGGCGGCAAGGTGCTGGATGAGAAGCGAAGCCGAATGAACGAAGAAAGCGTTGAAATGTGCATTTGTCTTAAAGATTGGCTAGGTGCTGAAGATCGTCTTCAAGATAAAGGTGGCCATTCAACTTCATCAGATAATGATGAACAAAGTCTTGAAAGTGCAAGCGGAAGCAATAATGGATAAACGTTGTCAAAAAAAAGTTATAAAAAGAGTTGTAAAAAGAGAACTACGTAGACCTGATTCCTCCTTTGAGTGGGGTACGTAGGTAGCCTCTAAACAGGTCTAGTCTAAAATAAATAATATTTTAATATTTTTTTAAAAAATTTGTGCAACATAAATAATTCTCATTTTCTTAATTTTTTTCTTATTTTATAGATTTTTAATTTTAATAAATTAATAATTTACTTTTTTATTTCACTAAAATTTTTATATTATTATTTTTATTAATAATTTACTTATTTTATAGATTTTTCTTATTTTATATATTACTACTTTTTCAAACTTGGCACGCGGGCCAAATACGGCCTATGGGCCTAGTTTTTTGGTCGGGTCAGGCACGGGCCCACGTGTCGGATCCACCCCGCGTGCCGAATCCGGGCCGAGAGATTTTTGAATCATGCCTGGGCTGGCATGACTCAGTCAGGCCGCGGGCCGTACAGAGCCTGAATATTTTTTTGTTGTGCCAGGCCCGACACGACATGATTAGCAACAGGCTATGCCTGGCACGGCCCGCCAGGGAACAGGCCGAAGTAGGCCCATACCCGGGCCGGCCTGGTACGGTGATGCTCTGTATTTTAGTAGTGATTTTCGATATTATTCCATGATGAATTTAGGCCTATTTTAATATTTTTATACTCCTTTAAGACTTATTTGCTTAAAAGCTTCAAAATCTTCACTTTTTTTTTGTTTTTATGAAACTTTAGGTGAAATCGCCCAAAATTGAAGTCTTTTGAAGATTTTAAGGCTATGGGGCGATTCCTTATGTGAAGATGAAGCCGCCTATCAAATTTGGGCTCAATTGAAGTTATTTTGAGAAATACGGCTAGGTGAACCCGGCGGGGTTCACTGGTGCTTTTGTTGACGACCGAAACTCACAGAACTTCACTAGCAGGTGAACCCGGCGGGGTTTGCCTGTGATTCTTTTGGAAGGATTTTTGTAGAAGACTACAGTAAGCTTCACTACCTGGTGAACTCGGTGGGGTTCGCTAGTGATTTTTTTTCTCGATAGAACTGTACAGAGAACTTCACCACCAGGTGAACCCGGCGGGGTTCACCCATGATTTCGACCGAGGCGTCCGACCTCCATCTAGATTTCCTTTGATTTTGAATCCTACAGATGTCCAAATTTAGCAAGTGAGCACGTTTTGGAAAGCTGACTTAAAGGTGAATTCATAGGATATAAAAGCCCTCTCCGAAACTTTCTAATCAGAGAGAAATCAGCACACGAGCGGGCGACGGCGAGAAGGAATGGCAATAGCGTGATTTCGAGGCGACTCTGCGAGATCGGATTATCAAAGCATCGCAATTGTTGGAGATTTACCTTGGTTTATCATCTCCTCCTTCTCAAAAACACTTTCTTGTAGTTTTCCTATCCTTATAAAGAGAATTTTGTGCGATTTCATGAATATTGTAGCGTAAAACCTATTTCGGAGCTTGGTTGAAGCCCGCTGACGAATTCTTATTGTCAAACTTATTTCATATCATTAATTTGAATTCTTGTTTGAGCATATTTTACTTTGCTATACATATTTCGTGATTTTATCTTGGCCACGTATTGTCATGTTTCAGCCGGCACGATTCATACCGAGAGGAGGATCATGATGGTAGATCTTCTTAGTAAAACTTGTGAATCCATGACACAAGAGTGCTTGGTTTCCACTCGATGGTCTCATAACCTTCCACAGAACACATAGGGTTTATTTAGAACAATCCACCACGAGAGTAGGAGACCGTTCTAGATAAACACCGAGGTGTACCACCGAGAGGGGGCATCTTGTACCTTAGGGAAAGGTTCCTTATGCGAAATTAAGAATTCATGTAACATATCTCTTAAATCGCAATAAAAATCGTTAGTGTGGTGGATACTAAAGCCCTGATCTCTTTCATACATATACTCTCCCGTAATTGCTCTGATTTCTTGTTTCCAATTAATTGATATCAAAACCCTTTTCGGATCTGCTTAGCTACTAAATCTTGGATTTTCTGGTACTTAACCTTGTTCCCTGTGGGTTTGACAACCTTTTGTACTACTTTGACATAACCGTGTACTTACGGAACGAGTCACACGGACCATTGGCCACCTATATGTGAGACTAGTATATAGGTTGGTTGGATGTTGGGCATCAACGCACACACATAGGTGCATCGAGCAAAATGCACTGGGCTCGCCTGCCGTGAAACTATGACTTAGTGTCATAAGTCAAGATTCATAAGTGACAGAAGGTGCTTTGGTCCTTAGACTTGAGGTTATCCGCACTTACATAAGATATGTGATATTCTTTGATACAACCTAACACTTCTACATAACTAGGGAGTTATAATAGCTGTCATTGAGTATATCATAAGTCATATGTGATGTATGAGTTATCAATAGAGGATTTGCCCCTTTCTTCCCATAGAGAGTTTGATAATCTAGGGTCCCCTTGATAGGTGTTTAACTAAGAGTATATGGTCATACCCAATAGATTGGATTTCCTCTCGAGTCACCCTACACAATTAGAATAGTAAGTGTGGTACACTTGTCTAGTCTAGGATTATCAGAAGGCAAAGGGATTGTATTGCATATATGAAAGCTTTATCACAGCTGATAGGTAGTCTGCAAGTGCATGGTTCTATCGCGTAATAAAAAGTATTGATCCCACAGGGACTAGGGGTCAAATACTAACTAATCAGTCAATCAATAGCTAGGAGATCAAATAATAAAGAGTGTCCTAATGCACAAAGTAAAATTGAGTAAGTCAAAAGTGAGCAACAATCAAACAGGTGTTGGGAAACCCCGGGGATATTTTATAATTTTACACAGAGATTACATTTCCACAGCGGAAGAATATCCCCGAAACAGGCCGGTCCCAAAAACCCAATGAAGATCTTCTTGCGAGGGGGTCAACACGATAAGATAGAAAATACCTTAGGAGCAAGATGAGGCCGATGTCGAGGTAGGCGCCCAAGCGTGTTCCCTCTGTAGTCTCACACACACGGATGCCTCGAGTTCTCTTCTTCCACGCCCAGTGCTAGCCTCGGGAAGAAGATCCAAGCCTTATGTCACCTTCAACACCACTTGTGCCACCTTCTAGGAAAGATGCACCAAGGTGAAGAGGAAGGGGAGATGATGCCGCCAAGCCTTCCTCCAATTTTGTGCCAAGAGAAGGAGATGGAGAAGACTTGCGGCTAGGAAGAAGAAGCCACCAACTTCAAGTCTCCTTGCGCCAAGAAGAGATGAAGAAGAAAATGACTTGCGGTCCTCAAGTGGAAGAGGAAGATTGCGCCAACTCCTTGTTGTTCTTGCCCCTCAATTCTTGCTCACGCTAATTGAAATTGCTTCAACCCTTACTCTCGCATATACTCATGTATATATAGATAAGGGGGTGGCAAGGCAAGGCATTGGCGCAATATTCATGAAGGGGGATGGCTAGGGTTAAGGGAGGGAGCAATTAGGGTTTGGTGTATGGAAAAACTCCAAGTCTTTACCATAAATACCACCCCAACTACCATATGCACTTGCCACTTACCAAATAACTTCTACAAGCCATATGCGCCCCAAGCCTTGCCTTAGATACAAGGTTTCCATCAATGGATGAAGGGGGGAGGCACCTAAAGCTTCCTGATGAAGCAAAGGCGCCAACTTCTCCCCATTATACCCATAGGCGCTAATGGGAGAAGTTTTCTCTCCATTATACCCTTTTAGCCTATTATCTCTTCATGACAACTTGTTATTGGGCCTCATTGGGTAATGAGCTAGCCCAAACTTCATTACATCGGTTGATTAAGCAATTGGATCCAATCCAATGCAACCCTAATCCAAATGTGACCAATCTTAGTCAATTTCGGGTCAACCTGCTAAAAATGAAGTTTGGCTCCAATAACTCTCTTCCAACTCATCAGGCCCGTTGGCGCTGATGAAATATCCCAAAAAGATCCGAGTTATCCAATAACTCGATCATAAGGCTTCACAATTAATATGAGAACTCGAGTATCAAGGTGTGCGACCCTGTAGGTTCCTCTGACATTGGCAATGTTGACTTAAGGTCACCACAAGCAGTGAGTGGCGCCTAGCAATGCATTGCTGCTACCCAAGTCATCGGAATGGATATCAACATCGATATCCCCATCTTCGCAACTAGATACATATACATCATAGTCCCTTTGCCAAACTAATATCCGATTGGACAAGTGTGTCACCCAAACTGATACCCAAGTCATCACTTGTTTTCACCCAATCACATGGTCATGACTAAATCAGGTTGTCACCTAGGTATGGCCATACACTTTCAGTTATATAACTATAGAGGAGCTCCATGGATATCAAGCTTCCCTCAGGAAGGGGCAAATCCTCTGTTTGTCCATTGACTTTCTCATATGGGTCGTGACATACTCAATGACAGCCGTTATTACCTACCAACTACGGCGAGGTATTAGGTTGTATCAAATCATGTCCCTAACTATATAGAACAGTCGATGACCTCAAGTCAAGGGATCAATGCATCTCTTGTCACTTGTAAGGATAACTCATGACACCAAGTCATAGCCTCACAGCGGGTCGGTCCAGTATATCCACCACTAATATACCAATATGTTTGCATTAGCACCTCGTGCCTAACCAGCCCATATACCAGTATCACAAGTGCCAGAGCTGTCCCATATCCACTCAGGTACATCGACTGGGAACAACCATTTGAGCACAGATCCAATCTGTCTCCAGGGACATTATCATGTAAGTACACAATTGCAGATGTAGACAAACATTGATAATGACAATGCCAGAATGATATATATATCTATGTCAAGTAGTACAAAAGATGGACCAATACTAGGTCTCAGGGCATACACACCAACAATCTCCCACTTGCACTTAGACCTAGAGGTTGAGGAACCTCAACCCCATATCCCTAGCATGACCATCATGCTTCTGCTGCGCTAAAGCCTTAGTCATTGGGTCTGCTAGATTGTTCTCTGTGTCAACTTTGCTAATCTTAACATCACCTCGGTCAATGATCTCTCTGATTAGGTGAAATCTCCTGAGTATATGTTTGGACCTTTGATGCGACCGTGGTTTCTTAGCTTGTGCAATTGCCCCATTGTTGTCACAGTAGAGCTCAATGGGATCCACTGCACTTGGAACCACCTGAAGTTCTGAAATGAACTTCCTGATCCAAACGGCTTCTTTGGCTACCTCAGAAGCGGCCACATACTCAGCCTCGGTTGTAGAATCAGCTATGGTGGATTGCTTGAAGCTCTTCCAGAATATAGCGCCTCCATTCATCTTGAACACATAGCCGACCTACGATATGAAGTTATCAGGGTTAGACTGGAACGACGCATCAGTGTAGCCCTGAACACTCAGCTCTTCCTGTCCCCCGTAGACCAAGAACAGATCCTTAGTTCTTCTCAGATACTTAAGGATGTTCTTTATAGCCACCCAGTGCTACAGACCTGGATTGGATTGGTATCGGCTGGTTATGCTCACAGCATAAGCCACATCTGGTCTAGTACACAACATTGCATACATGATCGATCCCACTGCCGAAGCATAGGGCACTCGACTCATGTCATCCCTCTCAGCCTGTGTGGTGGGACACTGGCTCTTTGAGAGAGTAAGACCATGTCTCACTAGAAGGTACCCCTTCTTGGATTGCTCCAAGTTGAACCTCTCCAGGACCTTATTAATGTAGGTACTCTAACTAAGGGCCAGGAGCCTCTTGGATCTATCCCGGTAGATCCTCACACCTAGGATATAGGTGGCCTCCCCTAAGTCCTTCATCTCAAAACACTTCCCCAACCATGTCTTCACAGATTGAAGACTAGGGATGTCATTTCCAATGAGCAGTATGTCATCAACATACAAGACCAGAAAAGTCACCAAGCTCCCACTGAATTTTCTGTAGACACAGGCATCATCTTCACTTTTGATAAAGCCATAATCTCTCATAGCTTCATCAAACCAAAGATTCCAACTTCGAGACACTTGCTTTAATCCATAAATAGATTTCTTCAGCCTGCAGACTTTATTGGCATCTTCAGGATGGATGAAACCATCAAGTTGTGTTATATACACATCCTCTGTCAGCCTCCTGTTAAGGAACGCTGTCTTAACATCCATCTGTCATATCTCATAGTCATGATATGCAGCTATAGCAAGCAGAATCCGAATGGATTTGATCATGGCAACTGGCGAGAAGGTTTCATCATAGTCCACCCCGTGGACTTGTTTGAATCCTTTAGCCACTAGTCTACCCTTATAGGTAACTATGTTGCCATCCAAGTCTATCTTCCTTTTGAAGAACCATTTGCACCCTATGGGTTTTACCCCATCAGGCAGCTCAACCAAATCCCAGACTTGGTTAGCTGACATGGAATCCATCTTGGATCGCATGTCCTCGAGCCATCTCTCAGAGTTTGGTCCACTGACCACCTCATCATAAGTCTTGGGCTCATCCTCAATGATGAAGATCCCATCGTGTTGGGTCGGTAGTGACCCATACCTCTCAGGTGCATGACGAATCCTCCCAGACCTACGTGGGACCTGTGTTTGAGCCTTAGGCTGCCTAGCAACCGGTGCAAGTGGCTCAGGTTCCATCTCTGTGTCTTGTGGTTGCACTTGGACCTCGTCCAAGTCAAACTTCCTCCCACTGACTTCTCTTATGAGAAATTCTTTTTCTAGAAAGACAGCACCCCGAGCAACAAAAACTTTGTTCTCGGTGGGAACATAGAAGTAGTATCCTTTAGTTTCCTTAGGATACCCCACAAACACACATTTATCAGATCTAGATTCTAGCTTACTAGAATCCTGACATTTGACATAAGCCTCACACCCCCAGATCCTGATAAACAAGAGGTTAGGGTGTCTCCCACTCTATAGCTCGTATGGTATCTTGGAGACACTCTTAGATGGAATGTTATTCAGTATAAGAGAAGCTGTCTCAAGTGCAAAACCCCAGAATGAGGGTGGTAGAGTTGCATGACTCATCATAGATCGAACCATGTCCAACAAGGTTCTATTTCTCCTTTCAGACACACCATTCCATTGAGGTGTTCCAGGAGGAATGAGTTGGGATAGAATCCCACACTCTCTTAGATAGTCAAAGAACTCACCGCTCAGGTACTCTCCACCACGATCTGATTGAAGAGTTTTAATGGATCTTCCAAGCTGGTTCTCTACTTCATTTTTGAACTCCTTAAATTTCTCAAAGGATTCAAACTTATGTTTCATTAGATAGACATAACTATATCTACTGAAGTCATCAGTAAATGTGATAAAGTAGTTTTACCCCCCGGCTTATTTACTGAATGACCCACACACATCACTGTGTATAAGATCCAATAAACCTCCTGCCCTCCCACCAATCTTAGTGAAGGGCGCCTTTGTCACTTCCCTAATAAACAAGGCTCACAAGTATCAAATTCCTCCAGGGAACTTGAATCTAACAACCCATTTGCATGGAGTTGTTGGATGCGATTCATGTTTATATGGGCTAATCGACAATGTCATAGGAAAGCACCAACTGAACCACTCAGTTTGATCCTTTTGTTATTTATGTTACAAATAGAACTATCCATATCCAAGATATATAACCCATTGCATAAAGTACCCTTCCCATAAAACATGTTTGCAAATGAGAAAGAACAAGAGTTCTCCTTTATTTCAAACTTAAATCCTTTCTTTGTCAAGCAAGGAATGGATACAATGTTTTTAGTTAGTGAAGGTACATATAGCAATGATTTAGTTCTAATTGAAGTCCAGAAGGCAGGGAAAGAGTCAAAACTCCTACAGCTACAGTAGCAATTTGTGCCCTGTTTCCAACTCGTAGGTCAATCTCTCCAGGCCGCACCGATCTACTTTTCTTGAGCCCCTGCATATTTGTACTAATATGAGCTCCACATGCGGTAGCCAATACCCATGACATAGAAGTAGAAAGGTTGACTTCATAAATACCTGAGCATGAAGACGAAGTCTTGCCTCTCTTCTTCTCATTCTGAAGTCGCACTATGTCCTTTATCATGTGAGGTGGTCCTCCACATGAGTAGCACTTGGTATTCTTGACTCTTTCCATCTTTATCTTCAATATCTTAGTTAAGCCTTTCAGCTCAACACATTGAATGTCTACTTTAGGAGGGTTGAGCTTAACTAATTCATCAAATAGTTGCCTTAGATTAGAGATAATCTCAGGGGCACTCTTAGATTCATATTGCCCTCTTAATTCGGGCGACATGTTGGTTAGCATCAAATTAGCAACTTCCAAAGCATCAGTCTGATGCTTATCATAAGCATCCTTCTCAGCCGCGGAGGCCGAGCATGGAAGTGGCTCAGGAATAGGTTGCTCAAGGACATAGAGCTTCCTTTCGAGCTTGAGCACATTTCTCAAGTTCATATACCAATCCAATAAGTTGGATCCAACCAACTTATCCCTTTCCAGGGTAGATCACAGTGACCATCTACCATTGTTCATAGCCATTGTTCTACAACAACCAAGAAATAACAGATTAGTATTACTTCAAATCATTTAAACTGAACTTATTTTAAATGATTATGGCTCCCGCTATTTTAATCAAATTGACAACCCACAATGTCAATCGGGAATTTAGGATTTCCTAGTGAGATGGGATCCTTATTTCACACAGGGCTTCACGTCCCATGAGGGTGGGATGAGATGCACAAAGTGACCCATGCTTCTTAAGGTGCACACGCCGGCTGATTACTCTAAGCAATTTCCCTTATTGAGACAGTCTAGGCATTTCATGTCCAGCGAGGGCTGGATACAGCATGAAACCCTAACCTCTCAATGATGCCTCTAGAGTTTCATCATGTGCCCAGCACATATGAAAATCTAGTCAAGTCCATTCATAACCGTTATGCCCAGGGCCAACGAGTTTCCTTGCAAAGGCACGTCCAGGGGAAAATTGGACTGGGGAAATCATTGCCACCACACACCTTCTAAAGATAAGTGGGTGTGTCCCACGAGCGTGGGAAACAGTTCACAACACCATTGATCGATAGCTTGGTGAAGGCTACGCGTTAGAAGGCTACTAGATTTGATATTTTGATTGAGGGTTTTTGAGGTCTCATTATTTGAGTTTTATCTTATGTCTAACATAACGATAAAACATCACAGACATGCTTTAGCTTTTGTAAAGAAATCAATAAAAGGATGATGTGATCATAGCTCATTCAAGACATTGAACCAACCCATGCCAAAAAGAGATTCAACTCTTGACCTAGGATTCAAGCCCCTAAAACTAGACCTAGCCTAGCCGACCTCTAGCTTGGTCTTCAAGGTTGGCTTCAAGGTCCTCCTTTCCATGGTTTAGTTCTCAAACCCTAGAGGTACTTTTAGGGAAACCCTAGAAGCATTCATGGGTTTGGCCAATGCCCTGGATCCTCCTCCAAGGAAGATGCGCCACCTTGCAAGCCACAAGAGGGATAGCACACAAGCACAAGGCTCGGCCAAACCCATATTTGCGCCCCCAAGCAAGGATGCGCCACCTTTGATGAAGCTTGTTGTGCCACCAAGCAAGGTGCACACGCTTCATGCATGCGCCATGCTCCAAGTATAAGCACCACCCTAATCTTCTTCTTAGTTAAAAGTGAAAAGAAAAGCGGCACGTAGGCCTCACAAGGATACATCACAGGCATGCTAAGGGGCTTGACATATGACCACAACATCATGCACAAACAAGGTATTTACACATGCAATTCTATATGCTCATGAAAAACTCAAAATCTGAAATTTTAGTTTCTCATAAAACAAGTCTCCTTTCGTCATCTTCTTATCACAAATCTTTTGGTTATTTGCGATTAACTTTTCATGATGATTTCATAGATCCTATTGGCTAGCAATTTTGTTAGATCAAGAGACCCGGCCAGTCCGTAGACACAATGTCCGTCCTACTTGACAAAACTACGTGCGCCTTTGATCTTAAATCAATCAAGAAAAATAACCCAAAATTCCAAAAGAGATTGAAAATATGATAGGAACAAGAGACTATAATTTTTCCTATTTAGAAAAATCATGCGCCATGTGATCATGCAATTTGCGAAAATTGAAACATGATATGTGAGTATGGAAAAGCATGAAAGTACATCGTTCGAGGTTCGCAAGTCGCTCTGATACCACTATTGGGAAATCCCGGGGATATTTTACAATTTTACACAGAGATTACATTTGCATAGCATAAGAATATCCCCGAAACAGACTAGTCCCAACAAGTAGGTAAACAAAATTTATTTCTGAAGTCGCAGCCAAAACTTATTGTATGGCGCACAGGGACTTGTCACCCCCTGATACAGCTCCAAAAACTTGTTGAGTTACCACACTTGTTGTTATCTCCACAAGTGCACGGATACTCAAAGTAATAAAGAAAGATATCGAACCCACAGAGACCTATGTTGTCAAGTACCAAATAATTGATTTCTTCCTATCTAGGCAATCGAATAAAAGCAGAGTAAAGATCGAAAACACACGGGAAAATACTATCAGGGAGAAGCTGGGACTAGGGTTTCATTCACTTTAATTTTCATGACTAGATATATAAGGATATTCATCAATCAAATTCTATTATGATAAAGGCATAATTTACTTTGTAAAGAGATTAACTCACTTTCATGCAGATAACCATGCAAAGACCAATCCTCGCTTTCGCGCAAGATTTATCCCAAGCTAATGATAAGTAAATCATCAAACAAAGAACTCGAGGATCACTTTCGTGTATCCGAGTTCTAAGTTGATCGTCTCGAGTGGAAACTCAAGGATCACTTTCGTGCATCCGTGTCTCAACACAAGTTCTACCTATGGTTCTCCAACGTTTCAATCCTCACTTTCGTGCAAGATCTCCACGTTTGACACAATAACTCAATCCTAGGTTCATAATTATCATCATGGCAATTTAAACTACTAAAATAAAGAAATAAGAACATAACCTAATTTCTTACGGTGAGTTCCTATTAATCAATTTTAGGGTTCCAAGTTCTCAAGCAAATCACTTTTCGGTCCTTATTGTGAAAACTCAAAATTATGATGACAAAAAGTAAACTAAGGAGAATCTTAGAGCAATAATCGCATAGGTAAAATTATCAAAGTAGAATAATCATGATGAGAGCAAAAAGGATCTTATCATTAAGAAAATCAAAGGGAATTACTCCCCCATGTCCCAAAGAGTGTTTAAGCTAGCATGGTGAAGAAAATACAATATTCCATTGCTTCAGAAGATCAAAAATCAAAGGAAAAGAGGTTTTAGGAAAATACACCATGGCTGTGAAATTAAACACAGCCGTAATTTGCAAAGGAGGGCGATGAACAGTAGCGACGCCTCCTTTTTCTTTGATTTCTCCTCTAATTGATCTCCTTTCGTTTTGAAACTTCTGGTACGTTGTCTCCTCCTCCACGCGAAGCTTCAATATGAATTTCACGGCCGGAGTTGCTCTGGATTTGTCGCGGTAGCGGAACCCTGGGCGGCAGCGTGTAACTCGATTTCTCCCTGTACAATTAATAAAAATTGGGGCTTTTGGTGTCTTCGTGATCCTCTCGTCGAAAGCTCTCTTTCTTCTTCTTATGGCATCAAATTTAAAGGGCTGGATCATCTGCAATCTTCTCTGTAAAAATCAGGCTTCAAAATTGACTGTGGAATCGCGTTCAAAAGCAAAAATACGGCAGTGTAATATTTCATGGTAGTGCCGTAAAATCGGTCGCGTTCTCTGATCTAATGTTTTCTAGACAATACGACACCGTAAAATGGTTCACGGCATTGCCGTAAAATTGGCTGAACTCTCTGGTCGAATTCGTCTGGAAAATACGGCCTGTGTCAAAGTTTACGGCAGTGCCGTAATTTTAGCAATTTTCTCTATTCTGAATGTGCTTCAAAATACGGCCGTGTTAAGTTTTACGGCAGTGCCGTATTTTTTATTAAACCTTATGGTTGGAAATTTCACCAATTTACGGTAGTGCTCTGATATTACGGTAGCGTACGGAAATACGGTACCGTAATATAAAATACAACACTACCGTATTTTGGTATTTTGCTCTGATTTGCGTGTAATTTGTCAGGTGATCTCCTATTGATGTTGGTAACTCTTCCATTTCTTTGATTTTGCTCGAAAACGCCTCAAAATAGTGTCTTTTTACCTGAAAATCATGAAAAACCAAAATAGAAGTAGATTTTGTAATATTTGATAAATTTAGCATAAAAATAAGCAAAAGATCTTCAATTTAGCATGAAAAGATATATAAAATGATACAAAATATACTATATATTTTGGTGTCATTAGAGATATTATCATGTAAGTACACAATCGCAGATGTAGACAAACATTGATAATGACAATGCTAGAATAATATATATATCTATGTCAAGTAGTACAAAAGATGGACCGATAGTAGGCCTCAGGGCATACACACCAACAATAGGGTGTAAAGATTTTGAGAGAAGATCAGGGTTTTAGGTTTCACCACACCGAAGAATGACAGAATGATAATGCTAGTGTTTAAAGATGTTCAACCTAAGTTTTTAAGGTAATTCTTTGAGGTACAGACTCGTTCCCACTCAAGCTATGGTCCGGTATCTAACTTAACCCAAGTCTTCTACTTTCGTGGCTTACTAGGTTAAGCAGATCCAATGGGTTATGTGAAGAGTTAATGGCTGCTCGAGTAATTTTGATCTACTCTCGTGGCCGAAATTACCAGTTCGATCTAAGGGGATCCGATGTTGTGGTTCACCTCTCAGTCCATCCCACAACATCTAGAACATATACATGTATGACCAGTACACAAATATGGATTCAAACATCTTAGAATTGAATAAGAACAAGATAAACTTAAGCAATGTATAAATCAGTATTAACAATCAACATTCTTACAGTGGGCTACACCCAAACCCCGAAAATAGATTATGCTATAATATGCATCGTGAAATACATCAAAATCTCTCAAATAAACCAAATCAAACCAGAGAGAAGGCTAGATCCGTGATGGGAGAGGGCAGAACACAATCTCCAATGTCCAAATGAGGAAGAAATCACGCCGGAACAATCTCGCCATTAGAACTTTTGCCTAAATCCTAGTTGTCACCCTTTCGCCTCGTTTTCACCAACCGCTCCACAAAATCATGTGATTCTTGTCCCAAAATGTATGTTGCTAAGTTAAGAAGGTTTCCACTAAATTTCAGCGAATTCTGCTAAAAAAAAAGTAAGAAATAAATGAAAATCGAATGGGTGTCGAACAGGCAGAACCATTCACGGCCGTACATGCACGGCCATGCCCGTGAATGGCTCGGTGAACTTCAGTTTCTGGAAAAATAACTCTTCACGGCCATGTATGGGTTCACGGGTATGGTCGTGAACATCTCATCAGGTTCTAAAATTTTCGGCCGAGTCTTTCGCAGCCGTGCATGGATGCACGGGCATACGCGTGAATGGCTCGACGCAATCTAGGAAAGCAAGCTCATACATAGTGTGCATGGATGCACGGGCATGACCGTGAAGAGCGTAGAAGACTTCATTTGAACTAAAATTTGACGTGTAGCTTCGTCTCATCATGAGGAATCGTCTCATATCTTCAGATCTTCCAAATTCCATCAATTTTAGGGCGAAATCCCTACATTTCAATAAAACTAAGGAAAAGTGAAGATTTTGAATAATATAAAGTATTTAGGCAAATAAATGAGACAAAGCATGCATTTTGTTCCAAAATAATAATAGAATTAAGCCACAATATATCATATATATACATGATATCAAAATACATTGGACTTAAAGTTTTGCTTGTCCTCAAGCAATTGAATTGTCTAGAACACAGTGATGGAACAAAATAAAGAATCTCAATCAACTTTAATAAGTCTAGCAAGGTTATAATTTAGTCACAGCAAGCCTCAAGTTATAATGCAGAATCGAAAGCAAACTAAATCAAATGTTACTAATACGATCTGTTAAAGTATACAAAGTTGACAATATCAAAACCTTTATCATGCATCTCACACAAATGATGTCTTGATCAAGCATTCATAAATCATGTGGTTGTATATTGAGTCATGGGAAAATAACATCAGTGCCATATAGTCCCTATGTTGTGCCTTTTAAAAAAAAACATAATAACTAAATAGTGCCAAGCATGATGAGTAAGAACATCATGGCTTTGGTACCACTGCTATTATTTTAAATCAGGGGATAGTGCCAAGCATGATGGACAATAAACTTAGGTACCACTATCCCTTTTGTACTGGAATGCTAAGAACAATGCCAAGTGGAAGTACCATGTACAAGAACACTTCGGTACCACTGTTATTATTTCTGATTCCCATGACAAAATGTACAAATAATAGTGGAGTTATAAAGCAGGATGCACATAATCACATCACATGTGATGCATGTTAGGGTTAAAATAAAGACAACAAACATACTCACTATGAATGTAAAAATAACAAATGAGTTAATTTAATCTTTCAACTGCACCAAACAAAGAGCCATGTGTGTAAACTATAATCAATGTAGACCTCTAAAAACAGTCAAGATTCCCATCCCAAACCATTCAAGTACGCATAGAACAATGCAATTCCAAAGACAAAGCAAATATCATAGAAAAGGGGTGGGCAAGACACCTAAGATGTCAAAATGTCTTACTACAAGAAAAAAAATTAGATAAAGCAATGCATGAAAGGGAAATGACATGCTAACTAAGCAAAACTAAGAACAGAAATAAAACTACTGGAAACATAAAAAGCTGACCAAGTGATGGTGAAACCAATATTGCTCATCCCCAACGCCAACGTAGTTGCTGCTGAAGCTCCTGTACGGACTCCATGATGGAAGACTGGACCCGTCCTTGGCATCCCACTTCAGCTTCAAGGTCGCGAAGCTGTGAAAGCCCATCAGCCACTAAAATCTAGGTGTCATGCTGAGCATCCCGGACAAATTTGATCATCGTCTCCATGTGGTCCAACTGGGTGGTGGGTCGCTGAGAAGGTGGTGGTGGAGTAGTGTTGAGAGGAACGTCATGATCCTCAACTGCCTCCACCTCCAGTTCTGCTGCTCACGGACGGTGGTGCGTGTAGGATTTGGCAGTGGTAGCTTGACATCGCTCCCAGGGAAGAGCAAACTGTATAGCTCCCCTTCTTTGACAATCATCCACATCGAGATGTAGGAATCAAGGTCAAGCTGGGAGTTCGCACGGGCTTGCTCCATATGATAGGGCTGGATCCCTACCGCAAGAGCAAGTGGGGTAAGAAGTCCCCCGAGAGCAATGGCACCCTTTGGCGTCCTAGAAACTTTTTGGAGTTGCTTGGCAAAGTAGAAGGCTGTGTTGAGGCGAACTCCATGCAGCATCGCCCAAAGGAATAATAACTCATAAGCTCACACTAGACCATTGGACTCCCCTCAGCCGAAGATAATATGTGCAAGGACTCGATGCACATACTTTAGAACTGGGTTGTCAAGGAACGTGGCTCTAGCCATCCTGGTATCGAAATGTTGGGCACCGGTGAGAAGCTCCCAGAAAGTGTTAGCATTGAACTCGCTCAGGATCAATCGAGTTCCGTCTATGGGAAATCCATATATCTAGTTCAGCTCAGAAAGGGTAAGTACAAAATTGGTGTTGTTGAGCCGAAAGGATAGACTGCCATCGTCATCGTCAGTGTGGATGTTGGCATGAAACTCTATAGATCATAAGAATTCAGCACGATGGGGATGTACATAGGGTAGGAGATGGTGAATAACTGATCCCACCCCACGCACTGGAAAAGCCACTAGACGTCATCATGAAAACCAAGAGTGTTGAGAGTCCGGTGATTGAGGTAGCATGTGGTAATGATCTGCTTGCGCAAGAGCAAGTTGAGCTTGGCCATCTGTTCGGGATCACGACAGAGAATCCCGTATGGCATGGGTGGTGTAGCACGTGGTGGTTGCTCGGCGGCAACACTGGAAGAGGAAGCCTAGCATTTGGAGGTCACCTGCTTGCGTCGAGATATCTTGGCGGCTTGAAAACTGATGGGAAACAAGAGGGTGGGTTGGATTTTGCTGTTGGAGATGTCGGCGGTGAAGAGGCGAGGTCGGTGGCAACGGATCTGTAGGCGGCGGCTGGAAGCGTGGAAGTGGCGGCGTGGCGGCTAGAGGCACTAATCGGTACCATAAATCAGTGGGGAAGGGTCGCCTGAGCCTGACGGAGACAATGGAGGGTGGTCGGAGGTCGATCGAGCACCGGAGGTGGCGGATCGGAACGGCGGTGGCGCGACTAGGGTTTTCTGCACGGGTGTGTAAGAGAGCATGTACGCGGCGTCTTTTTAAAGTGAAGTCGTGCATAGCCGTGTATGCATACACGATCATGCCCGTGTAAGCCTCGTTGCAAAACATCTCAGGCGTCCACTTACTTGTCATGACTGTGTATCAATGCATGGGCACACCTATGCACGCCTTGGCGCAAAATGTAGAGATATCCATCACAGCCGTGTATCGCTTCACTCCTCAAGCCATGCATGTCTCGGCGCGCTTCACAGAAAAGTATGACGAGCCATTCACGGCCGTGTATAGATGCACGGGTGAGACCGTGAACGGCTCGCAAGTACGTAAAAAATTCTAAAAAAATTACCATCAGTTGGGTACCACATGAAAATCATAATTATGAAGGAAAATTTAAAAAAAATTACAAAGGCTAAATGACAAAAATAAATAAGAAATTATGAAAAAAAAGTTTGAATAAGAGATTGGGTTGCCTCCCAATAAGCGCTTCTTTAAGGTCACTAGCTTGACCACAAAAGAGTATCAAGGTATATCAAGTGTAGCAGAGGCAAAGTAAATGGCATGGAGCCTCTGCTTTCTTCATCGCCCAAAGAATGTACCTATTAAAATAAGCACATAATATATAAGTCTAACAACAAATGTTTTCTCATAACATGTAATAGTGGGGCGGTGAAATTCATGGGCCTTCTCTATATCTTTCACATCTTCATATTCCAGTGCTCCTACTGTTCTTCTCTTTAAGTTCTTTTGATATCTCTCAGTTGAAATTGTTACAGCCATCACTCCATCATGTTCTAAACTAGTAGGGTTGTTGAGCTTATCCTGAAAATGCTCTAAAAAAGTATTTGGGAAGAATTCTATCGTGCCACTTGACTGTGCAGTATTCTCGTCCATCACCGTTGCACTACAATTGGAACCTCAAAAAGATAATTCCTTATTATCACCAGATAGATTAAATGATAGAATATTTTTGTCAATACTAAAAGTCATCGTTCTGTGTGGGACATCTATTATGGCTCCAACTGTAGCAAGAAATGGCCTACCCAATATAAGAGGAAAAGTAAAACTCTTCGTCATATCCAAAACTATAAAATCTACTAGGACGAAGAATCCTTTAATTCGGAGAGGCACATCCTCAACAATTCCAAGTGGGTGAAGTCTAGAACTATTGGCAAGTTAAAGAACTTTAGATGTTGATTTAAGACTTCCCAAGTTCAAATTCTTGAAGGTGGAGAGCTGCATGATGCTGACACCGGCACCCAAATCCAACAGTGCCTTATCAAATGTAGTAATGCCAATCATGCATGGTATATCAAAACTTCCAAGGTCTTCGCGTTTAAGAGATGGCTCATTTTGCGTGCAAGCTGTAAAGTCTTTGGTCATCACTACTGTCGTTCTACTGTCTGGAGTTTCCGGATGAGACTTCTCCTTTTGACTGTTAGACTCCTCCTCTTCATTATCAATTTCTCAGCCTTAGAGTCCTCTAATCGCTCATCCCCACCTATCATGATCGCATTGCAGTGATCTCTCAGATTTGCTTCTGGTCGAGCTGGAAGCATGCCCGTGGCCCTTGAAGATAAATTAGTCTGCTAGGCTAACTGTGTGATCTGATTCTCCAATATTTTTGAATGTGTGGACATAAAGTCTACCTTCAAATTCAGCTGGCGAATATGCTCATTCATGCTATCGTTTTGCTTCATCTGAGCTACCATAAAATTCTCGAACATCAATTCCAATCTCGACCTATGAGGTGGGTCTGGCTGTCTTTGATTGGTAGATGGATGTTGTATTCTAGGAGGAGGCCTGAAATTATAAGAAGAATTTGGATTAGAGAAATTTGCAGGAGGGGCTTGCCCTTTGTTAAGCTTGTAGGAGAAATTCGGGTGACTGGATTGTACGTGCTCGAATAGGGATCATTTTGATTTTTGAAGTTCCTGATAGCATTGACTTGTTCAGATGGAGTGCTCAAAATGTGGTAGTCATCAGCAGCATGTCCTGACACTCCACAAACATCACAAGTCATAGAGTTAGCAGTAGAAACATTCATAGAATCAATTTTGGATGAAAGTGAATCTACTTTTGCTACCAAGGAATTAATTATGTTCAGATCATACTTCTCTGAATTTCGCACTAGCTAGCTCCTATCTCCTGACCATTGGTAATGGTTGAAGGCCATGTCCTCAATTAATTTCATAGCGTCATCATAATTTTTGTTCATAAGTGCTCCACCAGTAGCAGCATCTACAGAAAGTCTTGTTTGATATAGCAAGCCACTATAAAAAAGTATGTATGATTACCCATTTCTGTAGACCATGATGCGGGCACATCCGTAGTAGTTCTTTGAATCGGTCCCATGCTTCATAGAGGGACTCTCCATCTCGCTGAGCAAAATTTGTAATTTTATTTCTCAGCTAGGCTGTTTTGCTCAGTGGAAAGTATTTTGACAGAAAAACCTATGATAATTGATCCCACGTTGTGATGGAGCCTTGCAGTAGAGATTGTAACCATGCTCTGGCTCGGTCCCTGAGAGAAAATGGGAAAGGTCTTAGTTTAATAGCATTGGGGGGAGCACCATTAATTTTCAAAGTGTCGCAACATTCTAAGAAGATAGATAAGTGAAGATTCAGGTCATCAGTGGCTGCTCCACTAAATTGATTCTGTTGTACCATTTGTACTAGAGATGGCTTGATCTCGAAGTTATTAGCTTCGATAGCCAGTCGTGAAATGCTTGAGTGCACACCAGAGATGGTGGGTGTTTGTAAAGTCTTTGAGAGAGCGGTTAGCTTCCATGGTCTGACTATTTGAAAATTCTCCTAAAAGCTTTAGCCTCTTTAAATTTCTACGAATCAGATGAAAGGTTCGCTCTATCTCCGGGTCTACAGGTACAAGTTTCCTTATTTGAAGAGTATTCCTGGGCATCAACAAGTACCTTGACAAAAGAGGTTTGCAACAACCGCACCAATAAAAATTGCAACTAAAACAAAAGGTAACTAAACAGAAAGTTAGCAAAATAAAAACAAAAAGAAATCTAACTAAACCCAATTTTCTGATTGTGTTAATATTAGCAAACCTAGTCCCCGGCAATGGTGCCAAAAACTTGATAGGTAATCCACAATGCACGATTCTATCATGTAATAAAAAGTATCGATCCCACAGGGACTAGGGGTAAAGTACTAACTAATCAGTCAATCAATAGCTAGGTGATCAAATAATAAAGAGGGTCACTAATATTCTAATGCACAAAGTAAAATTGAGCAAATCAAAAGTGAGCAAAAAGCAAACAGGGTGTAAAGATTTTTAGAGAAGATCAGAGTTTTAGATTTCACCACACTGAAGAATGACAGAATGATAATGCTAGTGTTTAAAGATGTTCAACCTAAGTTCTTAGGGTAATTCTTCTTGAGGTATAGACTCGTTCTCTCTCAGGCCACGGTCCGGTATTTAACTTAACCCAAGTCTCCTACTCCCGTGGTTTACTAGGTTAAGCAGATCCAATGGGTTATGTGAAGAATTGATGGCTCCTCGAGTAGTTTCGACCTACTCTCATGGCCGAAATTACCAGTTTAATCTAAGGGGATCCAATGTTGTGGTTCACCTCTCAGTCCATCTCACAACATCTAGAATATATACATGTATGACCAATACACAAATATGGATTCAAATATCTTAGAATTGAATAAGAACAAAGATAAACTTAAGTAATGTATAAATCAAGCATTAACAATCAACATTCTTACAGCGGGCTACGCCCAAACTCCGAAAATAGATTACGCTACAATATGCATCATGAAATACATCAAAATCTCTCAAATAAACCAAATTAAACTAGAGAGAAGGTAGATCCATGATGGGAGAGGGTAGAGCACGATCTCCAGTGCCCAAACGAGGAAGAAATCATGCCGGAACAGTCTCACCATCAGAATTTTTGCCAAAACCCTAGTTGTCGCCCTTTCGCCTTATTCTCACTAACTGCTCCACGAAATTGCATGATTCTTGTCCCAAAATGTCCGTTGCTAAGTTAGGAAGGTCTCCACCAAATTTCAGCGAATTCTGCTTCAAAAATAGCAAGAAATGGATGAAAACCGAATGAGTGTTGAATAGGCGGAACCATTCACGGCCGTGCATGGATGCACGGCATCCATGCACGGCCATGCCTGTGAACGGATCAGTGAAGTTCAATTTCTGGAAAAATAAATTTTCACTGCTATGTATGGGTTCACAGGTATGGCCGTGAATGTCTCGTCAAGTTCTAGTCCTTCATGGCCGTGCATAGATGCATGGGCATACCCGTGAACAGTTCAACGTAGTCTGGGAAAGCAGGCTCATACACGACCGTGCATGGATTCATGGGCGCGACCATGAAGAACGTAGAAGACTCCGTTTGAGCTGAAATTTGATGTGTAGCTTCATCTCATCATGAGGAATCATCTCATATCTTCAGATCTTCCAAATTCCACCAATTTTAGGATGAAATCCCTACATTTCAATAAAACTGAGGAAAAGTGAAGATTCTGAATAATATAAATTATATAGGCAAATAAATAAGACAAAACATGCATTTTGCTCCAAAATAATAATAGAATCAAGCCACAATATATCATATATATATGCATGATATCAGCTGCTTAGGCATTGTTAACTGACAACATATTCCTATGGCTTGGGTAGCAGCGATGCTTTACTAGAGGCCACTCACTTCTTGTGATAATCTATCTAGTTTATCCCTGTCAACGTTATTGGGTCAAAAATGGGTCGATTAAATTAATATGAAAATATGATGCGACCATTTTCAAATTCACCTTATAGATATAAGGTTTTTTTATTTAAGTGGGTTTTAGCTTCCAATGAACGCAAGCATTCATTGTAATTTACCCCTAAGTAGCTTTTGACACCTTTGATTAAGAGATCTAAAAAATATAAAATCAAATAAAAATTAGTATTTGGAAGAACAATATCATTCATAACAATTGCCATAAAAGGCTTCCAATTTCAATACAATTTCATTTTCATTCATTCATATTCTACTACTACTTTCATCCTCCATAAATATTCTTTCAATGGATATTTATATCTGATTTCAGCTTCAGATCAACGTTCTTCCTAGAAAATGAATTTCACCCTTCATTTCTTTGATATCTCTTTCAATTTTTTTGATATCTCTTTTAATTTCCATTCTTCCATTTTTCATCTTTCATCTTTCTTCAGTCAATAAATATTCTTTCTGTGAATATTTATTTCATTTCAAGTGACATAAGTTACTATAAGTGAAATTATAATAATATTGAGGAACTACGCCCTGATACCTAGTATCGACGTACGCACCTACCAAACAATATTATTGACAATACACTGTGACATCCTTTCAATAAATATTTTTTCCATGAATATTTATCTAATTTTAATTTTCATAATTATTCTTTTTTATTTTTCATTCATTCGATAAATATTCTTTCTGTGAATATTTATCTCATTTCCCTTCCTTCGATAAGTATTCTTTCTGTGAATATTTATCTGATTTCTTTCATTTCACAATTCTTCCTTTTATCTTTTGAAATTCTTTCTTTCATCTTTCAAAATTCTTTTTTTTATTTTTTGATAAATATTCTTTCTATGAATATTTATCTGATTTCATCTTTCATCCATTCGATAAATATTCTTTCCATAAATATTTATCTGCTTTCATCTTTCATCTATTCGATAATTGATTTCTTTCATTTTTCATTCCTTCGATAAATATTCTTTCTGTGAATATTTATCTGATTTTAACTTTCACAAATCTTTCTTTCATATTTTCATTTCTTTTATAAATATTCTTTCTGTGAATATTTATCTAATTTTATTTTTCATAAATTGTTACAAGCACTATTGTAATAATATTGAGGAACTACGCCCCAATACATAGTATCGACGTACACACCTCCTAAACAATATAATGGACAACATGCAGTAACAAAATATTCTTTATTTTTATTTTATTATTTCTTTTCTTCTTTCTTTTTATTTCCATTAAATCAAAGTTATGTTGAGTCAAGACTAATGTGTGATCAAGATTTGATTCACATCATTTCTCCTTCTTTCTACAGTCAAGTTGTTTTTTTCTTTTCATTAAATCATAGCAACATTTCGCTTATTATTTTGATTGAATTTCTTTCATGCCAAAATCAAATTTAATACTTCTAACGTAGTCATTTTCTCTTTTTTTTAATCTTTTCTTTTTTTTCTTTCTTACTATCAGATCGGATTAACTCTGGTATAATGTTAGATTGAGGAATTAAACCCGAAGGTGAGATTGGATCGGGCCAGGTGAACATTGCACACGAGGCAGCCCAAAACAATTCTACCGTTGGCCCAAATCCTGCGAAGTAGCGGTAGCGGGCGACTAATCCAATCCCTGTGTCGCTGGCGTCGACGATGCCAATGTATTCGACAAAATTAGAGTCAATAGCAACTTCGATGGATGCATCAAACGATGTCACCGGCGAAATCAGAGGCGACGACATCTTTGATAGATGCATTGGGCAGTGTCTCCGGCATAATCAGAGACAAAGGCATTTCTACGGATACATTAGGTAGTGTCTCTAACAAAATCAGAGACAAAGGCATTTCGGTGGATGCATCGGACGGTGTCGCCAGTGCTAATGGAGGCAGAAGATCCAAGAGGCTTCATTAGCAAGAACAAAATTGAGAGATGATGGCATCTTTAGTGGCTTCGGCACTGGCGGACGAGGTGGCTACAGATCCGGCGGTGGAATCACGTGGAAGGGTGGTTTGCTGAAGCCCTAGATGAAAGGCCGGCTGGCGGTTAGTGGCGAGATCACACGTCGATGAACAGCAGCGAAGAGAGGCTGCTTCTGGCATTTGCAGAGGCGATGGCTTCCTTTCGGTCAGCGACGTCTTCTCGCATCAGAGATAATGACGACGAAAACGACGAGGAAGATTTCCTTACTCCCCTGCTCAGAGGCGGACGTGCGACGCTAGAAGAAGGGCATCAATCAGAGGCGGATGTCAATATATGAGATATCTTCTCGTATCGAAGATGATGACAATGAAGGAAGCCAAAGAAAGCTTCCTCCATCCCTACCCTGCTCAAAGGCGGACATATTTCCATCATCTCCGGCTCTTCACCAAGCAATAGGTGAATGAGAATAGGATAGAGGGAGCAGAGGTGGAGGCTATCCTCCCAACTGGCAATGTCTTTCTCTCGAGTTGGACACAATGACGACGGAAGTCGTCGACGAGGCGAGCATGCCTCCTTTACAGTGAATTTCGTAGCAAGATCTGGCGGCGAGATCCAGTTGATGAACAGCAATGAAGAGAAGCTGCTTCTGGCGTTCACAGAGGTAGACGCGATCCTTTCAGGGAAAGTTTCCTTCCTTTTCTGCTCCATGGCTACGGCGACGGCATTGGAGACAACAAGGAATATTATCGGCGAAGTCATGCGAAGGATGAAGCGGCATTCTCCTTCTAATTTCCTTCTCACATTATCTTAATCTCTATTTACTTTTCTCTTTCATACATCTCGTCTTCTTTCATCATTTCTACTTATTCTTTTTTGTTTTTTTCCATCGAAGAAGGATCACCCATGAGGAATTTTTCAACGATTGACTCGTTGTGACAATTGCCGAAGGCAACATAAAAATTGATTTTTTTTTTTTTTTTTTTTTTACCGAAGTTGCTCTCTTCATCAGTGATTTACTTCACCAAAGTTTTCTCTCCGTTAGTGAAAATATTTTTTTATCAGAGTTGTCCTTCTCCGTCTGATGGTTTTTGATAACTGGAGTTTTCCTTCTCCGACAATAGTTTTTTTTTAATTGGAGTTGTCCTTCTCCATTAGATGATTTGTTTATCCGGAGTTTTCTCTCCGTTGATGGTGTTGAGAGAAGAGGGAGGAAGAAAGAGACAGAGGAGGGAGAAGAAGAAAACTTACCTTCTGCTGATACTTCCTTCTCCTATTTCTGAGTCCTCGTTGTTTCAACTTCGAGTGTTCCAAATTTAGAAAAGCTGATCCCTCTTTTTTTTCATTTCTTTTTATTGTCGCTTCCCACTTTCCGTTTTTGGAACCGTCGTAACTGCTCCAAACACTTCTCTCCAAACCGCAAATGACATCTTTTCATTTCATTCATTTTTTAAATTAAAAATAAATTAATTTATTTTTAATTCATCGCCAATCAATCGTTTCTCATCAATTCATGGTCAAAATTGTGTTCTTTGACCCAACATTTGTAAATCTCAATCACCACAACAAAATAGATATTAATATCCAATTTCAATTCGGTCAAAAATCTCAATTTTGACCCAAACTTTATTAGAAATGTGATAGAAATTAGAATTAATCAAAACGGAATTAATCCCAGCTTGGACATAATTTTGATTTTACCTTTTATTAAACTGAAACTCCTCATCATAATTTTATTTTATTTCTTTTTTCGTGTTCCAAAAATTACGGTGTCAAAATTATAATTTTGACCAAAAAAATTGGATTATCGACTCTTTATCCAAAAATTCAAGAAATTGGGATTAAATCCCAATCTAGTCAAAATTCCATCGTTGATAAAAATTCTCCAACAAGCCGAGCAATTTATTTCATCTTGGTTAAAATTTCAATCTGACCCATAATTTCGTAGCAATTAAATATGATTAGCTTGACCATACAACATCGCCCAATTATATCAATGTTATCAAATCAAAGTTAATATTTCTAACCTTGATCAATAATGTAATCATGGCAAAATGATTTAACTTCGATCAAAATTATCCTCATGATTCGAAATTACACGTCTCATCTCTGTATCGAATCGTATTTAAGAATATTTTATTTTTTTTCTCCTATTATTTTTTTTTCAACAAACATCATATGAGATCTACAGGGTTGCACACACAGAGATCATTTTATATCTAGGAGCCTTGTAATACCCCGAGTATAGTCCCACATTGCAAGTGGGAGAAACTATTATGTGGTTTATAAGGCTTAGTGGGCTTGCTATTGTTAACTTGGGCTTAAGTATTTTAATAAATTGGGCCATGTTACAAATCGGCTCACCAAGTTAATAAATAGTTTGCTTACTAAGCAGGTTATAGCAAATGGTATTAGAGCAAAACTTAGTCCTAAGCATGGTGAGAGGCCAATAGGAAAGGGCTACCGAGGATGGTGGAGCCGCCATTGGGCTGACCTCACATGCTGTCGACTAAGGGATGCGGACTTGACGAGGACGTCAAGTCTTAAGTGGGGGAGATTGTAATACCCCGGTTTAGTCCCACATTGAAAGTGATAGAAAATATTATATGGTATATAGGGCTTAGTGGGCTTGCTATTGTTAACTTGGGCTTAAGCATTTTAATAGATTGAGCCACGTTGCAAATCGGCTCACCAAGTTAATAAATAGTTTGCTTAGTAAGCAGGTTATAACAAATGGTATCAGAGGTATAGGTTCAGAGGTATAAGTCTGTGGGCCCATAACCCACAGGTCAGAGCTATAGGTTCAGTAAGAAAACCTAAGGATATAGGAACCTCAGGACTGGGTTTGGGTTAAGGATAGAATAAGTAAAATAAATATTTTTATATGATATATATTCTTTTGGCGTACTCTGATTCTTTTGGGTGTTTATGATATATTCTTTTGGTGTACTTTGATTCTTTTGGGCTACTCTGAATTTGGAGGACCAAATTCTTTTTAAGGGGTGGATAATGTTATAACCTTGATTTTTATAATTTTAAAATTTAAAATTTTAGAAATATCAGAATTTATATTTTTAGAATTTTAGGGATTTTTCTGGAATTTTTTAGAATTTTAAAATGATAAAATAATAAGTTTTTATATATAAAACTTATTATGCGTTCGCGGGGGCTCGAACCCACGACGCGTTCGATTTTCAAACGCAGCCCAACCACCAGGCTACGTCTTCATTGCTGATATTAATCCATGCTTCTTCATGTCAAGTCTGATTTGAATTGATTTTATTCAAAACCGAAAAAAACGCGTCCGCGGGGATTCGAACCCGCGTCTCGCGTTCGTAAACGCCGCCGCCTAACCATCGGGGTAATTCGCGTTTTAATATTAAAACGCTGAGGATTTTATTTATTCGATGTTTGATATAAATTAGGGCGACGAGCGAACTCGTCGTCTTCCCCGCGGATCTCGGCGATTTACTCGCCGCCGCGTTCTCGCCGTCTGGAACGCGTTTTGCCTATATATAATGGGGCTTCTGCTCTCGTTGATGGGATTCGAACCCTGGAACATCTTCACCCCTCGACGCGCCGCCAGGAAGGGGAAATAGCACTCGAACCAGTCGCCGGAGTTCTAGCGGCGCCGCCTTGTGTTCCAGCCATCCAGCGCCTTCATCGACGGCGATCTCTGTGTTCTGGGCTACGATACATCGTCGTAGCAAGGTATGTAGGCTTCTGTGAAGTTTTAGTGAAGTTCCGTTTGGGTTTGGGTATGTTTTGTGTATCGACGGCGGCGGCGCCACCGTCGATACCTGTTGTCGCTTCGGATGCTTCGACCGTGGGTCGAAAACTCGCCGAAGCTGGTCGTGGTCCATCGCCTCGTCGTTCGGAGTTTACTGGCGAAGTTTGGTGGCGATCCGATCTTCGACGCGCCCTCGAGAGCTCGCCGGCGCAAGCAGCGGACGCAAGTCCGGCAGCCTTGCGCGGCGGCGTTTGGGCGGCGCAGGCGAACGTCGGTTCGGTCCAAAATTAGGATTTGGGCGGCGGTTTATTTATAAATAAACCGGTCGCTGAGTTTTGAAATCGAATTGAACCGGACCGAGCGGTTCAATTCCAGTTTGGGTCAGTAATTGAATTTCGACCGGTTCGACCCAGATTCGGTCGAATCCGGGCCGGTTCAGGTAGTCGTTGAAAAGGTAATTAAATTTCCTATCTAATGGTAGTCTGTATAGCTTTAGATGAGGTTTATATTTTGTGTAATTGAAGTTAGAATTCTCGGTTTAACTTGGTTCAGGGTAAATTTGATCGGTTCAGTGCAATTTTATCCGGTTCAGTGGGTTTTAGGTTCGGTTCATATGATCTGAGACTGGTTCTCTAGGTTTAGGGTTATGTTCTACCTGTTGGTAGTTTTGGTTTTCAAATTAGAATGTTTAATGATAGAGTTCATGTACAAACTCATGTTACAGAGTGGTTGATCCAATAATCGGCTTGCATTGTTTGATATACAAACTTGTTGACTTTTCAAGAGGATTCAGAATAACAGCACTTGAGGTAGGAATCTCACCCTACTCCTTTCTTATAGTGTCAATAATAGGATTTGCTATTAATCCTTTGACTTGATACATGATGCATATGATAGAATTAATTGACACTGATATCTGATTGCTTCGTCTGCTTGGTTTGTTTCTAAATTCCAGTTGACCTCAATTATCTTATTTATTTGGTCATATTCTGCTTCTGTATGAATGGTTAACAAACCTATTTTGAGATATCTGATTTATTGGCTTATGAGCCTGGTTGAACAATTGTGTATCTGTGATATTGACACATAAGTATGTGGAACCGTTATAAATCTGAGATGATAAAGTCGTGATATATTTTGACCGCTGACCTGGATGATTTATTCTCCAGTGGCCTGTTTATTTGAGTTATAGTTCCGACGCGCATCGGACTATCTGAGATGCCGGTACGGCACCGCCAGTTGTCTTAAGGACAATACTACGGATGTCAGTGTTGGACGCAACACTCCGGGCTGTTTAGGACAGTCGTTCCATTGCATGAGCAACAGTGGAAACACTCTGAAAATGAGTGCGGCTCTTAAGTGAGATCTGTTGGCCAGCTTGATGATTTGCACGACATTCTTATATTATTTGTATATCGTTGTTTCAGTTATTGTATTATCCTGTTATTTGATCCCCTCACCATGTTTGTTGATTCCTAATTAGCATTTCTGCTAACTTCCTTTGTTTCTCTTCCAGGTACAGAGTTAGCGTCTGGGAGGGATAGAGTAGATAGCAGATACCAGCCCGAGTTGAGATAGTTGCCTTTTGTATTTTATTCAGTTGAAAATTTGGATAGTTGTATTCAGATATTGTATTATAAAACTGTAGATGTTAAGATTGGATTGTTTATTAAATAAATGATATTGGATTATTGTAGTTCTCTGGTTCCTATCAATATTGTTACTCCCTGGGGAACCCTGAGCTAGAAATAGCCGGCTTCCGCTGGGGCGTGACAAGCCTTGGATCAAATTATAGATTTTTTCGTGTCCATTTGGATATTTGGACATGCCAGATCTAAGCAAGATCAAATGGACAACTCATAGATTCAATCTGCAAGAGGCATAGGGCTAGGCCTCCATTCCCATGATTTAGAGAAGCTAATTAGGCTTCAAGTCCAATAATAGACAAGCTATAGTTCATAGAGTGCTCTTGAGACTTGTATAAGAGGTCTAGAGTATGGATAAGCTCTAAATGGAGCTCATTGGGTTTAGAACCAAATGAGGGCTGAACCAAGAGACGCCATAGGCGCATGGGTCCAACAAGAGAGGCGCATATACACAATGGATCGCCTTATTGGGCCAAGAGCTCAATGAACTAAGGAGTCGGTGGTTACACTCTATTAGAGAGAAAGCAAAGGGCTTTAAGCCTAGGCCTAAGCCTAAACCCCTGGCCTTGGCACCTAATGGAGGTGCTTACAAGAGGCGCCACTTCCTTAATGGGTTGCCTAGGTGGTAGCCAAGCAAGACATGATTGCCTTGATGCGATTATCGGGGGAAGTGATTTGACCTTCATTGGTAAGTCTTCCCTTCTCTTCCTTTTAGCACTTTGTCTAGTCGCATAATCCATGCATGATTGGTTGACCATGACTTGTGAGGGAAATGCCTAGCTTTGTATAAATAAGCAGGTAGGGGTCTGGCCACAATGCATAATACAATTCCCTTCTCCTCTCTTTGTATAGCCGATGCCCTCCTCTCTCTGTGTGCCGACACCCTCCTCCCTTGCCATGAGCACCAAGGCCGGATTCCTACTTCCGAGGCTAGTACCAAATGCGAAGTAGGGTGATCTTCAAGGGGTCGCTGTGTGGATACCGGTAGATGGTAAACACTTAAGCACCTACCGTTGTTGATGTCAAATACGTTTCAAAGATAAAATTACTATCATGTCCCTTAACTCATTGCATGAATTCTCTTGGCATGAGAAAAAATTATTTCAAGCTATTTTTTACTGTGTATATTTTTTTTTGTCTACATGCAATTTTTTCTCAAGAAGAAGCTCAATTATAGTGATTCAAAAACTAGTTAGTTAAGTGAAATGCTTGAACTAAGTGATGTGGAGAAGAATGTCTCTCTAGTTCTTTTTGAATGATATAGCAAAGTGATCCATGCTCAAGTGATCACTGGGAAGTTTTGCTTCTTCAACAACACCATATTGATCTAAATACCAATGTAATAGAGTATTAGAGCATGAAGCACTTATATTTCCAAGCAACCAAGTGAAGAAACAGATGAACAAAGAGGTATGGACATGACCCTACGTGCTACTTATCTTCTTTATGGTCTCTTAATATAATTTTAAATTATATATAGAAAAAACAAAAGCAATGCATAAGTCGGATTTGCCAAGCAAAATGAGTACAAGTCCGTGACACATGGGCCAGGGCACGAGTTTTGAAGCCAATTGAGTGGATGGAATCATTAATTGAACTTGAATCCAATTCGTCCACATTTACCTACTTCGCTGCAACATTAAATGGCCCTTCATCCTCCAATCACATTTGCCTAATGTCGTTACATCTAATGGTGCACAATTGCACATTGGGAAAGTAGGGTATGCTCCTTGCTTAACTTATCTTACACAATGTTACTGCTTAGATTTTTTTTTTATTTTAAATTATTTTGTAAAATATAGTTTTATTATTTAAAATAATTATATAATCATTTTTTATGATTAATTGGTGAAGAATTTTTGGTAAACCTATTGAGCATTTATATATTTAAATCTAAATCCGATCCGAGCTCAATCGAACCTAATTTCGATAAACTAGTTAAATATCCAAATCAACTTAAAATAAATCGAGCTGAATTGAATATCCGAGTGACGAAAGTTTATAGCCATCCTCAGATGGAAAAGATGTTCTACCTAACACATGCATTTTTCTTTTTTCTTTCGCGTGCTGGGGCTGACCTTCGTTCAGAATTTGACTTGAAGCTTCTGGCTTCAAATCTGCCAACGAAACCAAAGTCAGCCAGCCAGTCGTTCAGTCAGTCAGTCAGTCAAATGGTGACTTTTTTGTCACGCTGCAGAAGCTTCCATGAATCAGCTGATGCTTTTTTTTTTTTTTTTTTTTTTTTTTTTTTTAGAGAAGGAAATGTATTACTCAAAATCGTCTCCTAAATTGGAGACCAAAATACATTGTAGCTCATGAGGAAAGCTACAAGTTCAATAATTACAAACATGGAAAAAAAAAGAGGACCCTTGCAGCAAGCCAATTAGCCGCACCATTAGCTTCTCTAAACACGTTAATAAGCTTACGGTTCCTCAAAACAGTAGTAAGGAATTGAATTTCCTGCACCAACGCCTCGCACCCAAATCAGGGCGCTCTCTTGTCCATTTATTTATTAATGGCAAATCCAACAACAAAATCTCGTCGAAAATAAAAAATCTTTACTACTTCATAATTATCAAATTAACTAGTGATTTAATCGCTCCAGAGTCTTCTATAATGATTTAATCGATTATCTAATTACCTAGAACAAATGGAAATAAAATTAACTTTTAAAATATTTTCTCATAATTTTCTTGCACTGAAACTAAATAAAAAAGAATATATATTCTTTCAAAACTCGTACTAAAAGAATAGGAGAGATTGCATATACAGTAAATGAAGATAAAATAGTAATTTTCGGCTCAATTATTAGCCTCCTATGTAATGAAAAGTAAAACACATCAGATAAGAACAGCACGGGCACTCCTAGTGCATGTCACCACCTCAAAATCAAGATTTGATGGCCTTTCTAGAATCAGTGAGCCCACTTCAATTGAGACTTGATGGCCTCTTTGTTCGAATCTTATTCTTTGATGATGTTGACCTTTTTTTTAAAAAAAAAAAAAAAGAAAAGAAACTTTCACAAATTTGGTCTTAAAATCACCTTTTTCAAGTTTGTGTATAATTAATTTACTTTTGATATGGAAGATTGATTGCGTCTCTCTTACTAAAAGGAAGATCAAATAGGAAACATCTCTCTCTCTTCACAGTTTCGCCTCTCATCTCAGTGGATTAGGATTGAAAATTTCAAAGTTAAGCGTACTGGATTTCTATAAAAAGGAAATCGAGGTTGTCATTCTTACTGCCTTGTTATAAAAGAGCAAGAAAAAAAAAAATCTAAAATATGGACTGCTGCTTGCAAACAAAATGTCATTAAGACTTGAAAAGCATGCTGAAATGGCCGCTTATTTTCTACACTTTGTCAAGGCCGGGTCCCTGTCCAAGCGTCTTCTCCAGCTCATCTCCAGAGAACATAGACCATGATCAATCCACATGTCAACATCTCGTTTCCGATTGCTCAGCAGATTCTGCGCATTGTTTCAGTCTTATGTCGAACAAGTTCTCCAATGCATGAAATGGATATTTACATTTATTTAGGAAATGGAGAATAATGGTGCTCTAGTTGATTCGTTCATACTCGTTCTCTCTGCTCATGGTCAGAAGAGTTGTTCCCATGATATAAACTATAAGACAAAATGTTGATCAACCAGATTGATCAAGTCAATGCTAGTTCCAAGTGTTACAGCTTAGAATTTGGTCAAAGTTTTGACCAAAAAATATCCAAGATTGATCTCTGAAAGTTTAACAGGTTTGACTGTACTACTGCTATGTACTCCATTGTCTGTTTTAGGTTAGTAGTTGATGATTACTTTCTATTATTTGCAAGCACGATATCTTAATTAAATCGCTAGTCAATTGTTTTAGTGAAAATTTAGATTTTTCTATCCAAGGGGATTTGGCTTTACGTTTCTAGTCAAATCCACAATTCTGTTCCAGGCAAACGAAAAATAAAGAAATCAACTAATGATATATTTTTTTCATAGAGTTTATATAGTTTTGGTCAAGTGCTGATTGTTAATGAAACCTCCTTTTAATCGGTTTACCAAAAGAAAGAGACTTTTTGATAACTACAGATACGTTCAAGTTCAGGCTAGATATAACCATTAGCCTCAAAACGTAAGTATCAATTCATTGCATTCAAACATGAGGATCACAAAGTCAGCATATAAATCTTGTGCTAACAAATTAGTGAGTTCAACTTGGACGTCGTTCATTGATCAAAGAGTGTTCCAATTTTGAACTCCACAATCTGAATGTCATTTTACAAGTAGGGTCAGCAGCCACTGCTAGCTGAAAGTGCCACACAGCCCATTCAAGTAGTGATTAATGAGTAAAATAAACTCCACTTCAAGTCTTCATTACATACCTGGATCATTAATTTCCTAGAAATGAAAAAGGAAAGAAAATATTTCATGAAGCAGTGGATTGTTGCTTTCATCTTCTGCTAATATTCAGCTTGTTGAACTTTCATGCCTCACAATGTGAATGAGACAAAACTGTTCTGAAATAAAGTTTTGCCTGAAAATTTGCCAACAGGACTCCAGTGCTTGAACGTTTAAGGAAATTTCCTTTGGTTCAAGGTCAGAAGCGTGCACTCATGGATTCACACTTTGCAGGCATCTTTGTGTTGGAATGAATTATTCTTCTCTAGTGCTGATCCTTTGAATGTCAGTTACATTGTATATTGCGTATCCCTGTAGATTCATTTAATCAGGCATGCCATATGAAAATGATGCTAGGTCAGGAATTCTACGATATTAGACAAGTTCTCTGCGTGAACATAATAGTTTTCATTCACCAACCTATTAATCGAAAACCAACAGTCACACTCACAATTAAGAAAGCTAACCATGACTGCAAGTGTTAGCATCAAGGAAGGAGATCATGAGTTTATTAAGGGAAAAAGAAAACAAGCTACATTTGCTTGTGGTTGCGGTTAGTTGGTTAATCGTCCTCCTTGCATCTTTGTTGAAAAAAAAAAATGAAGTGATGACTGATTCAAATCCATGGAAGACTTTGCTGATAGAAAGACAACAATTAGAAACTTCCAAGAGATGAAAAATTCTGGACAAAGTGCGGCTGAAAACAATAAAGAAATTTCTCATGCGTGCTGAATTTTGATTTATGTTCTTAATTAGGTGCAGTTTAGTCCCCATTTTTCCTTCCATGTGATGAAATAGAGTGAATTCTAGGTCTTCAAAAGCATCAATCGGCCAGCCATCTTATCTATTCCTTGCATCGTAATTGCAGGATAAATCTTCTCCAAAATTTATTCAATAGATCTAATACTGATATTGCTTATCTTTCTTGTATTAATCATCTGTAGAAGAATCCATGATAAGATGAAACTGTCTCATGTGAGGTAATTACTATGACAATTGATTCAAATAACTAGAATTAGGTAGGTCTTGCATCTTGCTGGCCTATCTATAATTTTTCTAAAAAAGAAAAAAAATTCCAAAAATAGTAGTATTTTAGAGATCATCATATGAGTAGATTAACTATGAAAGACTATAAAAGCCAGAGGAAAAAGGTTTCTACAAATAACAACAAAGGTGGAGAGTCTCCAAGCCAGATTAAGAGTTATTTACTGTTCAATCAACGTAAAATTTTTCAAGACCATTTCTAATGATTACTCTACACATCCAATGGTACAATATACATTTTTTTAAAAAAATTTCTAACTCTAATCTCATTCCGTTTATATTTTTTGAAGAAATTATTTTTTAGTGAATTTGATCTATGAAGGGTGTATATTCATAGTGGAAGGTGTAGTAGCTTAATTTCATAGTTTTCTACTCTTCACTTTTAGAGGTTTTCTTTGTTAAATCTTAGTGTTCTTGTTGCTCAATAATTATTGTGGTTTAATTCAATAATACTTCATTTCTAGAGACATTAATTGCATAGGTGAAGTTCAAGAATTGCTATAAAATTCTAACATGGTATTAGAGATTGTTCTAATTTACTTGTGTTTGTGAGAGGTTAGTATTTAGATGGTTATTAGTTTAAAGCAAAATTTAAGATTCTGGCATGCACCGGTCGATATACCAATAGTAGACACATTGTATCAACAGTATCAATTAGTATCGACACAATACCAATATAGTACATATAAAATATATATAAGAACTGTATTGGTACAAGATTGGACTAGTATGTAACTCTCATACTATGTGGTATAGACTAGTTTTTTAAATATTAGTTTGAAGCATAAATATGGTACAACATGTTAAAAAAACCATGATAGGACTTATATTAACCAATACATGATATATAAGGAGTGTAAATCTCAATGATAGACTTATATTGACCAATACATGATATATAAAGAGTGTAATTCCCGATGTTGAACCAAAGCTCATTCCAATATTCTCTCTTGAGTTGGAGCATAAATATTGATAATGGTCATCTTGTCATAAACAGTAGAATAACTATTAGCCATAAAAAATTTGGTAAATATGTCAATCATCAAAATTTTTTAAAGTAGTTGACAGAGTAGATGTCCTTTTAGATACACATTGTATTTCTTACAAAATAACTATCCACCTAAATATGCTTGGGTGCTCATAAAACAGAGAATGGTTTAGAAGCAATGTTGATGACTATCTGATTTTCATGCCTCATTATCATGGGCTTTTCATGAGTAACACCCAAATCTTCCATGAAATACTATAGCTACGTCTACTAGAAAGTTTGCCCCATTGCTCCTACACTAAACCGGGCAACAACATGTTGCCTTTTGCTTTTCCTTCCACAACATAGGTAAAGTAGCTAGAGATGGATCTCTTATCTAGCATAATTAGCATTAATATAATGTTCAATCAATAAATGCCCATATCATTTTATAAAATATTCTTCTTTTTTTTCATTTTGTTTTTCCTTCAATAACATAGGTAAAGTAGCTAGAGTTGGATCTCCTATCTAGCATTAATATAATATTCAATCAATAAATGCCCATGTCATTTTATAAAATGTCCTTCATAAAATTATTTTCTATTTGTGCCCTATAAATTCATACTTGGTCTTCAAAAATAAAAGTGCAAACAAAAGATCCTGGAATTGTTGTTATTCTTACTAATAGATAGAAATAAAGTTACTTACCTTTCTAATGGAGGCTGAAACTTGAGAGTGTTTTAGAATCCTAATACCTAGTATATGGAGCACTAACACAACAAGAAAACAAACTAGATTTGCAAAGACAACAACTACTGACAAACATACAAACATATAAAAAAAATAGAAGGAAGAAAGATGGAAGGGTGTCACCTAGGCCCCCTTTAGGGAAGGGGCCAAACCCTCTGCTTTGTCCATGCTCCTGAATCTTGGCGTTGAGTCTAAGGAGACATAACACAATATACTTTAAGAATAATAGAGGGATGGTGTGATATCTATGTTTTAATCGTACTACAAAAATCATCAAGTAACTCTAATTTTCTTCTATTTTGTGATAGAATCAAATTATATGTTAAATGACAAATATTTCAGATTATGATGAATTAAATTCAACTTGATAAGTGAAGCAATTGTATTGAGTGTACTGGAACTAAAACCTAAAGTTGGTAACTAAGTGTGATGTCAATGTTTCATCTTATAATATCATTATGAAGATTGTTATGCACCTATAGCTAATACCCACACTAGGAATCATTGGGAATTATGTTAAAAGAAAGAGGCAAAATAATAAATTTAACCATATAGTAGAATAAATTATAATTTAGTAGGGAACTTGAATAAGTGATTTGTTACTATTTGGTGATGTAAAAAAAAGAAGGAAAATAATTATGCAAGTGAAATGAAAGGAGATAAAACACCTCATGCTTGCCTTCAGGCCACCTCAAGCTTGCTTGAGTAACAAGGTGATGACACCTCATGCTAGAGGATTACTATTGGTGGGGAAAATGAGGTAAATGTAGGAAAAAAATTATAATTTTCACAAAAGCTTGTGTTTGGCTTAGAGAAAAGTGGATTGAAGGTGGTAAATTGGAGAAGAAGTAGAGTAAAAGTAGAATTTTTACCATAAGGCAAGTTACTACCCTATGCCCTACATTTGTGTTTTCAAAAATATTATAATTTTATAAAAATTGTGATTATGGTTTGTGGACCTATCAAAGGTTATACTTAAATGAAATCAAATTAATTTTTGAAAGAATTTACCATAATATTGTAGAATGTTTCAAGCAAGAGATTAAGGTGTTGTAATTCATGCAAATCTGACCTCTTCATGGTTTTTGCTATGTAACTTTTTATAAATAAATGATTTTTAAATGAAAATTACTTTGGGTAAGAGATAACTTGAATGGATTTCTAACGGATCATATATTATACATTGTAAACCCCGATTGTAGTATCAAACCGATAGTAATATTTTGCACATGTGTTTTTTGGAACACAAGGCTGGCCTTCTTGTAGTATTTTTCTTGTAAATTTTGATATTCACGGTCATTTTGAATGATATTTAGTTTTAGTGAAAGAAGGTTGTGTATGTTACTTAGCTTACATCAAGGATTGTCAATAAAAAAATTCATATAGATGAAATACCAGTTGTTCAAGAGTTTACTGATATTTTCCCTGAAGATTTACGTAGGTTACCATCTAAAAGAGAAGTAGATTTTAGTATTGATCTCATTCCTGGCATAACACTCATATCCAAAGCACCTTATAGAATGACACGATCAGAATTAATAGAACTGAAGAACCAATAGCAATAATTATTAGATAAAAGCTTCATTCAACCTAGTGTCTCACCATAGGGTGCACCTGTAATATTTGTGAAGAAGAAAGATGGAACATTAAGACTTTGTATTGATTATAGGTAGTTGAATCAAGTGACAATTAAGAATAAGTATCTACTTCCCATAATAGATAAATTATTCGATCAATTGTAGGGAGCACACGTCTTTTTCAAAATTGATTTGAGATCTAACATCCCAAAAACTTATTCCAGAACGAGGTATGGCCATTATGAGTTTTTAGTAATGTCTTTTGGTTTAACCAATGCTCCAGCAATGTTTATGGGCTTGATGAATAGAGTTTTTCAACCATTACTAGACACATGTGTTATTGTGTTTATTGATGATATACTCATTTGTTCAAAGTGTAATAACGAACATGAAGAACATTTGAGGAACGTGCTTGGAATACTAAGGGAAAAGAAGTTGTATGCAAAGTTAACAAATGTGAGTTTTGGCTAAATCAAATTGATTTCTTAGGGCATGTTATTTTAAAAGATGGTATTTCTACGGATCCTAAAAAGGTGGAGGCTATTATCAAATGAAGTCAACCAACAAATGTGGTAGAGATTAGAAGTTTTTTGGGCTTGGCAGGTTACTATAGAAGATTCATTGAAGGCTTCTCAAAAATTTTAAGTCCTCTCACTAGGTTAACTTGGAAGGAACTTAAATTTGAATGGAATGAAGAATGTGGAAATAGTTTTCAAGAATTGAAGAAAAGGTTAACTAGTACTGTAATTCTTACAATTCCATGTGGTAATAATGATTGTGTCATTTATACTGATGCCTCTAATAAAGGTCTTGGTTGTGCTTTAATAAAAAACATAGCAAGTAATTGTATATGCTTCAAGATAATTGAAGAATTATGAACAAAATTACCCAACTCATGATTTAGAATTGGCTACTATCATCTTTGCTTTAAAGATTTGGAGACATTACTTGTATGGACAAACATTTAAAATTTATACTAATCACAAAAGTTAGAAATACATATTTACTTAGAAAGAACTGAACATGAGACAAAGGATATGGATAGAATTGCTAAAAGATTATGATTGTATCATTCATTATCAAGCAAGTAAAGCTAATATTGTAGCTAATGCACTTAGTCGAAAATTAGATAATGTGTTGGCCAATTTGATGGTGAAACAATGGAACTTGTTAGAGAAATTTTGCAAACTTATCATTGATGTGAAGATTCAAAAGCCCAAGGTGTTGCTTGCTTCACTTAATGTTAGATTTGATTTTCACTAACAAATGCTTGAGAAGCAACTAGAAGATCCAAAATTATCATCCATTAAAAGCAAAGTTGAGGGAGGTCATATGCTTGATTTCCAAATTAATCAAGATGAGATTTTGAAATTTCAAGATAGATTATGCATTCCTAATGATCCAGATATTAGAAATAAGATATTGGAAGAAGCATATAAATCTAAATATTCTTTACATCCAGGTGGTACTAAGATGTATAGGGATCTGAAATGCAATTACTGGTGGGATGGCATGAAGAGGGATATTGCAAATTATGTCTCTAAATGTTTAACTTATCAACTAGTAAAAGCTGAACATCAAAAGCCAAGAGGTTCATTGCAGCCAATAGTGGTACTAGAGTGAAAATGGGAATGTATTACTATGGATTTTGTTTCAGGCTTACCAAGAACATTAAAGAAGCATGATGCTATTTGGGTAATTGTTGATAGGCTAACCAAGTCAACACACTTCTTGCCAATTAATATGACATATTCCTTTGACAAGCTTGTAAGATTGTACATTAATGAGATTGTAAAACTTCATAGAGTTCCAAATGAAATTATATCTGATAGAGATCCTAGATTTCTTCCTCGATTATGAAAAAAGATTATAAGAATCATTAGGTACCAAGCTTAAGTTTAACACTACTTACTGTCACACTCCAAATTTTTTACTATGGAAATATCTGAGAAGTGATAGTGTGGATGTAAGATTCCACCAGCCGCAACACACCAATGTGCATTGCGAAAACACGTCTTTCTCAACCCCCTTGCTCAATATGCTATTGCCTCAGTGTCACTATGCGCCCCCTCTGTGCTTGTCCAAACTTGCGCCCCCTCTTGCTGTGGACTAGTATTTCCTTTATCCCCCATCACCTGGGTGTATAGAAATCTTCAAGTCACAATGCAATATGCTTTGAGTGGCGGATTGGGTTTGGCAATTACCCCCAACCTCTTTGCACACTCAATATGTGGCGCCCGGAGCAAAGATAACCCTTGCACTAGACTTATGTGAGGTACACAACAATCACAATTGTCTTGAATAATTCTAGGCGCACTAGACATATACGCAAACCCTAGGCATAAGATATCTAGTGATCGAGAAACCACAATTTGGCAGCTCTTATAGAATAGGAGTGCCAATAACAAAATCTCACAATCACAACGAAGAGATCACCACATAGAGGAAAATATCAACTGCTCAAGAAAACTAGTCAATACACAAAACCTCTTGTTGGCCACACACCAACTTCTAGCACTGTATACATTACTCTACACCACTATAGAGAAATTACCTGTGAGTTTGGATGTGAACTAAAACTTGCTGTAGAAGAAGGTCAT
This sequence comes from Costus lasius, assembly GCA_027563935.2. Lineage (NCBI taxonomy): Eukaryota > Viridiplantae > Streptophyta > Magnoliopsida > Zingiberales > Costaceae > Costus > Costus lasius. The sequence continues at coordinate 24,945,196 of CM050450.1, forward strand.
CGCAGGAGATGGTGATGACCGCTGGTGAAGTCTTGGCACCTCGCCAAGCAATGCTAGTCCTTCTCAAAGATGGGCTACCCTCTAGCCTTAACCTCCAATATCTTATCCCTCACAAGACTTCGCCAGAGATGAAGATGATGACTGGAGATGATGTAGGAGATGGATTGTGAAGAACTCTCACTAAGGAAGAACTCTCATCGCCCAAAGCTCTCGCCAAGGAAGAAATCTCTCATCAATGAATTGCACCGCAACAAGCCATACAACTCTTGCTAGCCTTCAATGTGTTTACTATTTTTATCTCCATGATGCACCTCCAAGACCAAGTGTGTGCTCGGAGTAATGGATCTAGGGTTGATCAATTCCTAGACTTGCTCCAATAAGCTCCAAGGCCTAGAAGTTCAACATGGGTGCCTCCCTTCAAGTAAAAAACAATCCCTGCATGTTGGGTCAGTGTCCCAACACATACAGGTCTCTGGCATGCCTCTGGGTCTTGGGTTTGAGTCTCACCCATGCCCCAGTCTTCTACATATTTCACTCATCCTTTGTGCACTCTATGCCTCGCTCCATAGTGTCAACTATTCCCACCTAGGACTCATGATATGCACCGCCTGTGCATACGTCACATCATACTCCATGAATAACCCCTAGGCCACGCCCAAGGATAGACAATGTGCCGAGATCTACTGCTCCTTAGTAGACTACCTGCACACACATCCTAACACAATGTTAATTTTTGTCTCTATCTCCTCCAGATATGTCTTCTTACTCTAGGCCTCACCCAAGGTGAGTGTGTACATGCGCCAAGTCATAACCTCTATGATTGAATAAGAAGATGGGAACATGTCCCGGTGTTACACTTACCGTCCTCAAACTGTTGGACAATTTGAGAGAACAATTCAAACACTTGAGGACCTTCTTAGAGCATATATAATGGATTAGAAGGGAGAATGAGATGATGATTTGTCTCTCATTGAGTTCATGTATAATACTAGCTTTCATTCAAGTATACATATGACACCTTATGAAGCATTATACAGAAGGAAGTGTAGGATGCCAATTTACTGGGAGGAGGTTGGTGATAGGAAAATAATGGTTTCTGATGAGATACAGGAAACTACAGAAAAGATTCAAGTGATAAGAAATAAATTGAAAATAGCTCAAAGTCGTCAAAAAAGTTATGCTAATAATAGAAGGGAAAGCTAAGCCCTAGATTTATTGGTTCCTTTGAGGTGCTTGAAAGAGTTGGATCTGTTGCTTATAGGGTTGCACTACCACTAGCCTTAACCAATGTTCATGATGTTTTCCATGTGTCTCTCTTAAGAAAGTATAATCAAGATCCCTCACACATTATTGAGCATGAACCCTTGAAGATTGATAAAGATTTAACCTACACTGTAAAGCCCAAGCAAATTGTGGATAGGAAAGATAAGATCTTAAGGAATCATGTCATTCCCTTAGTGAAGGTCATTTGGCAAAATCATTCAATGGAAGAAGCTACTTAGGAGATGGAAGAGAAAATGAAGAGGGAGTACCCACATCTCTTCAATTATTAAGGTATGAAAGTTTAGAGGACTAAATTTCTTTTAAGGTGGGGAGAGTGTGATATCCATTTTTTAATCATACTATAAAAATAATCAAGTAAGTCTAATTTTCTTCTATTTTGTGATAGAATCAAATTATATATTAAATGACAAACATTTCAGATTACGATGCATAAAATTCAACTTGATAAATGAGGAAGTTGTATTGAGTGTATGGGAACTAAAACCTAAAGTTGGTAACTAAGTGTGATGTCAATATTTCATCTTATAATCTCATTATGAAGATTGTTATGCACCTATAGCTAATACCCACACTAGGAATCATGGGGAATTATGTTAAAAGAAAGGGGCAAAATGATAAATTTAACCATATAGTAGAATAAATTATAATTTAGTAGGGAACTTGAATAAGTGATTTGTTACTATTTGGTGAAGTAAAAAATAAAAGAAGAAAGCAAATAATTATGCAAGCAAAATGAAAGTAGATAAAAACACCTCATGCTTGCCTTCAAGCCACCTCAAGCTTGCTTGAGTAACAAGGTGATGGCACTTCATGCTAGAGGATTGCTATTGGTGGGAAAAATGAGATAAATGTAGGAAAAAATTATAATTTTCACATAAGCTTGCATTTGGCTTGGAGAAGAGTGGATTGAAGGTGGTAAATTGGAGAAGAATTGGAGTAAAAACAGAATTTTTACCATAAGGCAAGTTACTACCATATGCCCTACATTTGTGGTTTTAAAAATATTATAATTTTGTAAAAATTGTGATTATGAACCGTGAACCTATCTAAGTTTATACTTAAATGAAATCAAATTAATTTTTGGAAGAATTTACCATAATATTAGAATATTTCAAGCAAGTGATTAAGGTATTGTAACTCATGCAAATTTGACCTCTTCATAGTTTTGGCTATGTAACTTTCTATACACAAATGATTTTTAATTGAAAATTACTTCAAGTAAAAGTGATCGTATATTATATATTGTAAACCTTGATTGTGGTATCAACCAGATAGCAATATTCTGCACATGTTTTCTGGAACACAAGGCTGACCTTCTTGTAGTATTTTTCTTGTAACTTTTGATATTCACAGTCATTTTGAATAATATTTAGTTTTAGCGAAAGAAGACTGAAATATCTTTCTAATGAGTCATAGATTGCATATATTTGAGATCGAATATAATTTGAAACAAATAGTAACTTTCGGCTCATTGATTCTACAACCTCATATTGGGAAGTCTGATCTTTTGTCACTTCATATGCTGTAACTTTTTGTATACTTTTCCAAATTGCACAATCTGGAAGCTAAATTCAATTATCCTTCCAACAATACCTATTTTGTATGTCTAACCATAGTATTTCCCTCTGATTCAATTTAATGCATTAACTGGTCATGTTTGACATGTTCTGATCTTAGTGTTATGACCAATATTGTACAAAATGTTATGATCCTTGTGCTACACTTTAGGTTCATGATAATAAGAAATTGATCTGTAATCATCTATGTATTTGTGTTTATTTTTGATTTATGACACTACCATTGTACTTGATATTTGACCAAATGTTCCTATAGACTTTGATATACACCTTTGATACTTTGTACCCATGATCATGTTGTAAGGGAAATTGTATGAAGGCAACAATGCCATTATGTTCCTTTGATTTTGTTATGATACCATTGTTCGTTGGCCCTTACATCTTATAGTGGGAAAATGATTTGATCCCATGTCTGGGACTTGTGGCTATGGATGTGAAACTATGTGCTACAAGGAGTAAAATGCCACATTAGAAATACTGGGAGCCACCTCTTGAGTCCATGGGAGCCACCTCTAGAATCCCTCTATATTTGGTGATGGATGTGGAACTAAGTGCTACATAGAGCAAAGTGCCACATTAAAAATAATGGGGGGCTACCTCTTGACCATGGGAGCTACCTCTAGAATCCCTCCATTCATATTTGGTTGGGCCATGGCAAGCCCTTTGCCAGCTTATATGTGTGGGCTTACTTAGACGTGGGTAGGTCATGCTTCCAAACATGGAAGACTGTGATGTGATATGTTTCCACTAGTTTGTTTATGATACGTTGATACTCATGAGGTTGTGATATTTTCATTATCTTTATGATACTTTGATACTCATGAGGCTGTGATATTATCCTGAGTTTCTATGATACTTTTGACACCCTTGAGTTATGATATTATCATTTGTTGTGATTCCTTATAGGCACATGAGTTAGTGATATTGTGATTGGTTCCTATGATGCTTTTGGTATTCATATGTCATTGATATAATCCTATATTTAGGATGTTATTCTGGTAGGATTTGAGATATCTCTTTGGCATATTTAATTATGATGTTTCCTTTGCATATTATGAAATTTGTCTTCAAATGAGTAATAAAAATGTATTTTGTGTGTGGACAATGTAGTTCTTGCTGAGTTTCATAACTGACTCTTTTTATTTTATATATAATACAAGTTAATCTATAGTTGCTTTCCTTGGGGCAATTGAGGAGGTGTTAATAAAAATATTTGTGTATAAGCTTCTAACTAGTTTGATGTTTTTGTGTGATGCCAAGTTGATATGTTCATGTAAATATGTTTTGTGTTGTATATAGTAAGTTTGAGCAATTTTTGTTAAGGTATCACTCTGTACATTATAAACTAGATGTCTAAATGAAAGTTGATATTTAATAAATCTTTGTTAGTTGGATGAGATTGGTTGAGTTTGTTAAGTGATGTTGTTACTCCTCTAGAAATGTATTAAAATTGTCAATAGGTAGTACATGAGTTTATTCAATCTGATTTAATTGTTTTGATCCTGGAAAATTGCATTGTGTTAAACCAGAAAATTGTTATTATTACCATGATTATTTCTAGGAGTGTGATAGATGGAAGGGAATACAAGCCCCAATCCCCTAAAACTACATAAAGGGTCCTTAAGAAAGGCTCTTGATCAAAGCTTCAAGATAATAGCCGATTCTCCTTCCTTCCAAGTTTACTTGCGGTTCCAAGGAATGTCCAAGATGAAGAACTCACCATGGATGTTGAAGAACTTTTACTTAAGAGAAGAGAGGAAGAGGTAGAGGGAGAGAAGGGGTTGGCTAGGAAGAAGAAGAGGGGGAAGAGAAGAAGGCAACTCTCGGTTCACTAAGGCACAAGCTAATTCAAAGAATTTTCAGAAAATTTTTATAATATGCACTATGATACTATGAAAATACAAACTCCTTAAATATTTTGTACTCACCCTCAACATTTACAATAGACTTACGCATTTTACCCCTCAAGTTTTATCAATTTGTAAACTAGTCATTCTCTCCTTCAATGGTTGGATCTTGTCTTTGGTTTGAAATACATGGCTGAGATGAATTGCTTGAAATGCAAGCTTCCTTAGTGGCTGAGTTGGGCAGCATCAATTCATTGGGTTGTTTGGGCATGCAAGGTCATGAGTGGATGGTTTGGGTGGCTTCTTTCATTGGTTGATTTGTTCATGCATGCTCTTTTATTGGTTCATTTGGGAGGTGGAGTTGGCTCAATTTTTAAATCATGGCATGAGTGGGATGTGAGTTGGCACCCATTCCCTCATTTCTTTTTCACCTAAACATTGAGCCATGTCTCATGATGAGGTGGCTTCTTGGTTGATGTGGCATGGTTGACTTGGAGTTGGTGATGTGTGCTTTGTTAACTTTGTCAATTGTTGACCTTTTTATGATGTGAACTTTGTTGACTTTGTCAATTGTTGACCTTGAGGTGTCATTTGTTGAGGCGGCTTGTCAAGTGCACGTGCAGTGCAAATAATTATGCAACGTACACTAATTGTGACCTACTACATAATCCTACGGAAATTAAAATAACCCTAAGCTACTTAACTACATGCAATTACATGAAATCAGATATTTAAATGATACAATTACATAATTTCAAACATACAAATGGCATCAAAATGTCAAAATGCCATGGGTTGACCATGACTAGTTCAGGATTTAGGGGCCCATATTTGTTGGATGTTTAGATGGATCTTCTTCTCCTATATCAATTATCCCCCGGTTTGAAAAATTCTACTCAGAATTAATTTTGAAATTGTGAAGTGATTCTGCTGGCCATCCTATGTTGTCCCGAGTATATTTTGAGATTCTAGGTAGTCCAAATTCTATATCTTAAGTGTGATATTAGCCTACATTCCTTCCGACCCTGACAATGGTATGAGAGTTAGATCTATGTTTTCCTTGTGTGGTACCCTATCGAGAAGTTAAATTCAGCCCAATTAATTTCCACATAATCATTCAATAATGGCTCTCAAGTCTTGGGTAATGGGGGACAGATGTCAAGGTAGGTCCAAAGATGAAGTCAATATCTTGTTGTAAACTTAAGTTAGGTCCAACTAAGTACTCTCTAAGAAATTTTAGATGAATCAAAGTAGTGTATCCAGGTTCAACAAGTAAGTTGTGTGGTATGTCTAAATCTTCAATGCTTTCACATATCAAGGGAGCAAGAGTTGAGTCTTCTAGATAAATAAGGAAACTAGTATCATGAGACCTACCTAGGAAGGAATATGAGATTACAAAATCATTCGGGTAGGGAGGTGTGTGGATCAAGGGGTAGTCCTCTATCTAGGAAGTAGGTTTCCAAAGCAAAAGCTTAGGGCCAGCTGCATGGGTGGATCAAGGTAGAATGCTAAGCTCCTAGGTGGTTCAAAAAATCTTTCACAGGCCAAAATCTCTCTAGGTTGCTCATCATATATGGAGTCTTGCTATGAGACATACTTTTCTCTTAGTTTCCACTTCATTTCTTCCTAGCTCATGATAGGTGGCATTCATTCCAATCTTTTTTGTCTTTCAATGCTTTGCCAATACTATTGAGCTCAACCACAAAGAAGGGAGAAGGCACACATAACCTTTTTGTGTTTGGGCCATTACACTTGCTCAAAGTATTGTTTCAGGGACACTAGCCAATCTAAGAAGGTTTGAGTGTCTAGTGACCCATCAAATGGAGGAGGATCTTATCCATTAGCTCTTTGAATGTCATCCTCTTCTCGAATCCGATAAGAAGAACTTTTATGTTTATAATAGTCTCCTAATGCTCCACTAGATGGTGAGGTATCTCTAGAGTGTGGAACTCGGGTGAATACTCTTGTTCCTATTCTTGGTAATAGGCTTTAGTCCAATCTTGTCCCTAATTGTTAGGCCATGGATCTTTGGGCCCGAGCGACGTGGACCGGGCGATGGCCCAAATCCAAAGCTAAGCGAGCGATACAAATTCGGCTGGTCAATGCTGAATTACGAAGGGGATTTTGACCCCAAAATCGAGCACACAAGCTCGTCGCGCCGATTCATCCGCAACATCTTCTTCGCCACGACGAGGATACAGGGGCGCGTCAACGTCGCCTTCGCCGAGCGAGTTGGATGCGGCGATGACTTCCTTCCCCGAGCGGATCGGACGAGAGCAGAACGACGGCGGCATCGACGCGAGAGAAGAGGAAGCGCGTTCGAGTGGCGAGCGGAAGACGCGGTCGCAGCGGACTTCGGCAGGAGAAGGCGAGCGGCGTCTCTCCTCTATAAAGTTCGATCGGGAGGAAGCATCAGGAATCAACACCACCAAGAAGAGCTGAGGCAGCGAGGGAGTTTGGCGTGTTGTTCGACGTCGCGGGAGACGTCGGACGAGTGTGAAACAGTGAGCGAGAGAGAGATTGTAACCGCGACTGGTGGGTCGATGGCGAGGGAGGGGAAGCGGGCATCAGTAACAGGGGTTACCAGCGACGAAGGAAGAGGTTTCTGTACAAGGGTTTTGGTGAATAAAATGAGGTTTTCCGTTGATCTCCTCCTTCCCCTGTTTTACGAGCTTCCGGTATTTCTTCCCTTCCTTCCTAGCGGCAGCGACGCTTGGCGGCGACCGGAGAAGCCGAGGGTGAGGGCTAGGAGGGTTGCCCTTGCTGGCACACGTCTCCGGCGAGCTTTGGAGCCCGGGTGGCATTCGGCAGAAGGAGATGCGCGGACGCCGGCGGCGTCGAGCGCGTAAGGCGGGAAGACGAACGCTGTGAGGGCGTTCGATACGAGGTACTAATTTTGACTTGGTCAAAATCAGCAGATGAATTTGAGAGCCGATTTCGGTTTGGACGGCTAATGCAAGACGACGTCAGTAACTGAAATTCTTTCGAGTGGCGGGTTCTGATTTCGCACAAAGGTTGATTTTGATTACGATCAAAATCAGAAGAGGTAAATTAAATTAGGGTTTCGATTTCTAAATTAGGGTTAGGGTTTTCCGCTTTCTTCGGATTTGGGAATTTGATTTTGGATGGCAATTAGGGTTTCTAATTTGGGGGTGAAATCGCGCTCGGAAATCCTAGGGGTTTCACGCCGATCTGAAGGTCCATCGGACTACCTTAGGCCAGGGGCGTGGACACTAATCATGCCTAAAATGATGCTTAGCCCCTTGAGAAAATTTCGGTTATGGTATTCTCCCCAAACTGGTTCTAAATTCCTCCTATATGGTTGATCATGCAGTTGAGGATAAGGTTGATAGTAAGTTTGGGCATAAGATTGAGCATAGTATCGGTTTAGCCCTTCTTTCATGGAAATGTTCCTAATGGCCTCATTTTTTTAAATTTGAAATTGTTTTGATTTTGGAAACCAGTTTAAATTTGAAATTGTTCCTAGTGTTCCTATCATGGAATTGTTTTGATTTTGGAAACCAGTTTAAATTTTTTAAATTTGAAATTGTTTTGATTTTGGAAACCAGTTTAAATTTGACAACACAAGCAACAACAATACAAAAGTCGGTTTTGAAAGCTAAATGCAAACTTGATAAAATTGCTACCTTTAAAATCCTGATTTTTTTTTTTGCGGTTTTAACAAAAACTTAACTAATGCTAAATGATGCAAAACAAGCAGCGATAAAAAAAATCATAAAATTAATTTTAATAGAAATCAATTGCAAGACCTTCACAAACACAAAAACTGATAATCTACCCTATTTGGTGCAGCGTTTAGTATGCAGCGTTTAGTATGCAGCCTATTTGGTGCAGAAACCATCAGCTAAAGAAAACAATACAGTAAGACGGCAGGAAAAAAAAATTCAGCGCTAGTGAATGCTAAGAACAACAAGATGCAGAATTTCTAATACTAGATGATGAAACCTCTTGAAAACTCTAGCATGCAAATATATATATTTTTTAACAGAAAACAAAGCCAAGTAAATGATGTTAAAGTGATGTTTTGGATAGAAAATGCAGCAAACAAAGACAGGAAATTTTGGTGCATAAGAAAACAAAGAACAAGGTGCTGAAATTTGAATTAGTATGTGAAAACTTGAAGTAAATACTAACATGCAGCCCTCTTTTTATTTTTGAACTGAAAACACAAAAAAGATAAGATGATATTTTTGTTAATTTTGCTATTAGAAAACAGTGAGCTAAATGTTGCTTAATCCTAACGCGCATGCAAATCTACCGAGCACCATAGGTTTGCTCTGATACCACTGAGAGAGGCTAAACCTTAAGGGGATTTTAGAATCGTAATACCTAGGGTATGGATCTCTAACAAAACAAGAAAACAAACTAGATTTGGAAAGACAATAGCTACTAACAAACATATAAACAAATAAGAAAGAAAGATGGAAAGGTGTTACCTAGGGCCCCATTAGGGAAAGGGGCCGAACCCCTTTTTTTGTCTATGCTCCTGAATCTTAGCATTGAGGCTAAGGGGATGTTAATAAAATATACTTTAAGAACAATGGAGGGGTGAGAGGGAATACAAGTGCCAATCCCCCAAAACTACACAAACGATCCTTAAGAAAGGCTTTTGATCAATGCTTTAAGATGACGACTAATTGCTCCTTCCTTCCAAGTTTACTTGTGGCTCCAAGGGACATTCAAGATGAAGAACTCCCCAAGAATGTTGAATAATTTGCACTCTAGAGAAGAGAGGAAGAGGTAGAGGGAGACAAGTGGTCGGCTAAGAAGAAAAATGGGAGAAGAGAAGAAGAGAACTACCCGTTCACTAAGGCATAAGCTAACTCAAAGCATTTTTCAAAAATATTTCATAACATGCACTATGATGCTATGAAAATACAAGCTCCTTAAATCCTTTTTCTTATCCTCAATATTTATAATAGACTTATGCATTTTTCCCTCAACTTTTATCAACTTGTAAACTAGTCATTCTCTCCTTTAATGGTTGGATCTTGTCTTTGGTTTAAAATACAAGGTTGAGATGAATTGCTGGCCATGCAAGCTTCCTTAGTGGTTGATTTGGGTGGCATCAAGTCATTGGGTGGTTTGTAAATTCACAGGTAAATAAAATTTTGCATCAAATATGCACAGTGAAAAAATTGACTGAAACCATTTTTTTCCTTCTAAGAGAATCTATGTAAGATGAGTTATGGGACATGATAGTAATTTTACTTTTGAAGTGTGTTTGACATCGAAGATCACTCCATCAGTATCTGATGCCTTGCATTTTGGTAGTATTTTTTTAATATCATTTTATCTTAAAACAAGGCATATTCTGGTGCTTTATATAATATTCAGGCTTATTTACTTGCTTTCTTCAAAATCTTTACTTTACCTTGTCTTTTTGCAATTTCAGGTAAAATCACTCATTTCTAGAGATTATTTAAAGACTCTAAAATCATAGAGTGATTTCTAGTAATGAGACAAGGCTACACAACAAATTTGGGATCAATCAGAGCTTTCCCTGAAAATCACAGCCAGGTGAACCCGGTGGGGTTCACCCGTGATTCGCAAACTTCATGGCCTACCCATGATCTTGGTGTTCGGCCGTGATTCTCTCGAAGACAACTTTTCCCAGGAACGACCAGTACACTTCACGGCCTGGTGAACCCCGCAGGGTTCACCGGTGATTCTTACTCCGCAGAATAGCACAGAAGACTTCACAGGCAGGTGAACCCGGCGGACTTCACCCATGATTGCGGCTGACTGTTTTGGTATCCTTCAGTTTTTGACTAGATTTAAGGCCCAAAAAAATTCTAAAAAATCAGGAAAAAAATATGTTTTGGAAAGCTAAGAGAGAGGCAAATCTTTTGGGCATAAAGCCTGCTTTTTTGTGCCATATTTGGAGAGCAATCGAGGGACAAAGCGGCAAGGGGCGAGTAGGGCTGGCGACAAGGGTTTTCGGAGAGGATTTTGGGGTGATTTCACGACGGATCTTCACCAAACTTGGAGGAAATGTTTGCATCATCTTATCCTACCTTTCCTTAGTCTTTGTTTCTAGTTTTCTTGTCGATTTGAGAGATTTGTGCGGATTTGTATGGCTTTTATAGTGTAAACCTTTATTTGGGCTCGGATGAAGCCCTTTGACTTGATCTATTATATGAACTAAACTTTTCTTGATGTTTTGAGTCTTATTTAAACATATTTTATTTAGTTGTGCTTATTTCATAATATTACCTTGATCAAGTAATGTTGTGCGTTAGCCGACACGATTCATACCGAGAGGAGGATCATGGCGGTGGAATCCTTTGGTAAAACTTATGAATCCATGACACGAGAGTGCTTGGTTTTCGCTCGAGGGTAATATAATTTTTCATAGAACTCATTGGGTTTATCTGTAACGATCCACCGCGAGAGTAGGAGACCGTTCCGGATAAGCACTAGGGTGTACCACCGAGAGGGGGCATCCTGTAACTTAGGAAAGATTCCTTACGTAAAATGATAAACTTATGCATCAACTAAATTCCAGTTGAGATAGATCAGTTATTGTGGTGAATTCCGTAGTCCTAATATCTCTCAATTAGACACCCTTTATATTTTTATCATTGTTTTTCCTATTTTATTTATAGTTGAGTTAGTTTACTTTATTCCCAAAACAAAAAAAATTGGATTGCTTAGCTTCTAAATATCAGAATAGTTGGTACTTGACCTAGCTCCCTGTGGGGATCGACAATCTTTTATATTACTTCGATAACACCGTGCGCTTGCGGTGCGTATCAGTGTCCATACAGCAACCCCTTGAAGATCACTCCACTTTGGGCTTGGTGCTAGCCTTGGAAGAAGGGATTGGCACCTTGGTGCTCACGGCAAGGGGAGGAGGGCGGCAGCGCAAGGGAAGAAGAGAGAGCGTCGGCCATAGAGAGAGAGAGAGAGAGAGAGAGAGAGAGAGAGAGAGAGAGAGAGAGAGAGAAGAGAAATATTCATATCATATGGCCCAACCCTTACCTACTTATTTATAAAAAAACCAGACTCTCCTCACAAGGCATGGTCGACCAGTCCATGCCTGAATTATGCGTATATATATGGTGCTAAAAGGAAGAAGGGGGGGGGGGGGGGGGGGAGAGAGTTTTCATTAGAGGTAAAATCACCTCATGCATCAAGGCTTTCTTGGCTTGCTTGGCTGGCCACCTAGGCATGCCTTGCATAGCCCCTGGGATAGGCACCTTGGCCTAGGCCAAGGCTAAAGCCCCTTTCTTTCACTCTTATAGAGTGTACCTGCCCATGTCTGTGCTCATTAGGATGAGGTGATAGAACCTCTATATGCGCCCCTCTTACTAAACCCGTGCGCCTAAGGCACCTTCTACTTCAGCCCTCGTTAGGCTCTAAGACCAATGAGCTCCATCTAGACTTATTCATGCTCTAGGCCTCCTGTACAAGACTCATAGGCGCCCCGGGCCCTATAGCTTACCCCTTATTGGACTTGAAGCCCAATTAGCTTCTCCAGATCATTAGAAAGGATGCCTAGCCCCATTCTTCTTGCAGATTGAATCATATAAACTATCAATTTGATCCTATTTTGATCTAGCATATCCAATTATCAAAATGAACTCGAATTAATCCATAATTCGATCTAAGGCTCCCAGATTTATAGTGATGTCTAAGTGTCTGCGTGTGCAATCGTGTAAGTCCCATATAACATTAACAGTGATGAACTAGATAGATCATCACAGGCAATGAGTGTCATCTAGTAATGCATCACTGCTACTCAAGCCATTGGAATATGTTATCTGCCGATAATGCCTATGCAACCATAAAGTTTCCATATATACAATACAATCCCTTTACTTTCTAATAATCTTAGACTAGATAAGTGTGCCATACTTTCTATTCCCATTATATAGGGTGAGTTGAGCAAAAAAATCTAATCTCCTGTGTATCGCTATACACTCTTAGTCAATCACCCACAGAGAGGATCCTTGGATTATAAAACTCCCTTTAGAAGGAATAGACAAATCCTCTGTTGATCACTCATACTTTACATATGATATATGATATATGACATATGGCACACCCGAGTAACAGCCATTAGGACTCCCCAGTTATATAGAAGCATTAGATTATATCAAAGTATGTCATTTATCTTATATAAGTACCAATGACATCAAGTCTAAGGACCCAAGCACCTTCTAACACTTATGCAATTGACTTGTGACACCTAAGTCATAGTTTCATGGCGGGTCAGTCTAGTACATCTTACTCGATTCACCTATATGTCTGCATACTGTGCATACCTGATGCAGCTGGAAGTGCATGACTTTATCGAAGTAATAAAATAAGATCATTCCCACAAGGATCTAGCAGTCAACTAATGATTTCATGTTCAATCTATAGCTAGGCGATTTGAAAGGTATTTTGATTGGTAGCTTTATGAAGAATCAAGAACAAAAGTAATAGTTCGAGTAGAAAACTAGGTGGAGAAATTCAGGTACTCTCTACCACGATCTGATCGAAGAGTTTTGATAGATCTACCAAGCTGATTCTCTACTTCATGTCTAAACTCCTTAAATTTCTCAAAGATTTAGATTTATGTCTCATCAGATAGACATAACCATATCTACTGAAATCATCAGTAAATGTGATGAAGTAGTTGTACTCTAATCTGGTTTGTTTACTGAATGGCTCACACACATCACTGTGTATAAGATCCAATAAACCTCCTACCCTCTCACCAGTCTTGGTGAAGGGTGCTTTTATCATCTTCCCTAATAAACAAGGCTCACAAGTTTCAAACTCCTCTAAGGAGGTTGAATCTAACAACCCATTTGCATAGAGTTGTTGAATGCGATTCTTTTATAATACTCCCAGACTTAAATCTGTGCTTGTCATCAAGCAATAAACTGAGATGAAACACATGACAAGTGTGAAAGAAGTTATACTAGCTGAAAACATGCATCCAAGTTAGATAATATCTATAAGAAATCCATGATTTAGATATGAAAAATCAAATGATGAGATATTGATCAAAAAGTTCAGCAGATAGATCCCACAATCTCTAGAAATCAAGGCATTCAGCTAGGGGCATACAATAACTCAATTTAGCACACATACTACTTATGCAAATCCAATTCATCCAAAATCAACTTGTTGGGTCAGACACAAATGTATTATTGAAGAACAAGCATGATCACCTCTCATTGTATTCAAGTATTGACACCAGCTTTCAAAATAGAAGGTGATATTAAACTTCAACTCATGTCTTAGGTACCACTGTCAATTTTTCGTAGTGCAAAGTAGAGGAGTTTTCAAAATAGAATATGATATTTGACTTCAACTCATGTCTTAGGTACCACTGCCAATTTTTTGTAGTGCCAAGTAGAGGAGTCTTTATTTGTTTTTTTTTTTGTGTTTTTCTTCTTTCTTTCTTTTTAATATCATGCTCTATAGATCACACTTATGATCATTTCCCAACAAGTAGCATGGAATCATGGAATGAATAAGTAAATATATACCTCAATATGAAATCATTTATAAACTACTAGCTTGCCATCCTTGAACATTTGCATAAATGTGTAACCCACTAATCAACAATTTCAATCATTCCAATCAAAAGATTTCAGAATCATAGAACAAATGGATATGATCATAGAATATATTCTAATTGGATGGTTCATTCAACATATCATAACCACTTCCTACCCTGCATGGATTCAATCTCAAAGTTTACACATGGCTATCATAGGATCATAGCATTATCAAATATATCGAGATGTATATTTTTCTATATCACAAAATCATCAACTCAACATAGAAAATCATCAGAATGTTGCAATGTCATTCATGCAAAATACCTGAATCAAACTCAGTGCCTAATAATAGAAGCATCACAGAATTACACTATCAAAATCTAGGCAAGAATATTCAAAAAAAGATATCATCACAACAACATATCACAATAGCATGACAAATATATAAAATATCTCAATAGCATTATAAAACCAATTCGCAGAAGTGTCATCAGAAAATGTCGCATCCACACATAAAAAAAATACTACTACAAAGAGTAGCATCACAATCAAATCATAAAGTTTCATGTACCATAGCATCACAACATGAATAAAAATATCATAAAAATGTCATGAAACCACCACAGTATCAGTACAAAAGAGTATCAATAGCAAAACAGAACATCATAGCAGTAAATAACAGCCTAAAAAAAATATTTCAACAGAGATTACCAAATCATCAGCAGAGTAGCATATCCATATCATCAGATTTTCAGTACATCCACACGTCCCAGAGTCATCAGTATGTATGATGAAATCATCAGTAGAATAATCCTCACATCAAAGTATCACAGTATCACCACAGCATCATCATCACAAAATCAGAATCAAATAGAGCATAGCTATCATCACAACATAGTCAAAATATCACACTCATGTATCACAGACATAGCAAAAGTCAGAGTCAGTCAGAATATAATTCAAAATGAATAGTTAGAAGACTAAGCTTTAGAAGGAACAAGCATCAGAATCATTTTCTCCCCACTTAAAAATTTACATAGTCCTCTATGCAACAATGTGTCATTACAGAGTGGGGGGGGGGGGGGATAAGAGAAAATAATACTCACTTCTTTCTCTTAGGCTTAAAGTCCTCATCATCAGAGTTCATTTCAGTACCTTCCTTCTGGGGGTCGTCTTCATCATCATCACCATCTCCCCAAATCTCATCATCTCTTCATAAAGTTCACCTTGGCACCTTTACTCTTCCTTTTAAAGTCCTACCACAGCGTGATGAATCAAAAAGCTCCAAAACTTTGATTTTTGGGTATTCCTACAGTGATAAGAAAGAAAAAATCATCAGCATTCTAATACAAGGCAAAACAAACTACATAACTTCAAAATCAAAAGACTAATTAAATAAAGCACACAATGCAAAAGTAAAGAAAAGCAGAAAAGACTTGGGTTGCCTCCCAAGAAGCGCTTGTTTAAGGTCATTAGCTCGACCGTAGTGTTATTCATAGATCAGAATGTATATGTAAGCAACAAGGAATTCATACCTTAAAGCATCAGAAAATGATTTCAAGTCTATTTTTTTCTTCATTAGTTACCTTGGTTGCTTCCTTATGCAAATTTTCAAATTGTACCTTCTTTAGGATGACCGATTCAGTTGAATCAAGGAGTATAGAAAAAGATTGAGCTTCTTCATTGTCCTTCACCTTCTCTTCAGTTGCAAAACAGATATCTATAGGATCCACAAACAATTCGTCAATCATAGCATGGTTAACTACTTCCTCAACAACATCATCATTATGGAAAGACCCTACAAAATAAGGTATATCCTCAAGTGGATTTACATGTTCTATCTCCTCTTTTGATTGTTCAGGTTGAAATGTCTCAGGAGATCTAATCTCAGAGTCATGTGCAGGCATCCTAGTCTCCACAAGTTATTTCCCATTGCAAATTATATCTGTATTACAACATTCACTCAGGTTTATCTCAGGTTGAGATGAGAGTTTACTAGAGGCTCTTATAGAGGTGCTAGCTTGATTAGCCAATTGGGTTTCCAATATCTTATTGTGGGCCTCGAGAGTTTCTAGTTTAGATGTTAGTTGCCTAATGCCTTCACTAACACTCTCAATTTTCTTGGTTTGTGCAACCAAAGTCTCTAGTTGTGACTCTAGGTTAGAGTTTTGAGGTGACATAAATTGCCTCGGTTGAACTGCAAGAGGTTGCCTATAGCTAGGTTGGGAAACTGGGTTGGGATTGTTCTCATAGAAAAAATTTTGATTGTTCCACCCACTTGGATTGTATGTATTATAATATGGGTCCACCTGTGGTCTAGGGTTGAGATTCCAAAAGGTGTTGGCTTGCTCTCCAAAAGGTTTATGTTGTGAGATTCCTAATTGGCATTCAACGAAGTTGTGTCCTGAAATTTCACAAAATTCACAATAAGCATTAGTGGCTTCAATTGAATTGACAATGAAGGAATCTAACTTTCGTGATAAATAGTCTACTTGTGCATCTAACAAGCTCAATTTGTGTAAATCATACTTACTTGGAGTTGCAGCTCTATATGAGTCAATTTTCTCACCTAACCATTGACTGTGATTGAGGATCATATCCCCTAGCAGGTTCATGGCATCATCCACACTCATATTCATCAAAGCCCCGCCAGTAGCTGCATCCACAATAACCCTCGTGTTATAATTTAGATCATTATAAAAAGTGTGAACAATTACCCATTTTTGAAGTCCATGATGTGGGCATATTCTTTAAAGTTCTTTAAATCTGTCCCATGCTTCATAGAGTGATTCCCCATCTTTCTGCATAAAACTTGTAATCTGAATCCTCAATTGAATTATCTTACTATGAGGGAAGTATTTGGACAAGAAAGCTTGTGAAAGCTCTTCCCATGTCCTGATTGAAGCAGATGGTATAGTGTACCACCACGTTCTAGCTTGATCTCTGAGAGAGAAAGGAAATAGTGTTAGCTTAATTGCATCAGTAGAAATACCATTAATCTTAAAAGTATCACAATATTCCAAAAATATGGTCAAATGCATGTAAGGGTCTTCTAGTGGAGAGCCTCCAAATTGGTGTTGTTGAACCATTAATAGCAGTTCAGGCTTGATCTCAAAATTATTGGCTTGCACATTCGGGCGTGCAATGCCCGATTGTAAGTGTTGTATAGATGGAGCAGCATAATCTCTCAAAGTCTTGTTGTTCATATTTTCAGCAGCCAAAGGTACTCGAGCATTCTCCAGATTCAAAGATAAAGGCTTCAAGATCTAGGTCATACAGATCACCTGTTCTTAAGCTCCTTTGCAAAAAATATTGATTAGATACAATGATAAAGCTTAAGAAATAAAATAGCTAAAATCAAAAATCAAAAAGGACGAAAAAAATTCTTAGTCTACTGAATTTTAGAAATTTGTTAATATTGAGCGAAACTCCCCGGCAACGGCGCCGAAAACTTGATACGCACCGCAAGCGCACGATGTTATTGAAGTAATATAAAAGATTATCAATCCCACAGAGAGCTAGGTCAAGTACCAACTATTCTGATATTTAGAAGCTAAGCAATCCGATTTTTTATATTTTAAGAATAAATTAAACTAACTCAACTATAAATAAAATAGGAAAAAAAAATGATAAAAAATATGAAGGGGGTCTAATTGAGAAATATCAGGGCTACGGAATTCACCACATTGACTGATCTATCTGAACTGGAATTTAGTTGATGCATGAGTTTATCATTTTACATAAGGAATCTTTCCTAAGTTATAGGATGCCCCCTCTCGGTGGTACACCCTGGTGCTTATCCGGAACGGTCTCCTACTCTCGCGGTGGATCATTCCAGATAAACCCAATGAGTTCTATGAAAAATTATATTGCCCTAGAGCAAAAACCAAGCACTCTTGTGTCATGGATTCACAAGTTTTACCTAGGGGTTCCACCGCCATGATCCTCCTCTCGGTATGAATCGCGTCGGCTAACGCACAACATTACTTAATCAAGGTAATACTATGAAATAAGCACAACTAAATAAAATATGCTCAGATAAGACTCAAAACATCAAGAAAGTTTAGTTCATACAATAGATCAAGTCAAAGGGCTTCATCCGAGCACCAAATAAAGGTTTAAGCTAGAAAAGCCATACAAATCTGCACAAATCTCTCAAATCGACAAAGAAAACTAGAAACAAAGACTAAGGAGAGGTAGGAGAAGATGATGCAAACGTTTCCTCCAAGTTTGGTGAAGATCCATCGCGAAATTGCCCCAAAATCTGTTAGGGAATGCCGGGTGTAATTTAAAATTTTGCAGTCCCAGGACGCAGCGGAAGAAGCATTACACCCGAAACACATTCCGGTCCCAAGGATCCATGCGAGAGAGAAGACACAAGGATGTGTTAGAGATGTACCTCTTTTGCTTGTCTAGATGTCGAAGCCATGTTGAAGGCGCCCAAGTGTTCGCCCCTCTACAAGTATCCACGCATCGACTCCTTGATCGTTGCTCCCTTCCACGCTCGGTGCTAGCCTCGGGAAGAGAATCAAGCCTTCATTCCACTTGCGCCACCTTCAAGAGAAGTTGCGCCAAGGAGGGAATAGGGAAGATGTCGCCAAGAACTTCCCTCTTCTTCTTTGCTTGCGCCACCTTCAAGCAAGATGCGCTAATGGCAATGAGAGGGAGAGGGCTTGTGATAATAGAAGGAGAAGCCACCAAGCCCAATTTCTCTTTGCGCCAAGAAGAGGAGAAGAAGAAAGGATGTCTTTCGGCCACTTGGAAGAAGGTTGCGCCAAGCCTTTGTTGTTATCACCCTTTGCCCTTGCTCACGCCTCTCTATGTATGTTCACGACTCCTAGAAGTCGAAAATTGGAAGGGGTGGTAAGGGCTCCTATAAATAGGACAAGAGGCGGTTTGGGCAAGGGCTAGGATCATGCCAAGTGTATGGCTAGGATGAGGTGTATTGAAGTAAGGAAAGTCTCCAAGACTTTTTCCATAAACTTCATTCAACCTATCCATAAAAGTCCAAGCACTATATCAGCCCAAGACATGCCTCAAATGCATTCTTACCATCAAAGGCTAAGTGGCTAGGCGCAACATGAAGAATTCGGCTAGGGTAAGGGTTTGGGTGCATGTAGGGTTCATAAGGAAAGTCTCCAAGACTTTACCATAAACATCTTCCTACTTCTCATATGCGCCCAAGCTCTTTCCAAAAGAGTCCTCAAGCCATATCAGCCCCAAGACTTGCCTTAGAGGCAAGTATTCCATCCAAGGAAGAAGGGCTAGGCGCCCTTTACTTCCATAATGAAGCAAAGGCGCCTCCCTCACCCCATTATGCCCCTAGGCGCCAATGGGGTGAGATTTCTCCCCATTATACCCTTTTAAGCCAATTCCTCTTCATGACAACTAATTATTGGGCCTCATTGGATAATGAGCTAGCCCAAACTTCATGGCATGGGTTGATTAAGCCATTGGATCTAATCCAATGCAACCCTAATCCAAATGTGACCAATCTAGGTCAATTTCGGGTCAACCTGCCAAAAATGAAGTTTGGCTCCAATAACTTTCTTCCAACTCATCAGGCCCATTGGCGCTGATGAAATCTTCCAAATGGATCCAAGTTATCCAATAACTTGATCCTAAGGCTTCTGAATAAAGCAACGTCAAGAGTCTATTGCGTGTGACCCCGTAGGATCCATATGACGATGGCAATGATGTAAACATCATAAATAGTGAGGGGTATCTAGCAACACATCACTACTACCCATGTCATAGGACTCAAGTCATTATGGCAACAACTCCTAACAAGCAACGAGGATTCCCATTGCATTACAGATCCCTTTGCCTAAGCTGATATCCTGCCATTGGATTAGTCTCAAGTTTATTATCCAATGCATTGGTCATGACTCAACAAGTGTGGCCACACTTTCCTGTCATGCACCAATAAGGTGGGGCGCCCCGAGGTGGATATCATGCTTCCTCTGAAGGAAGGGGCAAATCCTACTATTGGTCATCCATGTCTCTACGTGACTTATGACATGCCCAATGACAGTCGTTTTGGTCTCCCAATTACGGAGAGACGTAAGACTGTATTAAAGCATACCCATCATCAAATCTAAACATGAATACCTCAAGTCTAAGGATCAATGCAAACCTCTTGCATGTGAGATTGACTTGTTGACTAGACAAGTCAATCCTCACGGTGGATCACTCCAGTGCATCCAATGCACCTGTATGTCTGCGTTACTGTGCCCCGCACCTAACCAGCCCATACACCAGTCTCACATGTACCAAAGCTGTCCCATATCCGCTAAGGTACCTTGTCTGGGGATAGCTTATGAGAACGGATCTAATCCAAACTCCTGGGACATTATTTATGCAACTCAATACATCAACGCAGGTAGAGAAGTCTGCATAATAACGACCATGCCTATATAAATAGTAATAGTTCTATCAAAGTACATTCAAACAATGCCTGACCATGTCCATACATTGGTCTTCAGGGCATATACACCAACAAAATCCTCCCCGGAAAGCCCTTGTCGCCAGTCCACTCGCCCTAGCCATGTTTGTCCACCAATTGCTCTCCCAATATGGCACAAAAAAGAGGGCTTTATGCCCAAAAGATTTGCCTCTCTCTTAGCTTTCCAAAACATATTTTTTCATATTTTTCTGATTTTTATTGGGCCCGAAATCAAAGAAATACCGAATATGGGTTGGTTTGCCCAGTTGTGAATCACGGGTAAATGCCTTCTGTATGTTTTTGTCCTGTAAGAATCATCGGTGAATCCCATGGGGTTCACCTACCAGTGAAGTGCACTGTACATTTCTGCGCAAACTTCCTCTAAGAGAATCACGGGTGAACCCTGATGCGTTGCATTTACACCATGTTTTTACTTATATTTTAGATCATATTTTGGGCTTAATTGCATGATTTTGTGCTATTTTTAGTGCTTTTGCGTTACTTTGCATGGAATCTTCACTTTTCTTGGTTTTATGAAAATATAGGTAAAATGACTCAAAAATGAAGGATTTCGAGAGTTTTGAAGCCAAAGCATGATTTCCAAAGAGATCACGAGCCTTTACATCAAATTTGGGACAAAAACGGTGAAGAACGAGACTTTTACGGCCTTGGCCGTAAATATGGATTCAGCCGTGAACGCGATGACGAACGGAAGTTGAAATCGGCTAAGTGTCGGAATGAACAGAAACTTTCACGACCACAGCCGTGATTCCATCACGGGCCGTGAAACTTTCTGTGGCCAAAGGCAGATGTACACAGAGACATTTACGGCCTCAGCCGTGATTCCATCACCGACTGTAATAACTTTCGTCCGATGTGTTTTTCACCCGATTCTGACCCGATTCAAACCAGATTTGAACCAAACCTCGTAGAACCATTCCTTGATGAGTTCTAAACCGGTCCAACTATAAAAGATCAGATTTTTGGAGGGTTTGAGAGCTTCTGGGCAGACAAACATGAGCGGCGGCGACGACAAGGGCGACAACTTGATTTCGAAGCATATTCCGGCGAGATTTCACACGATTTCGACGATTGATCCATCAATCCTCATCCCCAGACCGAGGAGATGACGGTTCCATCATCCTTTTTGTGATTTCTTTGCGATTCTTATGAGATCTTTCTTGTTCATTAAAAACATGTATTCTCTTGATAATATGAGCGAGTAGATACCCTTTCGGATTGATTGGGCGTAGCCCACTGATTTGCATGGATTAATTTATACTTTTGCTCTTTTAATATAATTTTATCTTCCTGATTTGATTGAATTTGCATGTATTCCATAAATTACCTTGGCCAAGTATCTTTACGTCTTAGACATTGTGAGAAGGACCGGGAGGTGAATCGCTAACGTCCGACCTATTTCAATTAAACCTACGAATCTGATCACGAGAGTAGTTCGGATTCGTTTGAAGGAATTAACCTACTTTTCAAAGAACTTAATGGGTCTAATTACGTTAACTATCACGAGAGTAGGGAGTTAATCTAATTAGATACCATATCATGCTCCGGGAGGAAGTGATATATACCTTAGGGAAAGTACCTTTTAGGATAGATAAATTTATTGACTGAGTTATTTTTACATGATTTATGTTTATCAGTGTGGTGAACCCATGAATTCCCGATGCTTTAGAATTCAAGTCCCTTAAAAGCTATCTCTAAGTTTGTTGCGTGCTTGGAAGTTAGAACAAACAAGTATTGATTTCGCCTAAATTCGAACGTATCAAGAAGTCAGTACTTAGCTATGTAGTCCTCGTTGGGAACGATATCTTTTTATTACTTCAATAAATCCATGCACTTACTGATAGCTATCAAGTTTTTGGCACCGTTGCCGGGGATTACGGATAGTTAATATTGACTAATTGATAAGTTAGAAGATTAGGCATTTTTCTTTTCTTTTGCCATTAGTTTCTACTATTCTTTTCTTTTTATTGTTCACTTACACGTTGTATGCCCAGAGTTTCTCGTGCAGGTGTTTTGCTTCCAGAAGACCTAGAAATTGAGTGCACCTTTCGCCTTCGGAGGAGATTGCAATTTGCAACCAAAAAGATCTCAGGAGAAGGAGAGATGGCGGCGAACCAGAACAATCAATCTTTGAGGGACTTTGAGGCACCAAACATACAAGGGTTCAATTCTAGCATCGTTCGACCTAACGTAGAGGCGAACAACTTTGAGTTAAAGCCAACACTGATGACGATGGTCCAGCAAAACCAATTTGTGGGTTCCCCAAATCAGGACCCAAATCTTCATTTAGCCATTTTTCTTGAATATTGAGACACTGTAAAGGTTAACGGAGTTTCATCTGATGCGATTAGACTGAGATTATTCCCTTTTTCTCCCAGGGATCGCGCCAGAGCTTGGTTGTACTCGATGCCAGTAGGGTCCATCACCACGTGGGAAGAGCTATCCAAGGCATTTCTGAATAAATATTTCCCACCGAGCAAGACTGTCCAACTACGCAACAGAATCACAGCTTTCACACAACAGGAGGGAGAATCACTTTATGACGCCTAGGAACACTTCAAGGAGCTCCAGCGCATGTGCCCACACCACGGACTCCAGGAATGGGTTCTAATCCATATCTTCTACAATAGATTGGATTCTAACACCAGATTGATGGTGGACACTGCGGCTGGAGGAACGATCATGAGCAAGAGCGTGGAAGAAGCAACTGCTCTACTTGAGGATATGGCCATGAACCATAACCACTGGTCGAGTGAGCGGAACACCATTTCCACGGGGTTTGGTAAGTATCACAATGATCCCCTGACATCACTGGCGGCTAAGGTAGACTCTTTGGTTCAAAAGCTTGATTCTATTTTTTTTCCCTCAGTTGCGGTTAATGCAATTTCTTGTGAAGTGTGTGGTGTAACAGGGCACAATTCATCTGATTGTCAAATTCTAGCTTCATCACAGGAAGAATCGATTCAGGAGCAAGTCAATGCCTTGGGGAATTACAATCAGAGACCTGTGAATGACTCTTACTCTGCAACCTACAATCCCGGATGGAGGAACCACCCCAACATGTCCTACAAGAATAATCAAGGGCAAGTTCCTTCTCAATATTCTCAGCAGAACAACAGGCCACCACCAGCCTTTCAACAAAGGCAATACGGGCAGCCCTCTAAGTCGAACTTTGATTCCATGCTGGAAGTTGTTATGAAGCAACAAAAGAGAACCGATGACCTTGCTGACCAGATCAAGCAGCTGACATCTTGTGTGGAAGCCCTGACTACCCACAACAAGATGTTAGAAAACCAGATTGCACAGCAGGCTAGTACAGTTAACAGACCTATGGGGAGACTACCGGGATAGCCTGAGATGAACCCCAGGGAGCATGTTAACGCAGTTACGATGATGAGTACCGAACACAATGAGACACCTGGAGAGCTCATCGAGGAATTTGTTAATCTGTCTGCGAGCATTGCCTTGAAAACAGAGGAGGAAGTGAAAGAGGAGAAATATGTAGGTCCACCTGCATATGTCCCTCCAATTCCTTTTCCCCAGAGGTTACTTAGGACAGATCAGGAAAAACCTGATAGTGGTAAGCCCGAGGCAAAGAAAAACAAGGTAAGCAAGAACATTGAAATAACAAAGGTAAGAGACCCTGGTGATATTTCAATTCCATGCCAAGTTGGTGAGTTTTCTGTAGAAAATGCTTTATGTGACATAGGAGCTAGTATTAGCTTAATACCCACATATTTAATTGAGGAAGTAGGTAGTGGAAAATTTAGAACTACCGAGACATATGTTCAATTTGCTAATGGTTTCGATCAACAACCAATTGGGATATTAGATAATGTAACAGTTAAAATAAACAAATTTTCTATCGTTACTGATTTTATGGTTGTTAACATGAAGGAAAATGTTAAGTTCCCTGTCATTCTAGGAAGACCATTCTTAGCAAGCACAGGAGCTATAATTGACATGTTGCATGAAAAGCTTACTTTGAATTTGAATAATAGCAAGTTGATCTTTGATTTTTCAGCAGAAGCTAAAAAAATTAATTTTGCAGGTTCCAATAAATCTCCAGGGGTGAAGGAGAACAAATTTGATAAGGGAAGTGATTTTGAAATCGATAGATGTCTCTCAGAAAATTAGGAAAAGTATGAAAGGGAAGGATCGAAGGAAGCTGAGACATGGACACTACCTAGAACTATAAAGTTAAATCTGTACAATGAACCAGAAAGGTGTCAGGAGCAACAATTGCCAATTATTCACTGCGCCTTGTATCCACCAAAAGAATCATGAACACTGTCTTGGTCAAGCTAAAGACCATAAACAAGCACTTCCTAGGAGGCAACCCAGCGGCTCTGAATTTTCATTAATTTCAGCATATCTTTCTATTTTAGTTTTAAACTTTTCTTTATAAATCCTAGGAGTAGTTTCTTAATTTTTATTTTTGTTTTAAGCCTTCTCTATGTCATTTGATGAACTATTACATACGGAAATTCTTCTGAATTCGATGTTTTATGTGCAGGAATTTTTCAGGGATTTTTGCGGATTTTTCTGATGAAAAGCCAAGTCAAAACGTGACATTTATGGATCAAGCCGTAATTATCACGTAGCCGTGACCGCAAATAAGACTAAGTTAACGGGACACTGTACGCTAAAGCTAATTTACGACCTAAGCGGTGATATCATTACGGACCGTAAGTTCTTACGGTTTAAACTTAACCGGCTGCTTAGGGTTTTATGCCTACGCTCGTAATTCGCCGGTTTTCAACGATTTCTCTCGCGAGCGGCGACGAAACCCTTCCACCCACCTTCTTCCACTTCTAGCGAGTGATTCCCAGCCATTCTCCACTGGATTTTTGCTGAAGATCATGGAGAATCGCCATTTGTCCGCCAAGCCGCCAGAGCTCGCTTTTCAGCCGATTTGAGCCCGATTTGCACGCAACCGAGTTTCGTAGTTACTGTAGTGGTGCGGGCCTTTAGTTACATTTGCGTATTTAGGATTATTCGATCGATATTATGGCACCAAGGAAATCTGTGAGGTCTAGACCCTATGGGGCAGCGATGAAGAGTAGATATCCTGGACCAGAACCACGTTATATTTATAGGATGGTGTCTGGAGTGCTACCAGATACCTTTGAGAGGATAGTTTATCCAGACTCACCACCTGAGACCCATGCACAGACATCAGAGGCTCCGAAGACATCTCTAGTGGCCAGCACGTCACAGGTGGCAGCGCCAGAGCCTGTTGGTTCTCCAGAGTTGGAGATTATTTCAAAGAGGCCTGCTGATAGGCCGGAGAGCCATGATCAGAGGATCGCGAGACAATATGCTAGGAAGCGTACCACGCAAGGGATGACTACGCGAGGGAGGAGAGCCACCCATCCGTTATCAACAGTTATGGAGACTGTAGAGACTCCAGTGGCGCCCCCAGCTTTAGTGCATGTAGTAGCAGAGATGGAGCAGTCAGAGGATATGCAGACTGATGCTATACCTATGGACGTGGAGGGTCTGACTACACCTGTGCCTTCCACAGATATACTTGAGTCTGCCACTCTCACTGATACTCAGGGCATGGAGGTGGACACTCCGCAGGATACAGTCCACACACCAAAGATTGCATCACCCTCCTCAGCCCAGGGAGATCTGCCTATCCCTGAGGCTAGTATGCCAGTATTGTCAGATCCAGAGGAGGGATCGCCTGAGATATTCGCGGATTTACCGGAGATATCAGTAGACATACCTGAGCTCCGCTCTTCTCCGTCAGTTGCACCTGAGTCCTCTGCGACTCCTGAGAGAGCTCCACCCCCAGTTTCTGAGATGTCACACATTACTGAGCCAACACCACCAGTATCAACACCAGAGGTTCATTTTCCTTCACCAGAGCCATCATCAGGACATTCTCCAGCTGTATCACCAGTGCCATCATCAACTGAGTCCTCCCCTGCTTCACTAGAGCCTATTATTCCAGAGAGGAGACGCGCATGATCACCGCCTCCTGTCCTTGCTCCTTATCCATGTCAGATACGTCACAGGAGTAGAGAGATCGAGAGGAGGTACCGAGCTTTGTCCACCCAAGGAGTGATTAGCACCCGGTATTGGGACGACCAGGTACTGCAGTCCCTAGGATTGTTCGACGATGTCCAGTGGATGTTCATGAACATAGGGTGGCAGGATTTTTATCATCAGAGACATGCTACTTACGTATAGCTGACATTAGAGTTCTTCAGTACTGTTCAGATTACACTGAGGAACCATGATGACGGAGACCCAGGGACGATGTCATTCCGGTTAGGGAACCGGGACCATGTGCTTACTTTGGACCAGCTAGGTCACATTTTTGGATTCCCTGTGGATGCGACTAGACACCGCCCCCGTGAGTTTTCTGAGGGAGCATTTTGGCGGGAGATATCTACTGAGGGGAGGTTTGACCCTAGGACTGCTAGAGCCTCGCATATGTCTAGCCTAGTCTTCAGATACATACACCGAGTTTTGGCCCACACCATCTTTGGGCGGGCAGAGAGTGATGGCATGGTCAGATCTACAGAGCTATACTTTCTATGGGCCATGATGAGAGGTTTCAGAGTTAGCACTTCATTTTTCCTGATGAAGCAGATCCAGAAAGCCGCTAGAGCTCGGAGAGGAGTCCTTGTTATGAGAGGCATGGTTACCACGATTTCCCTTGCCCTCGGTATTGACCCTTCGGGGTTGAAGGAGGCGAAGGGTAATTCCAGATTAGACATGGACGTGTGTGTTGCCATTAAGATGATTACGAGACTTGGTAGCTCATACCATCTTATGTTCAGGCACACAGATGTTACCATGAGGCTGCCGAACATGGACCGTACTATGGTTCGTGTTCAGCAGAACTGGATCGTGGATCCCGCTCATGGGGAAGGTCCTAGAGAGGCAGCTTCACCTCCATCACCGCCGAGGGCTACAGAGCACATTCCTCCAGTCGCCCCATCAACCGCTGATCGGCCGTCTTCATCTGCCAGACCGTTTTCAGCACGATCAGATCTTTCATTGGAGCAGATGCGAGCCGAGCAGAGTAGGATGTGTGACGACATATCGTGCTTGGAGCAGGGACAGTCGAGAGAACTCGACTCTTTACGCGCGATAGAGGAGTTATTATGGCATCATCTCCCTTCATCGTCATCGACTAGACGCACCAGAGACGAGGAGGAGGACTCTAAGCATGCCGAGACGGATTGATTGAGTTTGTGAGTATTGCACTTCATTTTTACTCACTTCCAGGTTATTTCTTGATTTTGTGTATATGATCTCATGGTTATCCTATTTATGCACAGGATTTAGTAGACTTGATGCCGATGCGACAACACACGACTGTTTTATGATTTCTTTGTGTATGTGCGTTGTATCAGGATTTAGTATGATTCATTTTGATATTTGGCATTTGACTCAGCATTGTATATATTAGACGGTATTTGACCTTAGGATGCTGAACATATCCTGGTTGTGATGGTTTTGCGTACATTTGGTATTCATTACATGTCTGATGTGTTCTATGATGATTTTGGATATTTTGTTAATGAGTTCATGCATTTGAGAGCTATTCTGATACATATGCTTGATATTTAGAATGAATAGTAACTGAGTTTGGTAAACTGTAATTTGATTGATAAAACTAGACGGTATTTGATATTTGAAGGTTGATTGCTATGTAAAAATTGAATATCTTTGATGTGGTATATTTTTCAGATTTTTCTGAGCTGTATTTCATGTTTTTGATATAACTGAACAGGATTTCGCCAACAATTCAAAGGGAACTCTTACAAATTTTTTTTTCCGAAATTCTTCATTAATTGAATATTTACATGCATGCAACTATTTAAGTCTAGGGTGCATTCATGTATCTTGCTTTATTTCAAGCTCTATATGTATGTATTTTGAATATTCATGATTTTTAAGGATACACAAGTTTGTTTTAATCCTTAATTTTAGACTTGGGAAACATTTTGAGTGATTAATTTGATGACTTGGAAATTTTTGAAATTTCATGTAGACTTAAATTATTGAGTAAATTAAATTCTGGTATTGATAAAATGCATATGTGAATTATTATATGTTCATAGGACACATGCATAGTATCTTGTTACTTGAAGTTTAATTTATCTATTTTTGCTTGATGGGAATTTTTTACGAGTAGAATTTGGTGATATTTCTTTAAACTGAGATTTGCTCCAACTCCTCTAGTTGAGAAATCTTAAGTCATGAGTTATATTATACCACGATGTGGTATACTTTAAATCTGTTGTGATCAAGTAATAGAGGGAGAACTTTTAAAACAAATATTTAACCCTCTTGCAGAAAGATCAACAACGATTTAAATACCATGCCACTGACCGGCTTTCTCCAAAAAAAAAGAGATAAGAAAAGAAAAAAAAGAATAAAAATGGAGAAAAAGAGAAAGCTGTAGGTCAAGTGGATAGCTCCGCTGACTTTCATGATTGAGACTATGAGTTAAATTATACAACTCTGTGGTATATTTTGAACAATGTTATGATGCTAACAGGAAAGGGCATATAACCGTTTAAAGACCAAATTGCTTTAAAAATCTCTTATCTTTAACATCACTGAAATTCTTAAAGTAGAAATTTTATCTGTTAAGTGAAGTGGATTTATCAAAATGAGAGTATTTGATACTCAGTGTGTGAAGGATGAATATTATGACTTGAATTGTGAATTTTATCTTTACTGGATTGTAACCTCTTGAGAATTTATCTCTATTATGATTTTTCTTAAATTACTTGAGTTTGAAAGATTGATTACTTAATTTGTGGACTAATGACATTATTAGGGGCAAAAACAAATAAGTGTTCCTTATCTTTACATTCTTCATACATATCACAGTATTGCTTGAGGACAAGCAAAATTCTAAGTCTAGGGTTTTTGATACGTTGCATTTACACCATGTTTTTACCTATATTTTAGATCATATTTTGGGCTTAATTGCATGATTTTGTGCTATTTTTAGTGCTTTTGCGTTACTTTGCATGGAATCTTCAATTTTCTTAGTTTTAATGAAAATGTAGGTAAAATGACGCAAAAATGAAGGATTTCGAGAGTTTTGAAGCCAAAGCATGATTTCCAAAGAGATCATGAGCCTTTACATTAAATTTGGGACAAAAACGGTGAAGAACGAGACTTTTACGGCCTTGGCCGTAAATATGGATTCAGCCGTGAACGCAACGACGAACGGAAGTTGAAATCGGCTAAGTGTCGGAATGAACAGAAACTTTCATGGCCTCAGCCGTGATTCCATCACGGGCTGTGAAACTTTCTGTGGCCAAAGGCAAATGTACACAGAGACATTTACGGCCTCAACCGTGATTCCATCACCGACCGTAATAACTTCCGCCCGACATGTTTTTCACCCGATTCTCACCCGATTCAAACCAGATTTGAACCAAACCTCGCAGAACCGTTCCTTGATGAGTTCTAAACCGGTCCAACTATAAAAGATCAGATTTTTGGAGGGTTTGAGAGCTTCTGGGCAGACAAACACGAGCGGCGGCGACGATAAGGGCGACAACTTGATTTCGAAGCATATTCCGGTGAGATTTCACATGATTTCGACGATTGATCCATCAATCCTCATCCCTTGACCGAGGAGACGAAGGTTCCATCATCCTTTTTGTGATTTCTTTGTGATTCTTATGAGATCTTTCTTGTTCATTAAAAACATGTATTCTCTTGATAATATGAGCGAGTAGATACCCTTTCGGGATTGATTGGGCGTAGCCCACTGATTTGCATGGATTAATTTATACTTTTGCTCTTTTAATATAATTTTATCTTCCTGATTTGATTGAATTTTCATGTATTCCGTAAATTACCTTGGTCAAGTAGCTTTACGTCTTAGACGTTGCGAGAAGGACCGAGAGCGCAATCGCTAACGTCCGAACTATTTCAATTAAACCTAAGAATCCGATCACGAGAGTAGTTCGGATTCATTTGAATGAATTAACCTACTTTTCACAGAACTTAATGGGTCTAATTACGTTAACTGTCACGAGAGTAGAGAGTTAATCTAATTGGATACCGTATCATGCTCCGGGAGGAAGTGATATGTACCTTAGGGAAAGTACCTTTCAGGATAGATAAATTTATTGATTGAATTATTTTTACACGATTTATGTTTATCAGTGTGGTGAACCCATGAATTCCCGATGCTTTAGAATTCAAGTCCCTTAAAAGTTATCTCTAAGTTTGTTGCGTGCTTGGAAGTTAGAACAAACAAGTATTGATTTCGCCTAAATTCGAACGTATCAAGAAGTCAGTACTTAGCTACGTAGTCCTTGTTAGGAACGATATCTTTTTATTACTTCGATAAATCCATGCACTTGCAGATAGCTATCAAACCCCATTGGGTTCACCAAGCGGTGAAGTCTTCTGTGAACTTTTGGACATCCGGTGAAAGCACCGGTGAACCCCATGACCGTATTTTTCAAAGTAGCTCGGATTGAGCCCAAATTTGACGTGTAGCTTCGTCTTCACGTAAGGAATCACCCCATGACTTTAGAATCTTAAAAAGACTTCAAAATTGGGCGATTTTACTTGAAATTACACAAATACAAGGAAAAGTGAAGATTCCGAAGAAAGCAAGTAAATAAGCCTGAATATTACATACAAGCACCAGAATATGCCTTGTTTTAAGATAAAATGATATTAGAAAATACTGCCAAAATACAAGGCATCACATATTCAACAATTCCTCCCTAGTGCACTCAATCCAGTTTATGTTAAAATTTATGATATACGAACTAAAGCTAGAGGGCAGGGACTACAGAATAAGGTCCATGACCAGCTCGTTATCTATAGTGTGTCCCAGTCTCTTGACATGATCCACATACCTACTGATCTTGAGTACATAGGGTCCCACTAGTGCACCCTCAGATAACTTGCACTAAAAGACTGCTTTGGTAATGTCATATCTCTCAGTTCTAGCCTGAGCCTCGAACATCTATTTCAAATGTGTTATCATCTGAAAAGCGTTCTACTCCTCATATTACACCTGAAGCTCAGGTGCCATAGTGGCTAGCATGAGACATGCCACTTCTAGAGAGTCATCCTGATGCTTTCTAAATGCATCCCTGTCTGCCACTCGGGCATTAGGCGCAGGAGGCGCGGGAAGAGGCTACTCAAGGACATACAACTTCTTCTCGAGCTTGAGGACTATCCTCAAGTTCTGATGCCAGTCCATGACATTGGATCCAACCAACTTATCCTTCTCAAGAAGGGATCGCAGTGATAATCCGCTATTGTTCATTGCCATTTGATCTACAACAACCAAGAAAAGTAGATTAGTACTACCTCGAATCATTTAAACTGGACTTATTTTAAATGATTATGGCTCTCACTATTTTAATCGAATTTACATCCCACAAAGTCAATCAGAAAATCTAAGATTTCCTAGTGAGATGGGATTCTTATTCCACGCGAGGCATCACGTCCAACGAGGGTGGGATGAGATGAACAAAGTGACCCATGCCGCTTAAGGTGGGCACGCCGGCCGTTTGTACTTGGCAATTCCCCTTATTGAGACAGTCTAGGCATTTCATGTCCAGCGAGGGCTGAATACAGCATGAAACCCTAACCTCTCAACGATGCCTCTAGAGTTCCATCATGTGGCCACCACATGTGAAAAACTAGTCAAGTCTATTCCTAACTATTATGCCCAGGGCCAACGAGTTTCCTTGCGAAGACACGTCCTGGTTAAAACTGGACTGGGAAAACCATTGCCACCACGCGCCTTCTAAAGATAAGTGGGTGTGTCCCACAAGGGTGGGAAAAAGTGCACAATACCACTGATCGATAGCTTGACGAGGGCTACGAGTTAGAAGGCTATCCAGACTTGATATTTTATTTTGAGGGTTTTTTAGGTCTCATCCTCTTAGTTTTATCTTTTGTCTAACATTATAGGCATGCAATTCTATAGTGATAACAAGAAGAAAAAACATCACAGGCATGCTTTAGCAGATAAGGAAAGAAGTAAAGATGATGTGGTCATAGCCTAATCAACACATTGAACCAACACATGCCAAAGGTGGGTTTAATGCTTGACCTAGGAGACAAGCCCCAAAACTAAACCTAACCTATCCGCCCTCTATCTTGATCTTCATGGTCGGCTCCAAGGTCCTCCCCACCA
Source organism: Costus lasius (assembly GCA_027563935.2). Classification (NCBI taxonomy): domain Eukaryota; kingdom Viridiplantae; phylum Streptophyta; class Magnoliopsida; order Zingiberales; family Costaceae; genus Costus; species Costus lasius. The sequence continues at coordinate 24,978,057 of CM050450.1, forward strand.
TGGTTTAGCTCTCAAACCCTAGAGATACCTCTAGGGAAACCCTAGAAGCACCCCGCAAAGGTTCGGCCAATGCCATAGTTCCTCCTCCAAGCAAGATGCACCACCTTGCAAGCCACAAGAAGGATAGCTCACAAGCCCTAAGGCTCGGCCAAACCTATCTTGCACCTCTATGCAAGGATGTGCCACCATGGATGAAGTTTGTTGCGCCACCAAGCAAGGTGCACAAGTTTCAAGCATGCGCCAAGGGTTCAAGCAAGATGCGCCCCTAATCTTCTTATTGTAATTTACAAAACAAAAGGAAAAAAGGTGGCACACAGGCCTCACAAGAGTACATCACAGGCATGCTAGCGGCTTGACATATGACCACAACATCATGCACAATCAAGGCACTATCTCATGCAATTCTATATGCTCATGAAAAACACAAAATCTGAAATTTTAGTTTTTCATTAAAACATGTCTCTCTTCCTTCACCCCTTATCATAAGTCTTTAGTTATTTGTTTCTCTCAGGAGTCAACAAGAGGCATACCCGTTGCCCTCCTTGCAATCCTTAACTTGTTAAGATTAGGGCAATCACCCAGTCAATGCCCCACATAATCTCAACAAGTCTCTCATGATGGGTCTATCCCACCATGAGAAGAGAAATTGTTTCTTCCACATATGGGTCTATCCCAGTCATGTGAAGAAAGCAAAAATCCACAAGAAATTGAAGAGAGGTAAGGAACAAAAGTCCTACAATTTTCTACTTTAGAAAAAGGCATGCGCATACAAATATTTTCAAAAATTTTCTTGGCATGTGAGCATACAAGCATAGAAACATCGTTCGAGGCTCGCAAGTAGCTCTGATACCACTATTGAGAAACCCCGGGGATTTTAAAATTTTAATTATATATAGTGGAAGCAAATCCCCGAAATAGGCCGGTCCCAAAAACCCAATAGATCGATGCTTGTGAGGGGGTCAACACGAAGTAGGGAGAAAGTACCTAAGAGCAAGATGGAGTGATGCCGATGTAGGCACCTAAGCGTGCACCCTCTGCAGTCTCACACACAACGGATCTTCAAGTCCTCTTCTTCCACGCCCGGTGCTAGTCTCGGGAAGAAGATCCAAACCTTAGGGAACCCTTCTAGTCCACTTGCGCCACCCTCAAGATGAGATGCGCCAAGGAGAGAGGTAGAAGGTGAATGCCGCCAAGCCCTAGCCCCTCTTGTGCCAAGAGGAGATGGAGAAGAAGGCTTGTGGCTCTATGGAAGATGATGCAACCAAGCTACTCCAACAATTGCGCCTAGAGGAGGAAAGGAGGAGGAGGCTTACGGCTAGGAAGAGGATGTTGCGCCAATGTCACCTTTGCTCTTGCTTTGCTTGTTCATGCCAACACACACACATGCTCTCACATATGATGGTATATATTAAACAAGGGGTGGCAAGACAAGGGTTATGGGTGCAAGGATGAAGGGATATGCGGCTAGGGTTAATGGGAGAGGCCAATTAGGGTTAGAGATAAGAAAATTCTCCAAGACTTTTCCATAAACATTTACCCATTAGCCATATGCGCTAAGGACCTTCCAAAGAAGTCCATGAAGCCATATGCGCCCCAAGTCTTGACATAGAGGCAAGGATACTATCCAAGGAACAAGGGGGAAGGCGCCAATAGCTTCCTAATGAAGCACTAGGCACCAACATCACCCCATTATACCCCTAGGCACGAATGGGGATAGTTTTCTCCCCATTATACCCTTATGTCATCTTATCTCTTTATGACAACTTATTATAAGGCCCCATTGGGCATGGGCTTGCCCAAACATCATTACACAAGTTGATTAAGCCATTGGATCCAATCCAATGCAATCTAAAGTCAAATGTGACCAACCATGGTCAGTTTCAGGTCAACCTGCCAAAAATAAAGTTTGGCTCCAATAAGTCTCTTCCATCTCATCAGGCCCATTGGCGCTGATGAAATCTCTCAAATAGATCTAAGTTATCCAATAACTCGATCATAAGGCTTCCAGATCAATACGAGAACTCGAGTATCAAGGTGTACGACCTTGTAGGTTCCTCTGACATTGGTAGTGATGAACTAAGGTCATCACAAGTAGTGAGTGGCACCTAGCAGTGCATCGCTGCTACCCAAGTCATTTGAATGGATATCGACATCGACATCCCTATCATCGCAATAGGGTACTGATGCATTACAGTCTCTTTGCCAAACTAATATCCGATTGGACAAGTGTGTCACCACTTGTTTTCACCCAATCTCATAGTCATGACTAAATTAGGCTTTCACCTATGTATGGTCATATGCTTTCAGTCATGCTACCATAGGGGGGCCCGTGGATATCAAGCTTCCCTCAAGAAGGGGCAAATCCTTTGTCTGTCCATTAATCTTCTCATATGGGTCGTGACATACTCAATGACAACCGTTATGACCTCCCAACTATGGCGAGACATTAAGTTGTATCAAAGCATGTCCCTAACTATATAGAACGGTCAATGACCTCAAGTCAAGGGATCAATGCATCTCCTGTCACTTGTGAGGATAACTCATGACACCAAGTCATAGCCTCATAGCGGGTCAGGCCAGTATATCTACCACTAATATACCCATATGTCTACGTTATCACCTTGTGCCTAACCAGCCCATATACCAGTCTCACATGTACCAAAGCTGTCCCATATCCACTCAAGTACATCGACTAGGGACAACCATTTGAGCACAGATCCAATCTGTCTCCAGGGACATTATCATATAAGTACATAATCGTAGATGTAGACAAACAATGATATGACAATGCCAGAATGATATATATATATATATATATATATATATATATATATATATATATATATATATATATATATATATATATATATATATATATATATATATCAGTGTCAAGTAGCACAAAAGATAGACCAATAACAGGTCTTAGGGCATAAACACCAATAGTTCCATGGCTTTAAAACTCATTAAATCCATCATTTTAACCTACATTTTCATGAAACCAAGAAAAGTGAAGATTCTGTATAATAGGAGATAAAAATATTAAAAAATAGTATAAAATCATACAATTAGGCATAGAATATCATATAAAATATAGATAAAAATATGTTATAAATGCAACTCATCAAAATACCCTTGACTTAGATTTTTGCTTGTTCTCAAGTAATATCATTATATGTAAAGAGAATGTAAAGATAAGGAACACTTGTTCATTCTTCCCCAACATGTTCTCAGTCCACAATTTAAGCAATTAATACTTCAAAACTTATGAAATTTAAGAAATAACATATTAGAAGCAAACTCTCAAGACTTTACAATCCAAGCCAAATAAAAATCATATTTCATGTTGTTACATCCATTCCCAACTTACTAAGCATTACATACTTTTGCTATAATAAATCCATTTTATCTAACAAATGAAATTCTCATTTCTAGAATTTTGGTTATGTTTCTGAGTAAAGAGACTTTTAAGACAGGCTGATCTTTAAATAATTATATGCCTTTTCCTGTTAGCATCATAACATTGTTTAAAGTATACTACATAGTAGTATAATAGAACTCATAGTCTTAATCATGAAAAGTTAGCGGAGTTGTCCAGCTCTCTCTTTCTCTTTTTTTAGAGAGAGCTGGTCAAGGGCATGGTATTTAAATCGTTATCAATCTTTCTGCATGAATGATAAATATTTATTTTTAAAATCTTCCCTCTGTTACTTGATCAAAACATATTTAAATTGTACAAACTCGTGATATAATATAACTCATGATTTCAGATTCTTCAACTAGAGGAGTTGGAGCAAGTCTCTTTACACTAATGTCACCAATTTTCTATCCATGAAATTCCTCAATCATGCAAAAATAGATGAATTAAACTTAGTAATTTCTACTTAGCTTGTATCGCAAGGGTGCGCAACATTCATACATGCATTTTATCCATACCAAAATTGTGTTGACCCAAAAATTTTATTCTACATGAAATTTTAGAAATCCCTAAGTCATCAAATCAATTACTCAAAATGCTTTCTAATTACAAAATCAAGGATAAAACAAACTAGTGTATCCTTAAAATCATAAACATTCAAGATACATATCAACAAAGCTTAAATAAAGTCAAAATAAGTGAATGCACCCTAGACTTAAAATGTTGCAAATACTCATTATTCAATCAACATGTGTCACATGTCAGGAAATTTTTTGCAATAGTTTATCTTAAAATATAAGATAATTCCCTGTCAATTTATATCCACTAATCATGTCACATATCAGAAAATGTCAAAAATTTCACCACATATCAGGTATCAATATTTTTCATCACAATAACGTATCAAATATCATTTACTATCACATATCAGCATTCAAATGTCATTTACCATCACATACATCTTATTTTAGCATATTACCACATACCACAAAGATCAAAACATCAATATACATCCCATGTCATCACCATGCATCTAAATACATCCAAATATAACCAATACCATCACAAATATCAAGATAACAACACAATGCTACAATACCATAACAAAATACTGAATACCATAACAATATCAATTCAAATATAAAATACAACACACACACACACACACACATTAAAATCAATCAAATGTAAAGTTGCATCAAATATCAGCTCCTGCATCAAGGATAAGATGCAAGTCAGATACCACAAATAAAAGCATGCATCGTCCTCGATGTATAAAAATAGAATAATATGAAATACTCACAAAGACTCAGTCAGTCTTAGTGATACGATCCGCAAGTGTACGGATTTATCGAAGTAATAAAAAGATTATCATTCCCAATGAGGATCTGACGGCCAAGTACCGATTACATGATTGATCTATATCTAGACGATTCATAGTGTAGTTTTTTTGTTTTGGAAACTTCTAATGCAAGAAAATAAAAAGGTGGTTTTAGGGTTTTAGCTAAAAATCAATTCAGATAAAATCAGGATCTAGGGTTTCACCACGCTGACGATTATAAATTTAGTAAAAATAAACCTTTTGATAGAAAATTAAAGCGTTGAAAGGGATTTTTCTTAGGGTACAGATTACCTCCTCTCGAAGCGTAATCCGGTATCTATTTACATTAATTCCCTACTCTTGTGACAATTAACATAAATAGACCCATTAAGTTCTGTGAAAAACCATGTTAATCCATCAAACAAATCCAAACTACTCTCGTGATTGGATTCGTAGGTTTGAAAAGAATAGATCTGATGTTGCGATTCACCTCTCGGTCCTTCTCGCAACGTCTAAGACGTAAAAGTACGTGGCCAAGGTAAATTACGGAATAACAATTTTAATCAAATCAAATCTATAAAATTCATGTAAAAGATTTAAAACAATATATTTAATCCATGAATCGTCAACGGGCTATTCCCTAAATCCCAAAAATATGGTTTACACGTTCATGTTCATAACAAACAGTATGTTCATTGATGAAAATCACATGGAAACTCAATAAAAATACAAGAAATCGCTAGACAAGATACTAGAAAGGCTTCCCTTCAATCTGGAGATGAAGATCAACCTTCTAATTCTTCCTTTGCGTGGCTTTCCTGTTCGTTTTTTATGACACCAAAATATATAGTATATTTTGTATCATTTTTTGATATCTTTTCATGCTAGATTGAAGATCTTTTACTTGTTTTCATACTAAATTTATCGATTATTGCAAAGTCTACTTCTATTTTGGTTTTTCATGGTTTTCAGGTAAAAAGGCACTATTTTTAGGCGTTTCCAAGCAAAATCAAATACATAGAAGAGTTCTCATCATCAAGAAGAAGTCACCCAAGAAATTTCACGCAAATCGAGGCAAGGAACCCAAAATACGGCAGTGCCGTAAGGGATTTTACGGTACCGTATTTTTCACAGCTACCGTATTATCGAGATCACGGCCGTATTTTGGTGATTTTCCAAACAGAAGGTTTTCGTGAAAATACGGCACCGCCGTAAGGATTTACACGGCCGTATTTTGGGGCACTTTCTGAACAGAGACTTTTGCTGAAATTATGGCACTACCGTAACCCAGTTTACGGCCGTGTTTTGAATGAATTAATCTTCAAAACAGAAAGTTGCCCTGAAATTACGGCACGACCGTAAAGAATTTCACGGACCGTATTTCCCCGACGAATCCGACTAGAGAGTTTAGCCGATTTTACGGCACTGCCGTAAACAAAATTATGGTGCCGTATTTTCCAGCAATTTCAGAATAGAATGATCGATGGATTTTATAGCAGTGCCGTAAGCTATTACATTGCCGTATTTCGGTGTTTGAACGCGATTCCCAGGTCAATCTTCACACCCGATCTTTGCGGAGATTCTTGCGGGCGATCTAGGGCTTTACATTCAAAGCCGTAAGAAGCAAAAGGGGAGCTTGGGAGGAGAGGATTAGCGAGACACCAAAAGCCCCAAACTTGGTTAACTGTCGAGGGAGAATTCGCAGTACACGCCACCGCCTAGGGTTTCGCCACTGCGCTCGATCTAGACGATCTCCGGCCGTGATTCTTCTACTAAAGCATCGCCTGGTGAAGGAGACGACGTGCCAGAAGTTTCAGATCGAAAGGAGACAAATTGGAGGAGAAATCAGAGGAAGAAGGATCGCCACCATTGTTCACGCCTTCTTTTGCAAAATACGGCTATGAAATACTTCACAGCTGTGCCGTATTTTCTAAAAACTTTTCCTTTTATTGATTTTTGATTTTCTAAAATTATGAAATATTGTATTTCCTTCACCATGCTAGCTTAAATTACTCTTGGGACATGGGGGAGTAATTCACTTAATTTCCAATGACTAGATAACTGATTTTTATATATTTCATTGCTTTTAATCTTAACATGATGATTTTGCTCATGTGATAATTGTGCTTAGACTCTCTTTAAATTCATGTTATTAATTATGTTCTTAGAATTTTCGCTTGAGACCGAAAGGTAATTGCTTGAGAATTTGGAACCCTAGAATTGCATGTTAGGAACCCTTCCTTAGGTTTGATCCAACTTGATCTGTTCTAGTAAAATTACTGCCATGATTATAACATGATTCTATAGATCGAGTCTATTTGTCAAACATGGAGATCTTGCACGAAAGTGAGGATCAGAACGTTGGAGATGTTGGTGTATATGCCCTAAAGACCAATGTATGGACATGGTCAGGCATTGTTTGAATGTACCTTGATAGAACTATTACTCTTTATGTGGGCATGGTTGTTATTATGCAGACTTCTCTACCTGCGTTGATGTATTGAGTTGCATAAATAATGTCCCAGGAGTTTGGATTGGATCCATTCTCATAAGCTATCCCCAGACAAGGTACCTTAGCAGATATGGGACAGCTTTGGTATATGTGAGACTGGTGTATGGGCTGGTTAGGTACGGGGCACAGTAACGCAGACATACAGGTGCATTGGATGCACTGGAGTGATCCACTGTGAGGATTGACTTGTCTAGTCAACAAGTCAATCTCACATGCAAGAGGTTTGCATTGATCCTTAGACTTGAGGTATTCATGTCTAGATTTGATGATGGGTATGCTTTAATACAGTCTTACGTCTCTCCGTAATTGGGAGATCAAAACAACTGTCATTGGGCATGTCATAAGTCATGTAAAGACATGGATGACCAATAGTAGGATTTGCCCCTTCCTTATTGGAAGCATGATATCCACTCGGGGCGCCCCACCTTATTGGAGCATGACAGGAAAGTGTGGCCACACTTGTTGAGTCATGACCAATGCATTGGATAATAAACTTGAGACTAATCCAATGGCAGGATAACAGTTTAGGCAAAGGGATCTATAATGCAATGGGAATCCTCGTTGCTTGTTAGGAGTTGTTGCCATAATGACTTAAGTCCTATGACATGGGTAGTAGTGATGTGTTGCTAGATACCCCTCACTACTTATGATGTTTACATCATTGCCATCGTCATATGGATCCTACGGGGTCACACGCAATAGACTCTTGACGTTGCTTTAATCAGAAGCCTTATGATCAAGTTATTGGATAACTTGGATCAATTTGGAAGATTTCATCAGCGCCAATGGGCCTGATGAGTTGGAAGAAAGTTATTGGAGCCAAACTTCATTTTTGGCAGGTTGACCCGAAATTGACCTAGATTGGTCACATTTGGATTAGGGTTGCATTGGATTAGATCCAATGGCTTAATCAACCCATGCCATGAAGTTTGGGCTAGCTCATTATCCAATGAGGCCCAATAATTAGTTGTCATGAAGAGGAATTGGCTTAAAAGGGTATAATGGGGAGAAATCTCACCCCATTGGCACCTAGGGGCATAATGGGGTGAGGGAGGCGCCTTTGCTTCATTATGGAAGTAAAGAGCACCTAGCCCTTCTTCCTTGGATGGAATACTTGCCTCTAAGGCAAGTCTTGGGGCTGATATGGCTTGAGAACTTTTATGGGAAGTTCCTAGGCGCATTTGGATATAGGGAAGAGATATATGGTAATGTCTTGAAGACTTACCTTACCTCAAACCCTAGTTTCTCCCAAGACACCACCCTAGCTGAATTCTTCATGCATGTTGCGCCTAGCCACTTATCCTTTGATGGTAAGAATGCATTTGAGGTATGTCTTGGGCTGATATAGTGTTTGGACATTTATGGATAGGTTGAATGAGGTTTATGGTAAAGTCTTGGAGACTTTCCTTGCCTCAAGACACCTCATCCTAGCCATACACTTGGCATGATCCTAGCCCTTGCCCAAACCGCCTCTAGTCCTATTTATAGGACCGATTGTGCCCTCTCTAGTGGATGAACGCTTGGAGACGTGAACACACATAGAGGGGCGAGAGTTCAGCCGATTTTACGGACCGTATTTCCCCGACGAATCCGACTAGAGAGTTCAGCCGATTTTACGGCACTGCCGTAAACAAAATTACGGTGCTGTATTTTCCAGCAATTTCAGAACAGAACGATCGATGGATTTTATGGCAGTGCCGTAAGCTATTACACTGCCGTATTTCGGTGTTTGAACGCGATTCCCAGGTCAATCTTCACACCCTATCTTTGCGGAGATTCTTGCGGGCGATCCAGGGCTTTACATTCAAAGCCGTAAGAAGCAAAAGGGGAGCTTGGGAGGAGAGGATTAGCGAGACACCAAAAGCCCCAAACTTGGTTAACTATCGAGGGAGAATTCGGAGTACACACCACCGCCTAGGGTTTCGCCACTGCGCTCGATCTAGATGATCTCCGGCCGTGATTCTTCTACTAAAGCATCGCCTGGTGAAGGAGATGACGTGCCAGAAGTTTCAGATCGAAAGGAGACAAATTGGAGGAGAAATCAGAGGAAGAAGGATCGCCACCATTGTTCACGCCTTCTTTTGCAAAATACGGCTGTGAAATACTTCACAGCCGTGCCGTATTTTCTAAAAACTCTTCTTTTTGTTGATTTTTGATTTTCTGAAATTATGGAATATTGTATTTCCTTCACCATGCTAGCTTAAATTACTCTTGGGACATGGGGGAGTAATTCACTTAATTTCCAATGACTAGATAACTGATTTTTATATATTTCGTTACTTTTAATCTTAACATGATGATTTTGCTCATGTGATAATTGTGCTTAGACTCTCTTTAAATTCATGTTATTAATTATGTTCTTATAATTTTTGCTTGAGACCGAAAGGTAATTGCTTGAGAATTTGGAACCCTAGAATTGCATGTTAGGAACCCTTCCTTAGGTTTGATCCAACTTGATCTATTCTAGTAAAATTACTGCCATGATTATAACATGATTCTATAGATCGAGTCTATTTGTCAAACGTGGAGATCTTGCACGAAAGTGAGGATCGGAACGTTGGAGATCTATGAGTAAAACTAGTGTTGAGGCTTGGATGCACGAAAGTGATCCTTGAGTTTCCGCTAGAGATTGTCAACCTAGAATTCGAATGCACGAAAGTGATCCTTGAGTTCATAGATTGATAATTTGCTTATCTTCAGCGTTGGGACAAATCTTGCGCGAAAGCGAAGATAAATCCCTGCATGATTGTTTGCATGAGAGTGAAATAATCTTTTATTAGGTAAATCGTATCTTCATCATGATAAAATTAAACCGACAAAATCCTTATTCATATCTAGTCATAAGAGTTAAGTGAACGAAACCCTAGTCCCAGCTTTCTCTCTGACATTTTTCTTCTGTGTGTTTGCGATATTTGCTTAACTTTCATTTGATTGCCTAGATAACGAAAAATCAATTATTTAGTACTTGACAACGTAGGTCCCTGTGGATTCGATTATTTCTTTATTACTTCGTGTACCCGTGCACTTGCGGGATCACAACAAGTTTTTGGCGCCATTACCAAGGATTAGTCCAAGGTACATGCGTGTCATACTGGTAGTGTTACCTTACGATACAACAAGTTTTTGTCACCGTTGTCGGGGACCTTAGTTTTGTCGATATTAAAGAGGTTGAGATTATTGCTAGACTAGGTTTCATTTATGTTTTATCTTTTTATTCTTCTTTGTTTACTTACATCAATTGATCAGTTTGCTCTAGCGTGCGCAGGAAATTCACTTCTAATGGCTGAGCAAAGATCACTAAGGGACTATGCAACCCCTAATCCTCAAGGGATACACTTTAGCATTGCTAAACCTGCAATTGAGGCCACCAACTTTGAGATTAATCCTACCCTCTTGACTATGATTCAGTAAAATCAGTTTGGAGGATCATCAATCGAAGATCCTTATTTACACTTATATATTTTTCTTGAATATTGCAATACCATAAAAATTCATGGAGTTTCTGATGATGTACTAAAACTAATATTATTCCCTTTTTCTCTCAGGGATCAAGCATGATCTTGGTTGCATTCTCGTAGACCCAACACCTTCACAATGTGGGAACAATTATCAAAAGCTTTTCTGATGAAATATTTTCCACCAAGCAAGACTATCCAATTGAGGAAGCGAATCACGAACTTTCAACAAAAGAGCGGAGAATAACTCAGCGATGCATGGGAAAGATTCAATGATCTACAACGGAAGTGTCCTAACCATGGCTTCGAAAATGAGTTTCTAATTCAGACATTTTATTCTAGCTTAGTTTATAATACCCGTCTAATTATTGATGCTGCCGCAGGGGGAGCCTTGATGAGTAGAACATTTGACGATGCTTTCAAGTTGCTTGAAGAGATGTCCTTGAATCATAGCCAATGGACTCCAGATGAAGGAATGTTATATTGTCATCAACTTGGTAAGAATGAGAATGAGGATCAGCAACCTTGGACTGAAAAGGTTAGTGAACCCATGCTAGAGAAACTTTTAGCTAGCCAAATTCAATCATTGCAAATTCAAAACACAAAAAAATTTGAGGATCTTGAAGAAACTGTTAGTCACCTTGCTTCTCAATTAGAATCCTTAGTGGCTCACAATAAAGTTCTAGAAGAACAAATGTCTAGATTAAACTCTGGGGAACATTGCAATGTCATTATCACTAGAAGTGGGAGACAATTAAGAGAACTTAAGGAGAAAGAGTCTATTAATGATCATGATGAGGAATTAGAATTAGAAAAATGTTCTAAACATGAACAAACCCTACCTAGTTTAACACCTCAAAAGGAAAGTAAACCAAAAGGGGATGTGCCATGTAAAGAAGATGATTCTAAAACTAATCTACCTCCTCCTTATAGACCACCAGTACCTTTTCCCCAAAGGTTAGTGCAGGAAAAGTTAGATAAGCAATTTGGGAAATTTCTTGATGTTTTGAAAAAGCTTTACATTAACATACCATTTACTGAAGCTTTATCTCAAATGCCCATATATGCTAAATTTTTGAAAGAAATCTTGTCTAACAAAAGAAAGATAGAGAACTATGGTACTGTGGCTTTAACTGAAGAATGTAGTGCTGTTATTCAAAACAGGTTGCCACCAAAATTGAATGATCCAGGTAGCTTTTCCATCCCATGTTTTATTGGTAGTATGGCTTTCGACCGAGCCTTATGTGATCTAGGGGCTAGTGTAAGTCTCATGCCTTTATCTGTGTGCAGAAAATTGGACATGGGAGCTCCTAAGCCGACTGCAATTTCTTTGCAGCTCGCCGATCGATTAGTAAAATATCCAGTAGGTATTCTAGAGGATGTTCCTATTCAAGTTGGTAAGTACTTCATACCTGCTGATTTTGTGGTACTTGAAATGGAAGAGGATGCCAAGATTCCTATTATTTTGGGTAGGCCGTTCTTAGCCACTGCTGGAGCCCTATTTGATGTACGGAACGGTAAACTTACTTTAAGAATTGGCAATGATAAGATTGAGTTTGATTTGAATAATTCATTGAAAAAACTTGCATATGCCAGTTCTTGTTGCACTATTCATGCCATTGATGACACAGTTTATGATGTTAGTTGTTTTTTTGATGATTCTTATGCTGATGTTTCACCTTCTTATTCTTTTTCTGATATCTTGAAAAATTCTTGTGAAAAAATTGATAATTCTGTTTTTGAGAATGATTTTGATGAATTCGATGATGAAAAATATGATATTTTAGATTGTGCTACTTTTGATAATGAAAGTGAAAAGATCCCTAAAGTTGAGTTGAAAGATTTACCTAATAATCTTATATATGAATTTCTTGGTCCTAACTCCACCTACCCTGTGATTGTGGATGCTAAATTAGATGCCAGGGAAACTGATCTACTCTTGAAGGAGTTAAGAATTCATAGGAAGGTAATTGGGTATTCCATTGATGACTTGAAAGGGATTAATCCTTCTTTATGTATGCACATGATTCACATGGAGGATGAGCACAAACCGCATGTAGATTTTCAGAGAAGGCTCAACCCGTCCATGAAGGAAGTGGTGAAGAAGGAAGTACTAAAATTGCTAGATGCAGGTATTATCTACCCTATCTCAGATAGTAAGTGGGTGAGTCCTGTACACTGTGTTCCAAAGAAGGGAGGTGTCACTGTAATGAAAAATAAGGATAATGAATTGATACCTATTAGAAATGTCACTAGTTGGCGTATGTGTATTGATTATAGAAAATTAAATGTTGCCACTAGGAAAGATCATTTTCCCTTACCTTTCATTGATCAAATGGTGGAAAGACTTGCCAAACACTCTCACTTTTGTTTTCTTGATGGGTATTCCGAATTTTTTCAGATTCCTATTCATCCTGACAATCAGGATAAAACCACTTTTACATGTCCATATGGTACTTTTGCTTATAGAAGAATGCCCTTTGGTTTATGCAATGCACCTGCAACTTTTCAAAGGTGTATGATGGCAATTTTTTCTGAATTTATTGAAGACTTCATGGATGATTTCTCTGTCTATGGTTTCACTTTTGATGACTGCTTAGCTAATCTCTCTAGAGGCTTATAGAGATGCGAAGAGACTAACCTTGTCTTCAATTGGGAAAGTGTCACTTTATGGTTAGACATGGGATAGTTTTAGACCATCTTGTTTCAGAGAGAGGGATTGAAGTGGACAAGGCCAAGATAGAAGTGATTGAGAAGCTAGCACCACCCACCACTATCAAGGAGATTAGGAGTTTTTTGGGACATGCAGGGTTTTACAGGAGATTCATCAGGGACTTCTCTAAACTTGCTAAACCTTTAACTGATTTACTTTGTAAAGATGCCAAATTCTGCTTTGATGAGAAATGTCTGTTTGCTTTTCAGGAGTTAAAGAAAGCCTTGGTTTCAGCACCCATCATTCAACCCCCAGATTGGAACTTACCCTTTGAACTCATGTGTGATGCCAGTGATTATGTAGTGGGAGTAGTCTTGGGACAGAGAAAAGATAAGAAACCTCATGTTATTCGCTATGCCAGCAAGACTTTGGATGAAACACAGAAAAATTACACCACCACTGAGAAGGAACTATTGGCCATAGTATTTGCTTTTGATAAATTTAGGTCATACTTGATTAACTCCAAAGTTGTAGTATACACTGACCATGCAGCTGTGAAATACTTAATGCAGAAAAAAGACAGCAAACCACGATTACTCAGATGGATTTTACTCCTGTAAGAATTTGATTTGGAGATTAAAGACAAAAAGGGATCAGAAAACCTTGTCGCAGATCATCTCTCAAGAATAATGGTAGACACTAGAAAGAATGATGAGATCAATGATTCCTTCCCTGAAGAACAACTCTTGACCATTGAACAAATCAGAGCCCCCTGGTATGCTGACATAGTGAATTATCTTGTAGCCAATATTTTTCCTCCTGATTTGAGCTACCAAAAAAGGAAAAGATTTTTGGCTGAGGTGAAACACTATTTTTGGGATGAGCCTTATGTATTTAGAAGATGTGCAGATGGTATTTTCAGGAGATGTGTACCCGAAAAGGAAGTTGCAGACATACTGTTCCAATGCCATGGATCTTCTTATGGTGGGCATGCCAGTGCCGAGAAGACTGCCTTCAAAGTGTTGCAATCAGGATTTTATTGGCCCACAATATTTAAAGATGCTAGAAAGCTTGTTTTATCCTGTGATAGGTGTCAGAGGACAGGCAACATTAACAGAAGACATGAGATGCCGCTGTCTAATATTCTTGAGGTTGAGATATTTGATGTTTGGGGAATTGACTTCATGGGACCTTTTCCATCTTCTGGAGGTAACAAATATATTCTTGTAGCTGTAGATTATGTTTCAAAATGGGTTGAAGCTATTGCATCCCCAACTAATGATTCCAGAGTTGTTGTCAAATTATTCAAAAAAATTATCTTTCCAAGGTTTGGGACCCCACGAGTTGTGATTAGTGATGGAGGCTCGCATTTCATAGAACACAAGTTTTCTGCCTTACTAAAAAAATATGGGGTGAATCATAAAGTGGCGACACCTTATCATCCTCAAACAAGTGGACAAGTTGAAATATCAAATAGAGAAATAAAAGGGATTTTGGAGAAGACAGTTTCACGCATAAGGAAAGATTGGGCATTCAAACTTGATGATGAATTGTGGGCATACAGGATAGCTTTCAAAACACCAATTGGGATGTCTCCTTATCAATTAGTTTATGGAAAATCTTGTCATCTCCCTATAGAACTCGAACATAAGGCATTCTGGGCAATCAAAGCATTAAACTTTGATTTAAAGAATGCGGGAGAAAAAAAGAAGATTATAGTTGAATGAGTTGGAGGAGATCAGAATTTCAGCTTATGAAAATGCAAAAATTTATAAGGAAAGAACCAAAAGATGGCATGATCGGCATATTTTTAGAAGGGATTTCCAACCAGGTGACTTTGTTCTTTTATTCAATTCTAGATTGAGACTTTTTCCTGGAAAACTTAAGTCTCGATGGTCTGGGCCTTTTCAGGTAAAGAAAGCCTATCCTTACAGAGCCGTGGATATATGGAGTGAAGAAATAGGAGAATTCAAGGTTAATGGTCAGAGACTTAAACACTATTATCAAGAAGAGCGAGTTGAAGAAAGGGAGAGTTTTTATTTGGATGAACCACTATCAAATCTGAGTGTTAAAGGGTCAAGCTAAAGACCTTTAAATTAGCGCTTCTTGGGAGGCAACCCAAGCTTTCTAACTTTAGTTCACTTCCTTTAATTTACTTTTATCTTAGTTTAACCTTAGCATAAATTTTTATCTTTAAGAAGAAGCATGGAGAGGAAGAAGGCTCGACTCATAGGGGTGATAAAATTTTGTAAGTATCCCCTTCCATTCACCTTTTGGATTTCATCATTGACTCTTATTTTTGTGTCTACCACCACTACTTCATCTACATAAAAATATTGTGATTAATGTGATATGTGGTCATGTTTTGAGATGTGATTGATGATTTTCGATGATGAACAAACTCAAATCCATGATTAGAGATATAACCTCATCATGTTAGATTTATTTCTTCAATACATATTCGTCTATTGAAACATGAAATTAGTTGATGCATGAAATTTTAGATGGATGTATTATTTGAAGAATAAAATCTAAAAGTGAAACTTTTCTTTTGAATAAAATGAGTATATAAGTATGATCTATGAATTGAGATCAATTGATCAACCTAGTAGATGTTTAGTCTATTCATGTTATTGTTGGGAAATAAGAATCCAAGATCCACAAAATAAAGGTGAGAACTCCCCTACTTGGCACTGTGGGAAAGCGTAGTGGTACCGAAGGTCATGGGTTGAAGCAATAAACTAAAAAAATATGTATCTATGTGGGTACATGCCATGAGAGAAATCATTTCACATAAACTCCGCTGTCCTTAGTAAATTCTTTCCAAATGAGAGGATAAGAGTTCCATCGCATTGATTATGTGATCCGTGCACTCTAATCTCGCCACCAGAAAAAAAAGGTGGTA
This sequence comes from Costus lasius, assembly GCA_027563935.2. Taxonomy (NCBI): domain Eukaryota; kingdom Viridiplantae; phylum Streptophyta; class Magnoliopsida; order Zingiberales; family Costaceae; genus Costus; species Costus lasius. The sequence continues at coordinate 24,994,321 of CM050450.1, forward strand.
ATCGAGTTAGAGAATGTGAATGATGCCAAAAAAAAAAATTGATATGAGTGGAAAAATATCTTGGAAACCTTATTCCTGTAAACAAAAGCATGATAGATTTGAACTAAAAATTGGGTGAAATCATGAGATTGAAAATTCTATTTATTGTACATGTTGCGAAGTTTTATTTGATTGAATTATGGATCTAGAGGGTTGAGTTCTAAGAATGATATGTTTATTTGAAATTTTATAAATCAATTGATAGAACTTTTCATTGATGAGTTGTATTTTAGAAATTTATTGAGCATGAAAAGATTACTCTTTTAATCAAACTTTGATTTCAAATTTTGATTTTTGCTTGAGGACAAGCAAAGTTTGAGCCTTATGTATTTTGATGACACCAAAATATATAGTATATTTTGTATCATTTTTTGATATCTTTTCATGCTAGATTGAAGATCTTTTACTTGTTTTCATACTAAATTTATCGATTATTGCAAAGTCTACTTCTATTTGGTTTTTCATGATTTTCAGGTAAAAATGCACTATTTTTAGGCGTTTCCAAGCAAAATCAAATACATAGAAGAGTTCTCATCATCAAGAAGAAGTCACCTAAGAAATTTCACGTAAATCGAGGCAAGGAACCCAAAATACGGCAGTGCCGTAAGGGATTTTACGGTACCGTATTTTTCACGGCTACCGTATTATCGAGATCACGGCCGTATTTTGGTGATTTTCCAAACAAAAGGTTTTCGCGAAAATACGGCACCGCCGTAAGGATTTACACAGCCGTATTTTGGGGCACTTTCTGAACAAAGACTTTTGCCGAAATTACGGCACTACCGTAACCCAGTTTACGGGCCGTATTTTGAAGCATCTTCAAAACAGAAAGTTGCCCTGAAATTACGGCACGGCTGTAAAGAATTTCACGGACCATATTTCCCCGACGAATCCGACTAGAGAGTTCAGCCAATTTTACGACACTGCCGTAAACAAAATTACGGTGCTGTATTTTCCAGCAATTTCAGAACAGAACGATCGATGGATTTTATGGCAGTGCCGTAAGCTATTACACTGCCGTATTTCGGTGTTTGAACGCGATTCCCAGGTCAATCTTCACACCCGATCTTTGCGGAGATTCTTACGGGCGATCCAGGGCTTTACATTCAAAGCCGTAAGAAGCAAAAGGGGAGCTTGGGAGGAGAGGATTAGCGAGACACCAAAAGCCCCAAACTTGGTTAACTATCGAGGGAGAATTCGGAGTACACACCACCGCCTAGGGTTTTGCCACTGCGCTCGATCTAGACGATCTCCGGCCGTGATTCTTCTACTAAAGCATCGCCTGGTGAAGGAGACGACGTGCCAGAAGTTTCAGATCGAAAGGAGACAAATTGGAGGAGAAATCAGAGGAAGAAGGATCGCCACCATTGTTCACGCCTTCTTTTGCAAAATACGGCTGTGAAATACTTCACAGCCGTGCCGTATTTTCTAAAAACTCTTCTTTTTGTTGATTTTTGATTTTCTGAAATTATGGAATATTGTATTTCCTTCACCATGCTAGCTTAAATTACTCTTGGGACATGGGGGAGTAATTCACTTAATTTCCAATGACTAGATAACTGATTTTTATATATTTCGTTACTTTTAATCTTAACATGATGATTTTGCTCATGTGATAATTGTGCTTAGACTCTCTTTAAATTCATGTTATTAATTATGTTCTTATAATTTTTGCTTGAGACCGAAAGGTAATTGCTTGAGAATTTGGAACCCTAGAATTGCATGTTAGGAACCCTTCCTTAGGTTTGATCCAACTTGATCTATTCTAGTAAAATTACTGCCATGATTATAACATGATTCTATAGATCGAGTCTATTTGTCAAACGTGGAGATCTTGCATGAAAGTGAGGATCGGAACGTTGGAGATCTATGAGTAAAACTAGTGTTGAGGCTTGGATGCACGAAAGTGATCCTTGAGTTTCCGCTAGAGATTGTCAACCTAGAATTTGAATGCACGAAAGTGATCCTTGAGTTCATAGATTGATAATTTGCTTATCTTCAGCGTTGGGACAAATCTTGCGCGAAAGCGAAGATAAATCCCTGCATGATTGTTTGCATGAGAGTGAAACAATCTTTTATTAGGTAAATCGTATCTTCATCATGATAAAATTAAACCGACAAAATCCTTATTCATATCTAGTCATAAGAGTTAAGTGAACGAAACCCTAGTCCCAGCTTTCTCTCTGACATTTTTCTTTTGTGTGTTTGCGATATTTGCTTAACTTTCATTTGATTGCCTAGATAGCGAAAAATCAATTATTTAGTACTTGACAACGTAGGTCCCTGTGGATTCGATACTTTCTTTATTACTTCGTGTACCCGTGTACTTGCGGGATCACAGCAAGTTTTTGGCGCCGTTACCAAGGATTAGTCCAAGGTACACGCGTGTCATACTTGTAGTGTTACCTTACGGTACCACAATTTTCTGCCATAGAATCAATTCTCGCCGCCGCCCTTCATTTTCGTGCGTAGAAGCCCCCCAAACCCTTCCAAAACCTTTCCTTTTATAGTCTAATCAGTATAGAACCCATCTTGGAAGGTTTCTGGAGAGTTTTGTTCAATTCTAGTTCGGTTTAGGTTCAAATTGAGTGAGTTATGCGAAGGGGCGGAAATTTTCACCGCCCGTGATGAGTTTACCGCTTCGGCCGTAATTCTTTCTGTGTATAAAAACTCTTGCGCACAGAAATATTCACGGACAGTGAAGGATTCACGGCCTCACCCGTGAAAGTTTCTATGAACTTTTAGACTTAGCCGTTTTTCCACCCTTCGAAGCCAAAAATTATGGCCGGCCTAGTAATTACGGCCAAGGCCGTGAAAGTCGCGATCTTCACTATTTTGACTCCAAATTTGACGTATAAGCTCGTGATTTCCTCGGGAATCGTATTATGCCTTCAAATCTCCCAAAATCCATCATTTTTAGCCTTTTTACCTATATTTTCAATAAAACCAAGAAAAGTGAAGATTCTATGCAAAGTGAAGTAAAAACACTAAAAATTGCACAGAATCATTCAATTAAGCCCAAAATATAATCTAAAACATAGGCAAAAACATGGTGTAAATGTAACGCATCAGAAACCCTGGACTTAGAATTTTGCTTGTCCTTAAGCAATACTGTGATATGTATGGAGAATGTAAAGATAAAGAACACTCATTTGTTTTTGCCCCTAATAACATCCTTGGTCCACAAATTAAGCAATCAATCTTTCTAACTCAAGTAATTCAAGAAAAATCATTATAGAGATAAATTCCCAAGAGGTTACAATCCAAGAAAGATAAAATTCATAATTCATGTCATAATATTCATTCTTCACACACTAAATATCAAATACCTTCAATTTAATAAATCAATCTTACTCAATAGACAAAAAATTTATTTCAAGAATCTTGGTGATGTTAAAAATAAGATATTTTTAAAGCAATTTGGTCTTTAAACCGTCATATACCATAACATTGTTTAAAGTATACCACAGAGTGGTATAATTTAACTCATAGTCTCAATCATGAAAGTCAGCGGAGTTGTCTACTTAACCTACAGCTTTCTCTTTTTCTCCCCCTTTTTTTTTCTAAAGACTTCAACTCATGTCTTCGGTACCACTGCTAAATTTAGCAGTGCCAAGTAGAGGAGTCATTCTCTTTTTTTTTTCTGGAGAAAGCCGGTTAGTGGCATGGTATTTAAATCGTTATTGATCTTTCTGCAAGAGGGATAGATATTTATTTTTTTAAGATTTTCCCTCTATTACTTGATCGCAACAGACTTAAAGTATACCAATTAATGGTATAATATAACTCATGACTTTAGATTCCTCAACCAGAGGAGTTGGAGCAAATCTCAGTTAAATAAATATCACCAAATTCTATTCATAAAAATTTCCATCAAGCAGAAATAGATAAATTAAACTTCATGTAACAAGATACTATGCACGTGTCGTATGAACATATGACAATCCACAAATGCATTTTATCAATACCAAAATTGAATTTACTCAACAATCTAAGTCTATATGAAATTTCAAAAATTCCCTAAGTCATCAAATTAATTACTCAAAATGTTTCCTAAGTTCAAAACCAAGGGTAAAACAAATTTGATAATTCCTTAACAATCATAAACATTCAAAATTCATATCTATAAAGCTTTGAAGGAAAAACAATATATGAAGGACACCCTAGACTTAAGTTATTGCATATACATGGACATTAAAATCAATGAATGATAGATTTTTAAAAAAAAATTGCAAGAGTTCCCCTTAATATATGAGCGAAGTCCTGTGCAGTTACATCAAAAGATGAAAACATGACACCGAAAAATCTAGAAACTATATCACATTAAAGGTAATCATATTTTACAATGTAAACAAGTTTCAAATATTAAATACCGTCATGTTTCACAATTGAAATCACATTTTACCGTACTCATAAAGAAAATGTCATCATCACGGTCGGTACATGATTCACGGCTACACCCGTGATGGTCTCGTTAATCACTTTTCTCTCATATAAAAATTCTCTAAAAATTCCTACAAATAAAACAACTTATCAGAAGATTTTCCATCAATAAAAATTCATCAATACATGCTGCAAAAATTCCTAAAAATTTAAATAAAAAAAAAACTAAAACTAAGAATCACAAAAGTCAGAAATTTGGGTTGCCTCCCAAAAAGCGCTTGTTTAAGCTCATTAGCTTGACCACAGCTTCATGTCATGGTGGAGTTGGTGAATCTGTGCCATAGTAGAGAGCATGTAATCTCCTTCTTTTCCTTCGTCTCAAAAGTGTGCCCACCAAAGTATGTATCCAGTGAAATGGGTGGATCAATGTTGCAGTGTTCAGTACATGCATACAAAAACAAGAGTTAAAATCATGCAAAGAATAATCAATAATTTTCCTATATTTATCCAAAAGTAATATCATGCATTCTTCTTTTAGATTTACATTAGCAACTAGAAGAGGATTAGAATTAGAATCAAAAACTTCATACCTTGGATCGATCAAGAAGTTTTCAAATTTTATTTTTGGTTTTTCTCTTACCTCAATGCCAATGTGATCAATAATCTCATGTGTTATCATCTTTTGGGTACCTGTGGTAGCATTTGAATCAAATGATATTTCAATCATCTCATCATCATTATCCTCAATATCTTCTATAATGCAAATCCCTAATGATTTTTCCTATAGAAAAGGGATTGATGGTTCATATGGAGGTGGTGGTGTAATATGCTCAGAATCCTCTTCCTTATCTTTTTTCTCAATTTTTTTCTCTTCAATGGTGGCAGTGTAATACAAAAATGAAGGGACGTATTCCATCCTAATACTATCAAATTCATCCCTATCTATCTCATTAGTTCTTATATGAGGATCCATAAATTCATTATCCTGCTTCTCATAAGACTCAAAAAGTTTAAATTTTTCATCAAATGTGTCCCAAGTATTTGTGTTGCATGGCACTTCATTACGTGAGAGGGGACTAGATGGCTGGTAAAGTGTTGAGGAAGGTAAATTACAATCATCAAAATTTTCAAAATCATCAAAATTTAAAAAAGGTAAATCATAATCGGGAGTCATGACTAATGATTGTTCGAACTCTACAAAATTCTCAGATTTATCCTGGATTCTATCCTCTATGTCATTTTTATTAGTGCCATAAATCATACTATGAATATCCTCACTTTGTTTGTTCACAACAGCTAAAAGATTTTCAAGCATGGCTTCTAAGTTGGAATTTTGAGGTTCACTAAAGTTTGATTGTGAAATAAAAGCTGGGTCATTCTAGTAAAAATAGTTTTGATGATCCTCCCAACTTTGATTATAGGTACTAGGGCATAAGTTAAAGCATGGAGGAATCCCTACTTGACATTCATTGAAATGATGCCCATGAGAACCACAAATATCACAAATAACAGAATATTGCATTCTTAAATATTCAGTGTGTTGAGAAAAAGAATTTAACCTTGCTGCAAGTGATTGTAATGAATCCGTACCATATTCTCTTGTCTGCATCGTCGGTGGCACATACGTCTGTCCTGACCATTGACATTGATTAAACATCATTTTTCAGTTTATGCAATAAAATTCAAAAATATATAATGTAGAATAGGAAATATAAAATATGTAGACAAGTGATTTTTGAGTTATCCTATTCATACAACGTGTTAATCCAAAAAGAGGAAAATAAAATAAACTAACTATATAAAAAAATGTGAAAAACAAATAAAACAAAAAAAAATGAAAACAAAAACAAATAAATAAAAATAAAAACAAAAACAAAAACAAAAATAAATAAATAAAAAAATGTCTAGTTTATAAATCTCATGATTAAATCGATATTAACTGGCCTGATCCCCAGCAATGATGCCAAAAACTTGATACGATCCGCAAGTGTATGGATTTATCGAAGTAATAAAAAGATTATCATTCCCAACGAGGATCTGGCGGTCAAGTAACGATTACACGATCGATCTATATCTAGACGATTCAAAGTGTAGTTTTTTTGTTTTGGAAACTTCTAATGCAAGAAAACAAAAAGATGGTTTTAGGGTTTTGGCTAAAAATCAATTCAGATAAAATCAGGATCTAGGGTTTCACCACGCTGATGATTATGAATTTAATAAAAATAAACCTTTTGACAAAAAATTAAAGCGTTAAAAGGGATTTTTCCTATGGTACAGATTACCTCCTCTCGAAGCGTAATCTGGTATCTATTTACATTAATTCCCTACTCTCGTGACAATTAACATAAATAGACCCATTAAGTTCTGTGAAAAACCATGTTAATCTTTCAAACAAATACAAACTACTCTCGTGATTGGATTCGTAGGTTTGAAAAGAATAGATATGATATTGCGATTCACCTCTCGATCCTTCTCGCAACGTCTAAGATGTAAAATTACGTGGCTAAGGTAAATTACAGAATAACATAATTCTAATCAAATCAAATCTATAAAATTCATGTAAAAGATTTAAAACAATATATTTAATCCATGAATCGTCAACGGGCTATTCCCTAAATCCCAAAAATATGGTTTACACGTTCATGTTCATAACAAACAACATGTTCATTGATGAAAATCGCATGGAAATTCAATAAAAATACAAGAAATCGCTAGACAAGATACTAGAAAGGCTTCCCTTCAATCTGGAGATGAAGATCAACCCTCTAATTCTTCCTTTGCGCGGTTTTCCTGTTCGTTTTCTGCCCTAGAATCAATTCTCGCCGTCGCCACTGCTTCCCTTCATTTTTGTGTGTAGAAGCCCCCCAAATCCTTCCAAAACCTTTCCTTTTATAGTCTAATCAGTATAGAACCCATCTAGGAAGGTTTATGGAGAGTTTGGTTCAATTCTGGTTCGGTTTGGGTTCGAATCGAGTGAGTTATGCGAAGGGGCGGAAACTTTCACCGCCCGTGATGAGTTTACGGCTTCGGCCGTAATTCTTTCTGTGTATAAAAACTCTTGTGCACAGAAATATTCACGGACCGTGAAGGATTCACGGCCTCACCTATGAAAGTTTCTGTGGACTTTTAGACTTAGCCGTTTTTTCGCCCTTCGAAGCCAAAAATTACGGCCGGCCTAGTAATTACGGCCAAGGCCGTGAAAGTCGCGATCTTCACTATTTTGACTCCAAATTTGACGTGTAAGCTCGTGATTTCCTCGGGAATCGTATTATAGCTTCAAATCTCCCAAAATCCATTATTTTTTAGCCTTTTTACCTACATTTTCAAAAAACTAAGAAAAGTGAAGATTCTATGCAAAGTGAAGTAAAAACACTAAAAATTGCATAGAATCATTCAATTAAGCCCAAAATATGATCTAAAACATAGGCAAAAATATGGTGTAAATGCAACGCATCACTTAGCATCCTCAGAATCCTCCTCCTCATCAGCTTCTCTGTGCTATGATGATGGTCCTAGGAGGTGCTGCCGCAATAACTCTTCTATCACGCACAATGAATTAAAAGTCTTCCTCTGGCCCTACTCCAAATGCGATATGTTGTTGCGCATCCTCCACTGCTCAACTCGCATATGATATAACGCTATCTCAATCGAAGCTAATATAGAAGGTCCAGTAGATGTGGATGGTCCAGCAGCGGTGGATGACTCAACTGGAGGAGTAGTCGGTGAAGATCTCAGCAGCGATGTGGGAGGAGTTGCCTCTCTAGGACCTCCCCCACTCTCTGTGGGATCTACGATCCAATTCTGCTGCACACGTATCATAGTGCGATTCATATTTGGCAGTCTCATGGTGGCCTCTGAGTTTCTAAAGTTAACATGACACGAGTTTCCAATCCTTGTGATTATCTTAATAGCAATGCAAGCAACCAAATCCATCCTAGAATTCCCTTTACTCTCTTTCAACCCTGAAGGGTCGATACCAAGGGCTAAGGCTATGGTGGTAACTAGGCTACACATCACAAGTACTCCCGTCCTAGCCTTCGCTACCTTCTAAACTTGCTTCATTAGATGAAATGTGGTATTGACGTGGAAGCCCCTCGGCATAGACCATAAAAAGAACAACTTTGGCACTAGGACCATCCCATCGCTCTCCGCCCATCCAAAAATAGTGTGTGCAAGAATTCAGTGAGTATAACGGATGGCATGGCATGAAAGATAAGTCACTCAGGAAGTCCTAGGGTCAAAGTGTGACTCCCCTGAGATTTGCTACCAGAATGCCCTGTTTGTATACTCAAAAGGGCAGTGATGTGTCACATCCTCTAGGAATCCAAATATGTGGCTAATCTGATCAAGGGTCAGAACATGCTCCCAGTTCTCCAACTTGAATGAGATGCATCTTGGATCCGAGTCATCATAATTATGCATTATGATCTACATAGAGCTGAAAAACTCGTATGTGAGCTGAGTGTGGGATGCCTCATATGAAAGAAGTCCTACTACCCTATGTTCAAGAACATCCACTGGATGCCCTCGTACAATCCTAGGGTCTAAAGTGTCTGCTCATCCAAGTATCTAGTGTTGACAGCTCCTCTAGCCATCAAAGCTCTGTATACCTTCTCCTGCTCTTTGTTCCTATATCGAACCTATCATGGGCATGTAACAGAGACAACAGGTGGAGAACATGTCCATCTCCTCTCAATAGTGGCCAACTCTAGCGCTGGTGAAGATGGTGGTAAAGGGATTGGTGAAGGTAAAGTAACCTCAGGAGAATGCTATGATGGTGCTGATGGTACAACTGTAGGTATCTCAGATGGTGAGGTACTGATGGAATGATCTCTAGTGTCTCAGGCAGCTTTGATACATCTGTTGGTAAGTCCGAAGGAATGTCTGGTGGAAAAATCAGTAGAAGCCTCAGCTAGCTCAGGTGAATCTAGTAAGATTATTTAAGGGAAAATCAGTAGCAGCCTCAGTTGGCTCAAGTGGAATATCAGCAAAAGCCTCAGCTAGTCCCTCGGTAGGAATATCAGCACCCTGCTCAACCTCCATGTTTTGTAAATCAGTATGAATGTCAGAGGAGCTCTGGGGGATCTCTAGAGCAATAGACTCTGGAATATCAGAGGGAGGCTCATATGGTATATCAGTAGAAACCTATTCCACTTCCATCAGTGTACAAGTACTCTGCTGCTCAATTGGCTCCGCCTCAATAGTAGTGGGAGCTCGCTCATCTGATGGTACTGGTGGTGGAGCCTCGGTCGAGTGATCAGTCGGTGGCAAAATATTGGACTTGGGGCCCTGCGGAGCTGCTGTCTCGTTAGTGGTACGTCGTGGTGTCGATTTTTGGGTGGAATGAGCAGCAGCGATGACAATGCGTGTTCTTCAGCTCAGCCTGAGTTCCTTCACAAAATGCGGAAGGAGAATTGCTCGAATGAGATCACTGGAGGTAGAGAAAGGCAGGAGGAATAGATTCATCGCCTGAGAGGAGAGATTTCTGGCGGAGGTTGAAGTTCACGAGTGAGGGAGTGAACCTTGCTTAAGAAATGAATTCCAACTCTCTTCGTGTGATCCTTGCTTAAGAGATCAACAAAAGTGAGTTTTCTGCCCTAGCGATTGCCTCCGCCAAAATTCATCAAAAAAAGTTCTTTTAATTCAATTCAAAATCTTCCTGTTTATAGTTTAATCCCTCTGGAACCCTTTTAGGAAGGTTCTCCTGAGATTTCACCCCAATTCGACACGATTCAAGGCTGAATCAAGTAAAAACGAGAGTTTAGCGGCAATATTCACAGCCAGTGAGTAGGGGTGAGCATTCGGGGTCGGTAAAATCGGTTTTTACCGATTACCAAAAAGTTCGGCAAATTCGGTTTGGTTAAAAATATTTCAGTTTCGGTAACGGTAATTAGTTTAGTGAAAATCGGTATTCGGTTCAGTTTTTAGAGTTCGGTTCGGTAAAAAACCAAATTTACCGATACTAAGTATTAAATTAATAAGTTCGGTAAATTCAGTAAATTCGGTTCAGTAAATCACCCAATTTACCGATATAAATATAAATTATTAAATTTTATTTGATAAATATATAAAAATAAAAATATTATTATATTTATATAGATAAAATATTTTAAATTGGTAAATCGGTAATTTACCGAATTTACCAAAATTTTTTTGATAAATTCGGTTCGGTAAGAAATCGGTTTTTTTTAAAATTCGGTTCGGTTTCGGTTTTAAAAATTTCGGTAAAATAGAATTCGTAAATTCGGTTCGGTAAAAACCGAATGCTCACCCCTACCAGTGAGTGAACTCATGGGCGTATTTGTGAACATCTCGGTACATGAACGTCTCGGCATACAAGTCTGCTTTTGTCGTATGAGTCTTCTTCTTGTGCAGCGACATAATCACGGCTCATGAGTGGACTCACGGGCATATTTGTGAACATCTCGCACCTATCTCTATTTTGCTTCAAAATTAACATACAACCTCATCTTTTCATTAGGAATTGCTCCATGATGTCAAAATTTGTTAAATCCTTCATTTTGAGCAAAAATATATGCATTTGCACAATAACCAAGAAATATGAAGATTCTATACAATATGAGAGAAAAATATCATAAAATGGTATAAAATCCTATAATTAAGCACAAATAAACATGTAAAATATAGAAAAAATAATATATAAACAAATTCATCACATGGGCGTGATGAAAATTTGCTAAATCCACATAACACTTCACTAGGAGGCCGTGATGAGATTCATGATCGTGATCGGCCGTCATAGGCATGCCGTGATGAGGTTCATGGCCATGATGGCTTTTAATTTTTTCTCCAAACTCCATGAAAGGCTTCATGACTAGGCCATGATGATGTTCATGGCCGTGATGAGAAAAAAATTTTATGGGGGAAAGGTCTTCTGGTGCATCACTTAGGGAGTATAGCTAACCATGCCTATGCTTATTAGGTTGTTAGCCCAATGAAGTGATCCAACCTCTTTATGTGCCCCTCTTACTGAAGCCATGCGCCAATGGTGCCTTCTACTTCAGCCCTTAAGCCCAATGAGCTCTATCTAGAGCTTATTCATGCTCTAGGCCTCCTACACAAGACTTATATGCACTTGAGGCCCTATAGCTTGCCCCTTATTGGACCGGAGACTAATTAGCTTCTCTAGATCATTGGAATGGGTGTCTAGCCCGATTCTTCTTACATATTGAATCATATGAATAGTCTATTCATCCTCCTCTAATCTATCATGTCTAATTATCAAAATGGACTCGAATTAATCCATAATTCAATCCAAGGCTCCCAGATCTGTAGTGATCTCCAAGTGTATGTGTTTGTAACCCTGTAGATTCCATATTATGTTGGTAATGATGAACCAAATAGATCATCACAAGTAATGAGTGACATCTAGTAATATATCACTTCTACCCAAGCTATAGGATGACAATACAATCCCTTTGTCTTCTGATAATTCTAAACTGGACAAGTGCTATTCCAATCATATGTGGTGACTCAAGTAGGAAATATAATCTCTTGGGTATAGCCATACACTCGTAGTCAATCACCCACGGAGGGGATCCTTGGATTATCAAACTCTCTTTAGAAGGAAAGGACAAAATTTCTGTTGATCACTTGTACTTCACATATGACTTATGACGTATTCAATAACAATCGTTATGACTCCCCAGTTCTGTAGATGCATTAGGTTATATCAACGTACATCACTTATCTTATATAAGTACTAATGACCTCAAGTCTAAAGACTAAATCACCTTCTGTCACTTATGAACTTGACTTGTGACACCCAAGTTATAGTTTCATGGTAGATCGATCTAGTACATCTTGTTTAATGTACCTATGTGTCTGCATTGATGCCTAGCATACAACCAGCCCACATACTAATCTCACATGTACCAAGGCCAACAAGATACTTTGGCTAAGGACTCAGTTATGAGATTGAACAATATCAATCTCTTAGGACATTATCATATTATGCAATACATCAACGCAGGTATGGCGATCAACATGATAATGAAAATTACCTTTATGAATTTACATAATACAATTGGTCTTTAGGACATATACACTAACACAATCAACTAAGTATTATAAGGAACTTTAGCTAAATTTGATTCAAAATATACATAAGCACTAAGCTTACCTTTCCTTTCAAACCAAGCCTTACATTTTGAACAATCCTTTTGGAAATGTTCAATCTTTCTATAGGAATGACATTTGTTTCCATATGGTTTTCCTTCTTGTGGATTTGAGAAGAAGAGACTTCATTAATTTTCAGGGGTCTCTTTCATTTCTTATCATATTTCTTACTAGCCTTCTTTCTAGCTTCTTGATCATTAACATAATAGATGGAATAATTTCCTTGATTCTTAAGTCTGGTTTCCTTTTACACTAACATACTGTGCAACTCATTCATATTCCATTTATTTTTCATGGTGTTAAAGTTCATTTTGAAAGGACAATATTCAAATAATAATGAGTTTAAAATAAATTGCACAAGAAAATTTTCATCCACATCCAATCCCAATGACTTAAGTCTTGCTACGATATTTGTCATTTCAATAACATGTTCATACTATTGGTGTATATGCCCTAAGACCTACTTTTGGTCAATCTTTGTACTACTTCACTCTAATATTTATATGTCATTCTGGCGTTGTCATTATCAATGTTTGTCTACATCTGCGATTGTGTACTTACATGATAATGTCCCTGGAGATAGATTGGATCCGTGCTCAAAAGATTATCCCTAGTCGATGTACCTTAGTGGATAAGGGACAACTATGGTACTTGAAAGACTAGTTTATGCGCTGGTTAGGCACTAAGTGCTAACGCAGAAATAAGGGTATATCAGTGGTTGATCTACTGGATTGACCCGCTGTGAGGCAATGGCTTAGTGTCATGAGTTATCCTCACAAGTGATAGGAGATGCATTGATCCTTAGAATTTAGGTCATTGACTCTTCTATATGGCTAGGGACATGCTTTGATGCAACCTAACACCTTGCGGTAATTGGGAGGTTATAACGGTTATCATTGAGTATGTCACGACCCATATTAGAAGATCAATGTACAGACAAAGGATTTGCCCCTTCCTAATGGAAGCTTGACATCCATGGAGCTCCTCTATAGTTCTATGACTAAAATTGTATGGCCATACCCAGGTGTAGACCTGATTTAGTCATGACCATGTGATTGGGTGAAAACAAGTGATGACACACTTGTCCAATCGGATATCAGTTCGGCAAAGGGACTATAATGCATCTGTACCTAGTCGCGATGATGGGGATGTCGATGTCGATATCCATTCCAATGACCTGGGTAGCAACGATGCACTACCAGGTGCCACTCAATGCTTTGTGGTGACCTTTGGTCAGCACTGCCAGCGTCAGAGGAACCTACAGGGTCGTATACCAAGATACTCGAGTTCTCGTATTGATCAGGAAGCCTTATGATCTAGTAATTGGATAACTCGGATCTATTTAGGAGAATTCATCAGCACCAATGGGCCTGATGAGATGGAAGAATGTTATTAGAGCCAAACTTCATTTTTGGCAGGTTGACCCGTATTTGACCATAGTTGATCACATTTGGATTAGGGTCGCATTGGATTGGATCCAATGGCTTAATCAACCTATGTAATGAAGTTTGGGCTTGCTCATTACCCAATGAGGCCCAATAACAAGTTGTCATGAAGAAGTAATGGGCTAAAAGGGTATAATGGGGAGAAATCATCCCTATTGGCGCCTAAGGGGTATAATGGGGTGAAGGAGGCGCCTAATGCTTCATTAGGAAGCAATTGGCACCTAGCCCTTCAACCTTTGATGGTATGCTTGCCTCTTAGGCATGTCTTGGGCTGATATGGCTCTTGGGCAAATATGGATAGGTTGAATGAGGTTTATGGTAAAGTCTTGGAGACTTTCCTTACCTCAAACCCTAATTGTCAACCCCTTATCCTAGCCGCACACTTTTCATGATCTAATCCCTTGCCCAACCGCCTCTTGCTCCTATATTAGTGACCCCTTGCCACCCCTCTTGACGCACTTATTCCTTGGAGGCATGAGCAAACATCAAGAGGGCAACGACGACATCAAGGATTGGCGTAAGCTTCTTCCACCTTCATAACCGCAAGCCTTTCTTCCTCCTTTCCTCTTGGCGCAAGGAGAAGTTAGACTTGGCGGTTTCTCCTTCTCCTCATCTTCTTCTTTGGCGCATGAACCTTGGAGGTGGCGCAAGTCTTGAAGAAGGAGAACAAAGGCTTGGATCTTCTTCCCGAGGCTAGCACCGGGCGTGGAAGAAGAGAGCTCGAGGAATCCGTGTGTGTGAGACTGCAAAGGGCGAACACTTGGGCGCCTACCTAGACATCAACCTCCTCGCTTGCTCTAGGTACTTTCTATCACATTGTGTCGACCCCCTCGCTTGACGATCTTCACTGGGTTTTTGGGACTGGCCTGTTTCGGGGATATTCTTCCACTGTGCAATGTAATATGTAATGTCCATCTCTGAAAAATTGTAAAATATCCCCGGGGTTTCCCAACAGTGGTATCAGAGTGACTTGTGAGCCTCGAACGATGTTTTTCATGCTCTTCTATGCTCACATGCCATGTTTTAATTTTTGCAAATTGCATATTACATGGCGCATGGTTTTTCTAAATTAGAAAAATTAAAGTTTCTTTTTCCTATCCTCTTTGTCAATCTCTTTTAGATTTTTGGATTATTTTTTCTGATTGATTTAAGATCAAAGGCGCGGGTAGTTTTGTCAAGTAGGATGGACATTGTGTCTTCGGACTAGTCGAGTCTCTTGATCTGACAAAATTGCCAGCCGATAGGATCTATGAAATGATCATGAAAAATTAATCACAAATACCCAAAGGATTTGTGATAAGAAGGTGAGGAAAAGAGACTTGTTTTATGAAAAAGTAAAATTTTAGATTTTATGTTTTTCATGAGCATGTAGAATTGCATGAGTAAGTACCTTGATTGTGCATGATGTTATGATCATGAGTCAAGCCCCTTTGCATGCCTGTGATGTATCTTTGTGCGGCATGCGTGCCATCTTTTTCTTTTATTTTGTAAAATTCAAAATGAAGATTAGGGGGGTGCATCCTACATGATACTTGGCGCATGCATTCTTGGTTGCGCATCCTTGCTTGATGGCGCAACAAGCATCAAATGGTGATGGTGCAAGCTTGCTTGGTGGCGCAAGATGGCATGGCCGAGCCTTAGGGCTTGTGAGCTAGCTTTCTTGACCCTTGCAAGGTGGCAGTTTACCCTTGGAAAACCTTGGAGCCAACCTTGAAGATCAAGATAGAGGTCGGCTAGGTTAGGTCTTGTTTTGGGGCTTGAGTCCTAGGTCAAGAGTTGAACCTCCTCTGGCATGGGTCGGTTCAATGTCTTAAATAGGCTATGATCACATCATCCTTTACTGCTTTTCATATCTGCCAAGCATGCCTGTAATGTTTTATCGTTATGTTATCACTATAGAATTGCATCCCTGTAATGTTAGACATAAGATAAAACTGAGTAGATGAGACCTCAAAAACCATCAAAACAAAATATCAACTCTAGTAGCCTTCTAATGAGTAGCCCTCATCAAACTATTGATCAGTGGTGTTGTGAATTTTTTCCCACCCTCGTGGGACACACCCACTTATCCTTAGAAGGTGTGAGGTGACAATGGTTTCCCCAGTCCATTTTAACCGGGCACGGCACGCCTTCGCAAGGAAACTCGTTGACCCTGAGCATAACGATTAGGAATGGACTTAACTAGATTTTTCATATGTGCTGGGCACATGATGAAACTCTAGAGGCATCGTTGAAAGGTTAGGGTTTCATGCCATATCCAGCCTTCACTGGACGTGAAATGCCTAGACTGTCTCAACAAGCGGAGTTGCTTAGAGCAACCAGTCGGCGTGCCCACCTTAAGAAACATGGGTAACTTTGTGCATCTCATCCCACCCTCGTGGGATGCGAAGCCTCATGTGGAATAAGGATCCCATCTCACTAGGAAATCTTAAATTTCCCGATTGACTTTGTGGGTTGTCAATTCGATTAAAATAGTGGGAGACACAGTCATTTAGAATAAGTCCAGTTTAAATGACTTCGAGTAGTACTAATCTGCTGTTTCTTGGTTGTTGTAGAACAATGGCAGATGGTCACTGCGATCTACCCTAGAAAGGGATAAGTTGGTTGGATCCAACTTACTGGATTGGTATATGAACTTGAGAAATGTGCTCAAGCTCGAGAGGAAGCTCTATGTCCTTGAGCTACTTCCATGCTCGGCCTTAGCGGCTGAGAAGGATGCTTATGATAAGCATCAGGCTAATACTTTGGAGGTTGCTAATTTGATGCTAACCAACATGTCGCCTGAATTAAAAGGGGAATATGAATCTAAGAGTGCCTTTGAGATTATTTCTAATCTAAGACAGCTCTTTGATGAATTGGTTCAGCTCAACCCTCCTAAAGTAGGCCTTCAATGTGTTGAGCCGAAAGGCTTAACTAAGACATTGAAGATAAAGATGGAAAGAGTCAAGAATAACAAGTGCTACTCATGTAGAGGACCACCTCACATGATAAAGGACATGGTGCGACTTCAGAATGAGAAGAAGATAGGCAAGGCTTCGTCTTCATGCTCAGGTATTTATGTTACTGAAGTCAACCTTTCTACTTCTATATCATGGGTATTGGATACCGCATGCGGAGCTCACATTTGTATAAATATGCAGGGGCTTAAGAAGAGTAGATCGGTATGGGCTGGAGAGATTGACCTACGAGTAGGAAACGGAGCACAAGTTGCTGCTGTTGCTGTAGGAATTTTGACACTCTCCTTGCCTTCTGGACTTCAATTAGAGCTAGACAATTGCTATTATGTACCTTCATTAACCAAAAATATTATATCTATTCCTTGCTTAGCAAGGAAAGGTTTTATATTTGAAATAAAGGAGAACTCCTATTCTTTTTCATTTGCAAATATGTTTTATGGGAAGGGTACATTGTGCAATGGTTTATATGTCTTGGACATGAATAGTTCTATTTGTAATGTAAATAGTAAAAGGACCAAACTGAGTGATTCAATTGGTGCCTTCCTATGGCATTGTCGATTGGCCCATATAAATAAGAATCGCATTCAACAACTCCATGCAAATGGATTGTTAGGGAAAATGACAAAGGCACCCTTCACCAAAACTGGTGAGAGAGCGCAAGGTTTGTTGGATCTCATACATACTGATGTGTGTGGGTCATTCAATAAACAAGCCAGAGGAGGACACAGCTACTTCATTACCTTCACTGATAACTTCAGTATGTATGGTTATATCTACTTAATGAGACATAAATCTGAATCCTTTGAGAAATTCAAGGAGTCCAAAAATGAAGTAGAGAACTAGCTTGGAAGATCCATCAAAGCTCTTCGATCTGATCATAGCAGAGAGTACATGAGCGGTGAGTTCTTTGACTATCTTAGGGAGCGTGGGATCATATCCCAACTCACTCCTCCTGGAACACCTCAATGGAATGGTGTGTCTGAGAGAAGACATCGAACCTTGCTGGACATGGTTCGATCTATGATGAGTCATGCAACTCTACCACCCTCATTCTGGGTCACAGACTTGAGACAGCTTCTCTTATACTGTATAACGTTCCATCCAAGAGTGTCTCAAAAATTCCATATGAGGTATGGAGTGGGAGACGCCCTAACCTCTCTTTCATCAGGATCTGGGGATGTGAGGCTTATGTCAAACGTCAGGATTCTAGCAAGCTGAACCTAGATCTGATAAGTGTGTCTTTGTGGGGTATCCTAAGGAAACTAAAGGATACTACTTCTATGTTCCCACCGAGAACAAAGTTTTTATTGCTCGCGGTGCTGTCTTTCTAGAGAAAGAATTTCTCATGAAAGAAGTCAGTGGGAGCAAGTTTGACTTGGACGAAGTCCAAGTGCAACCACAAGACAAAGAGATGGAACCTAAGCCACCTGCACCGGTTGCTGGGCAACCTGAGGCTCAGACACAGGCCCCACGTAGGTCTGGGAGGATTCGTCGTGCACCTGAGAGGTATGGGTCGCTGCGGACCCAACACGACGGGATCTTCATCGTTGAGGATGAACCTAGAACCTATGATGAGGCGGTCAATGGACCGGACTCCGAGAGATGGCTTGAGGCCATGCGATCCGAGATGGATTCCATGTCAACTAACCAAGTCTGGGATTTGGTTGAGTTGCCTAATGGGGTAAAACCCATATGGTGTAAATGGGTCTTCAAGAAGAAGACTGACATGAATGGCAACAAATCCACGGGGTGGACTATGATGAAACTTTTTCGCCAGTTGCCATGATTAAATCCATTCGGATTATGCTTGCTATAGCTGCATATCATGATTATGAGATATGACAGATGGATGTTAAGATAGCATTCCTTAACGGAAAGTTGACAGAGGATGTGTATATGACACAACCTGATGGATTCATCCAACCTGCAAATACAAGTAAGGTCTGCAAGTTAAAGAAATCCATTTATGGATTAAACCAAGCATCTCGAAGTTGGAATCTTTGATTTGATGAAGCTGTGAGAGACTATGTCTTTATCAAAAGTGAAGATGACGTTTGTGTATACAGAAAATTCAGTGGGATCTTGGTGACTTTTCTGGTCTTGTATGTCGATAACATACTGCTCATTGGAAATGACATCCTTAGTAAGTACCTACATTGATAAGGTCTTGGAAAGGTTCTATATGGAGCAATCCAAAAGAGGATACCTACCAATAAGACATGGCCTTACTCTCTCAAAGAGCCAGTGTCCCACCACACAGGCTGAGAGGGATGAAATGAGTCGAGTTCCCTATGCTTCGGCAGTACGATCGATCATGTATGTAATGTTGTGTACTAGACCAGATGTGGCTTATGCTATAAGCATAACCAGTCGATACCAATCCAATCTAGGCCTACAGCACTAGGTGGCTGTGAAGAACATCCTAAAGTATCTGAGAAGAACTAAGGATCTGTTCTTGGTCTACGGTGGACAGGAAGAGCTCAGTGTTCAGGGCTACACTGATGCGTCGTTCGAGTCTGACCCTGACGACTTTAGATCGTGCTGTTTGCTGGAAGAGCTCAGTGTTCATGGCGGCTATGTGTTCAAATTAAATGGAGGTGCTGTTTGCTGGAAAAGCTTCAAGCAGTCCACGTTAGCTGATTCTACAACAGAGGACGAGTATGTTGCTGCTTCTGAGGCAGCCAAAGAAGCTATTTGGATAAGGAAGTTAATATCTGATCTTCAGGTGGTTCCAACTGCTGTGGATCCCATTGCGCTCTGTTGTGACAACAATGGAGCCATTGCACAAGCAAAGTGATGGAGTCATAGACGCCACTGAGCAGGGCCCAACACCTCTGAAAGCTGCCTGGGAAGACTCCCCAGGACCTGAGGAGGAGTCCCCACAAATTCAGCATCAAACGGAACACTGTAGCGCCCGACACGGCCAGGCCGTGTCTGCAAACACGGCCGTGACCGTCGCCCCCGACACCGGCACACCCTTTCCTTCAGCCGTGACTAGCTCTGTAGCATCTGGTCACCCTGATCACAACTGGGCCGTGATCAACGGCACGCCCGTGACACGGTCGGGCGAAAACGCGGAAGAAAGAACGGCCAGACGCACGGCCGTGCCCCAGCCCGTGTCCGACTCGGTGCAGAAACCAGATACTGAACACGGCCATGACGACGAGCACGGTCCAGCCATGTTCAGCCCCAGAAAGCCTCAAGCAGTGATTCTCCACCCCGCTCATCGCTCACAACGTTCTTCACGCTCCCCGGCCCGTTTTGTGGGTGTGACGAGTCCTTCTGCCGCCACCACCTGCAGCTGTGATTATCCTCGCACCTCTCCGAAGCACTCTTTGGAAAGGTCAGCAAGTTCGAGTTGACTACAATCTCAATCCATTATTGAGGTTAATTGTCAAAGGGTGTGTCCCTCCAATTGTCAAAGGGTGTGTCCCTTCAACTGCCAAAGGATGTGTCCCTTCTTGATCTATAAAAAAGGGCGGAGGGTTATGTGTTTTAGTTAGTTCTTGTTGTAGTTTGCGCCTTCCCCTTGCAAGGCCTTAGGTCCAGCAAAACTCCGAGGATCTCGCCTAGAGTTCCCTCGACTCCTCTTTGTACATTTCTCTGAGGATCTTGCCTAGAGTTCCCTCGAATCCCCTTTGTACATTTCTCCGAGGAGCTCGCCTAGAGTTTCCTCGACTCCTCTTTGTATGTTTCTTTCAGCTTTCAATCAAAACATCCGGCGAATCCCGCTTGGGAGCTGGGTCCTTTGCGTTTTCATCTTGCTGCGTTTGCGTCTTGGACGAGTAAGCTTGGGCAGTTGCCATAGCATCGTGAAGGGTGTGCGCGTGTGCTTGCAAAAGACATTGGTTTTCGCGATCGAGGTGAGTACTTTTCATTATAGTTCCGATCTGTGGTTTCTTATCACTCCGAGTGTTGCTCAAGATACATCTTGCACTATTTTCCATCGATTTTCTCCGCGGGTTTTCATCGATCACACGCATTTTCTCTTCCCTCATCTCAAGACCCTCTCCTGGATTTCCGCATCATAGTTCCCCCACCATAGAGTATTGCTCTAAGGAAACCTACCTATACATCCGCTGCGTCACAAAGGAACAACGGTCTCATCAAAGGTCCAAACACATACTCAGGAGATTTCACCTGATCAGAGAGATTATTGATCGAGGTGATGTCAAGATTAGCAGAGTTGATACAGAGAATAATCTAGCAGATCCACTAACCAAGGCTTTGGCGCAGCAGAAGCATGATGGTCACGCCAGGGACATGGGGTTGAGAGTCCTCAACCTCTAGGTCTAAGTGCAAGTGGGAGATTGTTGGTGTATATGCCCTAAGACCTACTTTTGGTCAATCTTTGTACTACTTCACTCTGATATTTATATGTCATTCTGGCAATGTCATTATCAAAGTTTGTCTACATCTGCGATTGTGTACTTACATGATAATGTCCCTGGAGACAGATTGGATTTGTGCTCAAAAGATTATCCCCAGTCGATGTACCTTAGTGGATAAGGGATAGCTATGGTACTTGAAAGACTGGTTTATGTGCTGGTTAGGCACTAGGTGCTAACACAGACATAGGGGTATATCAGTGGTTGATCTACTGGATTGACCCGCTATGAGGCAATGGCTTAGTGTCATGAGTTATCCTCACAAGTGATAGGAGATACATTGATCCTTAGACTTGAGGTCATTGACTCTTCTATATGGCTAGGGACATGCTTTGATGCAACCTAACACCTTGCCGTAATTGGGAGGTTATAACGGTTGTCATTGAGTATGTCACGACCCATATTAGAAGATCAATGTACAAACAAAGGATTTGCCCCTTCCTAATGGAAGCTTGATATCCATGGAGCTCCTCTATAGTTCTATGACTGAAAGTGTATGGCTATACCCAGGTGTAGACCTGATTTAGTCATGACCATGTGATTGGGTGAAAACAAGTGATGACACACTTGTCCAATCGGATATCAGTTCGGCAAAGGGACTATAATGCATCTGTACCTAGTCGCGATGATGGGGATGTCGATGTCGATATCCATTCCAATGACCTGGGTAGCAACGATGCACTACCAGGTGCCACTCAATGCTTTGTGGTGACCTTTGGTCAGCACTGCCAGCGTCAGAGGAACCTACAGGGTTGCACACTAAGATACTCGAGTTCTCGTATTGATCAGGAAGCCTTATGATCTAGTTATTGGATAACTCGGATCTATTTAGGAGAATTCATCAGCGCCAATGAGCTTGATGAGATGGAAGAATGTTATTGGAGCCAAACTTCATTTTTGGCAGGTTGACCCGTATTTGACCATAGTTGGTCATATTTGGATTAGGGTTGCATTGGATTGGATCCAATGGCTTAATCAACCTATGTAATGAAGTTTGGGCTTGCTCATTACCCAATGAGGCCCAATAACAAGTTGTCATGAAGAAGTAATGGGCTAAAAGGGTATAATGGGGAGAAATCATCCCTATTGGCGCCTAAGGGGTATAATGGGGTGAAGGAGGCGCCTAATGCTACATTAGGAAGCAATTGGCGCCTAGCCCTTCAACCTTTGATGGTATGCTTGCCTTTAGGTATGTCTTGGGCTGATATGACTCTTGGGCAAATATGGATAGGTTGAATGAGGTTTATGGTAAAGTATTGGAGACTTTCCTTACCTCAAACCCTAATTTCAACCCCTTATCCTAGCCGCACACTTTTCATGATCTAAGCCCTTGCCCAACTGCCTCTTGCTCCTATATTAGTGACCCCTTTCCGCCCCTCTTGATGCACTTATTCCTTAGAGGCATGAGCAAACATCAAGAGGGCAAGGGCGACATCAAGGATTGGCGCAAGCTTCTTCCACCTTCATAACTGCAAGCCTTTCTTCCTCCTTTCCTCTTGGCGCAAAGAGAAGTTAGACTTGGTGGTTTCTCCTTCTCCTCATCTTCTTCTTTGGCGCATGAACCTTGGAGGTGGCGCAAGTCTTGAAGAAAGAGAACAAATGCTTGGATCTTCTTCCCGAGGCTAGCACCGGGAGTGGAAGAAGAGAGCTCGAGGAATCCGTGTGTGTGAGACTGCAGAGGGTGAACACTTGGGCGCCTACCTCGACATCAACCTCCTCACTTGCTCTAGGTACTTTCTATCACATCGTGTCGCCCCCCTCGCTTGACGATCTTCACTGGGTTTTTGGGACTGGCCTGTTTCAGGGATATTCTTCCACTGTGCAATGTAATATGTAATGTCCATCTCTGAAAAATTTTAAAATATCCCTGGGGTTTCCCAACACATACATAATACATGAACCATCAAATTCCATAGTAGTTAAAGTACTCATTAGATCCCATCAAGAGACTTATAAGTAGTTTGGGAGCGCTCTTTCATAAATTTCATCATTTCTTTAGCATTTTAATCTTAGGAAGAGTATGCTCTTCGCATGTACATGAGACTCAACATGTTTGATCTTTCCCAATTTTTATAGTGTCCTTTCTCTTCTTTAATGCTTAAAGCATTAATAACATATGGGTTCTACTCGGAGAGCTAAATATAAATCCATTATCGTAAGGTAAAATTGGATTTGCTCACTTATATATATATATATATATATATATATATATATATATATATATATATATGTTCACCTTTGGGTAATCCATCAATATATCATACTCTATATAATGATGCTAATAAACTTTACTTGATTTGGCAATAATGCAATAATGCATGAATTAACAATAAACATTTGTTTTTACCTCACATCTTCACCACTTTTATTTTACAATATACAAAAGCTATGAATCGAATTGTTTTAATATCAATCATCAAATTGTTTAAAAAAAATTAATGGTTGAATAGGAAATTTGACCAAAATAGTAATCTGTGTTATTGCAAGTAAACACTAACAATATCAAAGGTATATGAGCTCATTAGGCTAAAAGTCAACATAAACTTGCTTAGTGACTATACAACTTAGGTTAGCATCAATAGAGATGTCATAGTTGGCCATCTTAGCTTAGTTGGATAGGTATTAATGCTTAGTTATGAAGCTATGAAAGTTAGAGCGTAGCTAGCATCAAACATTCAGGTGTTGACGACAAGAATTTGGCTATGCAATATTGAGTAGGTGGTTAATGTGAGGCTCACTTGAGATGGAGCAAGGGTCATTTGCTTAAGAACACTTGCATATTGTTGCCAATTCCTTCTCAAGAGCTGCTATTGAGTAACTAGAGCTCTAATTGGGTAGGTGAACTATCTAGTTGGTGTTGATCAAAGTGAGGATTGCTAGGAGATTACATGAAATATTTTGTCAATCTTTATATGGATATGGAAACCTGATGCCAAAGTGACGCCTATTCACTCAAGTACTATTTCCTACTCTAAAAGAGGTTGTTGCTTAAGTAATAGCATGAATGCCAGAACAATAGAGTAGACTTATTGGGTCAAGTCAAATGAGATTGATATTAATGATGTTGAGTTCGGGAGGTGTTATAGTCCGCAAGTGTACGGATACTCGAAGTAATATTTAAGATATCGAACCACAGAGACCTCGTTGTTAAGTACTGACTAATTGAGTTTTCACTAGCTAAGCGAATTGAGAATCGTGAAAATAGCGATCGAACGGTGATTGGAGAAAATCAAAATGAGAGAATCGAGACTATGGGTTCATTCATCTTAATATTTATGACTAGATATGATTAAAGATTCATCAATCTATTTTTGTTATGGTCAAGATATAATTCACTTGATAAACAAACTAACTCACTCTCGTGCAGTTAATTTACAAAGAACGATCCTCACTCTCGTGCAAGATCAATTCAATGCTAAATATAAGTGAACTTTGGTTAAAGAGATTAAGAATCACTCTCGTGTATTCCATCTCAATACCAAGATCTCAAGCGAAACTAAGCACTCTCGCACCTTAGTTTCACAGGTTTTACTTAAGGCTTTCTAACAATCTAACATCTATCTCTAGCATGTTTTCATATCTGAAACAACAATAATTTCTAGGTCATAACATCAACAAGAAATAAACTTCTAAAACCTAAAGATAAGAGCACAACCAATCTCTCGTGAAGGGTTCTTATTATAGATTCTAGGGTTCCAAGTCCTATGATATCATCTTCTCAGTCCATAGCATAAAACTCCAAAACATGTTAATGCATGACGCTAAAAATGATTAAAGGCATAAATCACTTAAGTAAAATAACCATAGCAAAATATATTGATGAAAGAAAAGTTATATAGTCATTGATATATCAAGAGAATAACACCCTCATGTCCCAAGAGGAAATTAAGCTAGCATGATGGAAGATACACAGCAAAACATAGTTTTTGAATGATTAGAGACAGTAAAGAAGGGGTAAGAATTACAAAACAGGGTTGCAACCCGAAATTGCTTTCACAGTCGCGATGAACAGTGTCGCAAGTGTGTTTTTGCTTTGTTTCTCCTTCGATCGGTCTCCTCTCACTCTGAAACTTCGGTGGCGCGTTCTTCTTCCTCAGGCAAAGCTTCCTTTCAAAAATTGTGGCCGGAGATGGTCTATGCAGTGAACGGCGACGAACCCTAGTGCGGCGGCAATTTATTCAAATTCTCTCTAAGTCGTGGATAAAAATTGTTCCTTTTGCTTTGCAACTCTCCGCCTTCTTATCCTGAATCTTCCCCTTTTTCCGGATCTTCAATTGGTGCCCTAAGTTTCGAGAAATCGTGTTTTTAATTTTGCGGCGAAAAACTCAGAATTCTGGGTTTCAAAATACGGTACCGTATCCGGATTACGGCAGTGTCGTATTTTCCTTCTGTAAGTTCTGAGCAGCAAATACGGTACCGTGTCAATGTCGCCCAATTATATGGCAGTGCCATATTCTTGCTGAAGTCTTCTGGTCAGAATTGCCACAAAATACGGTACCATGTACCTTCATATGGCAGTGTCGTATTCTTGTCAAACCTTTCTGGTCGAAAATGCTGAATAATACAGCACCGTGTAGTTCCATACGTTAGTGTCGTATTTCACCCAAGTCTTCTGGTTGGTGTCTGATGCAAAATACGGTACCGTGTGATTCATGCCCAAAAATACGGTAGTGCCGTATTTTTGCTAGAAGGTTATTTTGACTTGAAATTTGTTGTGTAAACTCCTCTTGATGTTTAGAACTCGTTCATGCATTGATATTGCTCGAAAACCAGTGATAATGATGCCCTTTTACCTGAAATTGGTCAAATCCAAAGATTGTGTAGATTCCGAAGTTTTTGGTAAAAAAGGTATAAAAATAAGGCAAGAGAGTAAGATTATGGTTCAAAAGACTACAAAATAAGTATGAAAAACACTATGAAATTTAGAGTCATCAAACACATAAGGCTCAACTTTGCTTGTCCTCAAGCAAAAATCAAAAAATTGATCAAAGGAGAAAACTTTCTCATGACGAATAAATTTCTAAAACACAATCACCAATGAAAATTTTCATCAACTATTTTATGGAATTTCAAATAGACATATCACCCTTTGATTTTGATCCTCGAGTTTCATTACTTAGTCAAATAAAACTTCACAACTTGTATAATAAGCAGAATATCAATCTCAAGACTTCATCTAGTTTTCAATTCATAACTATCAACTTTTGTTTACAGGATTAGGGTTTTCAAGATCTTTTTCCACTCATAACCTTTCATTTTTTATTTTTATTTTTTTTATTCATTCACATTCTCTAATTCGATTACCACCCTTTTTCTTTTTTGGTGACGAAAATAGAGTGCATCGATCACATAACCAATGCAATAGAACTCATGTCCTCTTGTTGGAAAGAATTTACCAAGGATAGCGGAGTTTATGTGAATTGATTCCTCTCATGGCATGTACCCACATAGATACATACTTTTTCTATTTATTACTTCAACCCATGTCCTTCGGTACCACTATGCTTTCCCACAGTGCCAAGTAGGGGAGTCCTTACTTTATTTGGATCAAGGAACCTTTCTTCCCAACAAATAGTAAATAGCATAAATATCAACCGAATTAATCTATCAATATCAATTCAAAAATTACACTCATATGTTGATTTTATTCAAAGAAATAACTTCTCTCTAAAATCAAACTCATCATATAATATGTTCATCCAAAACACCATTTATCAATCAATGAAAATTTTCAATAGGTAGATATGTATTAGAGAAACAAATTCATCATAATATGTAAATCATCAAGAAAAATTTCGGCATGATAACAGTTGTATTTTCTTAGATAAACAAACCACATGGGCATCAATAACAATCATCAAATATCAAATGACATACTAAACATCATATATCAATCCAAAACATCAAATATCAAACATCAACTACAACCATATCAAATAGTAAGTTTAGCAAATTATCCAAATATGTCAATACAACCAAATCGAAATCATATAGTAGTAAAAACTAAGACGTGAGAATCCGTAGCAGTAGGAGACAAGAAGTTTGCAAAGTCATCCTTTCCTACACAAGCTGAGATCAACATGAATTAGTGAACTCAAATAAGGTATGAAACTAGGAATGAGATACTCACAAAATCCTACTCATCTAATTGCGTCTCCTCCTCGTCCTCAGCCGGGGCAACAGCTATGGGATCGTGAAATGCTCCCTCACCTGCATTGTCGTAGATATCACCTCTCCTGGGGTCTTCGTAGCCAAAACGATCATAGAGGAAATTCCCCATGTCCTCTACATAGTTTCCCGACGCCTCGACATCCAAATGAATGTGACTAATTTGCTCATGTATCCTCCCTATGCCTCCCATCACCCTCTTCATACGCTGCTCCTGCCTATATAACTGTGCAGTGATAGTCTGAAACCCTGGGTCTCAGTAACTCTGCTAATCTCTCTAATCTAGGGCTGCGTGCTGTGAGGACGATCCGGCGGCCCCATGCGGTGGTGGCTCGGTGACTCTAGGTGGCGAGGAGTCAATGCCCATACCAAATGGGTCATCACCCCAAGTAGGAGGTGGTGGTGGCAATGATGTCTCCGGTGCAGGTGTAGCATAGGATATACAACTCGGCGATAGCTTCCAATTCTCGAGGTTCTGCGCTGAGGTCCGTTCGGGGTTAGGCAATTGTAACGTGGGGAGTCCAGGCTGAAAGATCAAACAATATGTGTCTCCATCACGCTGAATCATCTTCATTGCAATGCATGACTCAATATCTATTCTGGAGTTGCCTCTAGCAACCTCGATCCCATAGGGCACAATCCCTAGATGTAGTGCAATAGGAGTAAGAAAACTTCCTATCACTATAGCTCCTTCTTAGCCCTTGACACTTTACTCAGGTGTCTCATGAAAAAGAAAGCTATATCCACTGTGTAACCATGAAGCATACTCCAAAGCAAGAATAACTCAGCACGAGTGACAATACCATCGCTGTCTCCTTACCCGAATATGGTGTGCACGAGAACACGGTGGGCATATCTGATGCAGGGGTTTGATACTCTTGAGGCTCTTGCTGTTGATGCTGAAAATCTGTTGTCTAATGATATCTGGTTCCAAAAGATATGCTCAATGAATCCAATGGGTGGCTCTGTGCGTCCCTTTCGTGGGAAGTGAAATATACTCCGAATTTCCTTAAATGAGAGTCTCTTTTCCTCATTCATCATCCTAAATCTGATCTCTCGTTCAGCTGTGTGGTCCATGTATTCATCCCAACTAACTTCCAAACTACTAAGAAATTCTAGAACAACAGGTAAGTAAGTTTCAGGTGTCATCTCGAAAAACTCTCAATCCTACCTTGTCATACATCCAAAATACATCATCTTTCAGTCCAAGGAGCTCTAAAGCTCTAACATCGGTGTATTTCATTTTTACAATACGTCAAGCAAGTAGCATGTTATATCTCTGCTCTTGTTCCTCATCCCTATACATGATACCGAATGGATTCGGTGGTGGCATTGGAGATTTAGCGGGGGCTTTCCCTTTCTTCTTTGATAACATCTCCTTGGTAGGTGCCATGATATTGTGCAAGGGAAACAAATTACAACTGAAGAAAAATCGGAAGCTGAAAACGTTACCAAAGGTCGCGCGCGGCTGGGAGTAGGGCCGGTTTTCACGCTTCGAATTTGGATTTTTGGTGGAAGATTGAGCTTCGAATTCTCTTAGGGTATGATCTCCTTCCTCCCTCGAAGATCTCTGAGCCTGGAAGCAAGCCAATCGTCACTCGGACGGGAAGAATCGAAAGGGGCAAAATCACGGCGAAAAACCTTCAGCGTGCCTGAAAACGAGCTCGATCGAGCTTGAAATCATCAAGATCTTTGCTTGGAATCGGATGAAAGTTGTAGAGAGAGGTCATACGAAGGATAGGGAAGTGAGAGCTCAAAGAAAAACACAAGGTCGACGCAAAATCGTGCGAAGAAGCCCTAAGAACAGTGCGCTAAACCCTAAATACGGCACATGAACACGTGGGGTCGGATGAAAATACGATACCGTATGGAGAATACGGCAGTGTCGTATAATGGCTGCAGATTCTGTGCAGGAAAATGCAACAAATACGGCACCGTGCATTATCTCACGGTGGTGCCGTATAATGCAAAAACTCTCTATTCAAATCATTCCAAAAACACGGTACCGTGCAAATGTCCGCGGCACCGCCGTGAAATCACAAAAATTCTCTATTCAAAAATGGAAAAAAATACGGTACCGTGCTGATATCTCTCAAAAATACGGTGGTGCCGTATTCTGTAAAAACCTTCTGTGAAGAAACAACCAAAAATACGGTACCGTGCAAATGTCCACGGTACCGCTGTATTTTGCAAATAAAAGCGCAAAAAAAACTGCTAAAAATCGTAAAAAATAAGAAAAAGAAGAATTAACCCTAAACAAAGCAAATTAAGGCAGAAACAAACTAAAATCAAAATGAAAAGAAAAAATTGTTTGCTTGGGTTGCCTCCCAAGAAGCGCTAATTTAATGGTCATTAGCTTGACCCTTTCACACTTTGATTCACTTGTATTTCATCAAGTAGGTAATTCTCCTCTTCTTCAATCTGTTCTCCATGATAGTAGGTTTCAATCTCTGTCCATTAACCTTGAATACTCCTTTCTCTTCACTCCATATATCGACGGCTCCGTACGGATAAGTCTTCTTCACCTGAAAAGGCCCAGACCATCGAGACTTAAGTTTACCAGGAAAAAGTCTCAATCTAGAATTAAACAAAAGAACGAAGTCACCTGGTTGAAATTCTTTTCTGAGTATATGTCGATCATGCCATCTCTTGGTTCTTTCCTTGTAAATATTTGCAGTCTCATAAGCAGAGAGCCTAATCTCTTCAAGCTCACTCAGTTGCAATTTTCTCTTTTCACTTGCACTTTTCAAGTCAAAGTTCAATGCTCTAATCGCCCAAAATGCTTTATGCTCAAGCTCTACAGGAAGGTGACATGATTTACCATAAATTAATTGAAATGGCGACATACCTATTGGTGTTTTGAAAGCAGTCCGGTATGCCCAAAGTGCATCATCAAGCTTGAAAGCCCAGTCCTTCCTTGTTCTTGACACTGTCTTTTCCAATATCCCTTTAATCTCTCTGTTAGATATCTCCACTTGTCCACTTGTTTGGGGATGGTAAGGTGTTGCAACTCTATGATTCACCCCATATTTTCTAAGTAAAGCTGAGAATTTGTGCTCAATAAAGTAGGATCCTCTATCACTAATCACAACTCGTGGTACTCCAAAGCGTGGAAAGATAACTCTTTTAAACAATTTTACCACAACCCTATAATCATTAGTAGGAGAAGCAATGGCTTCTACCCACTTGGAAACATAATCTACCGCCACAAGTATATACTTATTACCTCCAGATGATGGGAAAGGTCTCATGAAATTAATACCCCAAACATCAAATATTTCAACTTCAAGTATTGTGGACAATGGCATCTCATTCCTTCTATTGACGTTCCCCATCCTTTGACAATTATCACAAGACATTATAAAATTCCTTGCATCCTTAAATAATGTGGGCCAATAAAATCCAGATTGTAATACCTTGAAAACTGTCTTCTTAGTACTAGCATGCCCTCCATATGATGATCCATGACACTGCGATAATATGTCTTTCATTTCTTCTTCGGGGATACATCTCCTAAATATTCCATCTGCACATCTTTTGAACATATAAGGCTCATCCCAAAAATAGTGTTTAACATCTACTAAAAATCTTTTCTTGCCTTGGTAACTCAAATCAATAGGAAATATATTAGCAACAAGATAATTCAGAATATCTGCATACCAAGGAGCCTTAATTTGTTCAACTCTCATCAGTTGTTCCTCAGGAAAGGAATCATTAATATCACCTTTTTCATCTTCTACAATCATCCTTGAAAGGTAGTCTGCAACTAAATTCTCAGTTCCTTTCTTATCTTTGATTTCCAGGTCAAATTCTTGTAGAAGCAAAATCCATCTCAATAACCGTGGCTTACTGTCCTTCTTCTGCATCAAATATTTAACTGCAACATGATCAGTATACACTACAACTTTCGAATATATCAAGTAAGATTTGAATTTGTCAAATGCAAAAACTATAGCCAAAAACTCCTTCTCGGTAGTGGTGTAATTCCTTTGTGTTTCATCTAAAGCTTTATTGGCATAAGAGATCACATAAGGATTCTTTTCCTTCCTTTGCCCTAGAACTGCTCCCACTGCAAAGTCACTGGCATCACACATAAGCTCAAAAGGTAACTCCTAGTCAGGTGGTTGCATGATGGGTGCTGATGTCAAGGCTTTCTTCAGTTCCTGAAAAGCAAACAGACATTTCTCATCAAAGCAGAATTTGGCATCTTTACAAAGTAAATCAGTCAGGGGTTTAGCAAGTTTAGAGAAGTCCCTAATGAATCTCCTGTAAAACCCTGCATGTCCCAAAAAACCTCCTGATCTCCTTGACAATGGTGGGTGGCGCCAACTTCTCAATCACTTCTATCTTGGCTTTGTCCACCTCTATCCCTCTCTCTGAAATAAGATGACCCAAAACTATTCCCTATCTAACCATAAAGTGACACTTTTCCCAATTCAAGACAAGGTTAGTCTCTTCGCATCTCTATAAAACTCGAGATAGATTAGCCAAGCAGTCATCAAAAGAGAAACCATAGACAGAAAAATCATCCATAAAAACATCTATGAAATCTTCAATAAATTTAGAAAAAATTGTCATCATACACCTTTGAAAAGTAGCAGGTGCATTGCACAAACCAAAGGGCATTCTTCTATAAGCAAAAGTACCATATGGACATGTAAAGGTGGTCTTATCCTGATCATCAGGATGAATGGGAATCTAAAAAAATCTGGAATATCCATCAAGAAAACAAAAGTAAGAGTGTTTAGCAAGTCTCTCAACCATTTAATCAATAAAAGGCAAGGGAAAATGATCTTTCCTAGTGGCAGTATTTAATTTTCTATAATCAATACACATACGCCAACTAGTGACTGTTCTAATAGGTATCAACTCATTATCTTTATTTTTCATTACAGTGACACCTCCCTTTTTAGGAACACAATGTACAGGACTTACCCACTTACTATCTGAGATAGGGTAGATAATACCTGCATCAAGCAATTTCAGTACTTCCTTCTTCACCACTTCCTTCATAGACGGGTTGAGTCTCCTCTGAAAATCTACATGTGGCTTGTGCTCATCTTCCATGTGAATCCTGTGCATACAAAAAGAATGATTAATTCCTTTCAAGTCATCAATGGTATACCCAATTACTTTTCTATGAATTCTCAACTCCTTCAAGAGTAGATCAGTTTCCCTGGCATCTAATTGAGCATCCACAATCACAGGGTAAGTAGAGTTAGGACTAAGAAATTTATATCTAAGGTTATCAGGTAAAGCTTTCAATTCAACTTTAGGAATCTTTTTACTTTCATCATCAAAAGTAGCACAATCTAAAATATCATGTTTTTCATCATCAAAATCAGAATTATCAATTGTTTCACAAGAATTTTCCAAGGAATCAGAACAAGAATCAGAAGTAGAAATATCAATAGAAGAATCATCAAATAAATAACTAATATCATAAACCGTGTCATCAATAGCATGAATAGTGCAACAAGAACTAGCATATGCAGGTTTTTTCAAAGAATTATTTAAATCAAACTCAATCTTATCATTGCCAATTCTTAAAGTAAGTTTACCGTTCCTTACATCAATAAGGGCTCCAGCAGTGGCTAAGAACGGTCTACCCAGAATAATAGGAATTTTGGCATCCTCTTTCATTTCAAGCACCACAAAATCAGCAAGTATGAAATACTTACCAACTTGGATATGAACATCCTCTAGAATACCTACTGGATATTTTATTGATCGATCGGCGAGCTGCAAAGATATTGAAGTGGGTTTAGGAGCTCCCATATCTAGTTTCCTGCACACAGATAAAGGCATAAGACTCACACTAGCTCCTAGATCACATAAGGCTCGATCGAAAGCAACATAACCAATGGAACAAGGAATAGAGAAACTACCTGGATCCTTTAATTTTGGTGGCAACTTGTTTTGAATAAGAGCCACTGCATTCTTCAGTTAGTGCCACAGTACCATAGTCCTCTATTTTTCTTTTATTGGATAAAATCTCTTTTAAAAACTTTGCATATGTAGGCATTTGAGATAATGTATCAGTAAAAGAAATATTAATGTATAACTTTTTCAGCACTTCCAAAAATTTCCCAAACTGCCTATCTAACTTAGCTTGCGCAATCCTCTGGGAAAAGGGATAGGTGTCCTATATGGTGGTGGTGAACTAGGTCTAGGTACCTCAACTTCACAAGGTAAGTCACCTTTCTATGAAGACTCATCCTCCTTAGAAGGAGAAGAATTAGGAAGGGACTGCACTTGTGTGGGTTGTGGTTCCAAAACTGGTTCATCACTAGGTATGACATCAGGCTCAACTTCTTCATCATCTAATGGTCCCCTTGGATCTTCCAACTATTTTCCACTCCTGGTTATGATGGCATTACAATGTTCCCTAGGGTTAGGTTCAGGTTTTGCAGGTAACTTCCCTGGGGTCTATAAGGTGCACTAGCCTGTTGTGCTATCTGAGTTTCTAACATCTTATTATGAGCAACAACACCATCCAACCTAGAATTTATCTGCTTAAGGGTTTCTGAAATCTCATCATTTTTGCTCATCTGCTTACCCATGAATTTCTCAAACATCTCTTCTAAACTAGATTTTTGGGGTTGACTCTGGTTTGACTGTCTCTGATTATACCCCCTATTCTCATTTTGCCCACTAGTTTGATTGTTACTCTTCCAATACAAGTTAGGATGGTTCCGCCAACCAGGATTGTAGGTATTGGAGTAAGGGTCATTAGATATACCTTGATTGTAACCCCCCACTGCATTAACTTGCTCACTCTCCTGATCAACTATAACCTTGCACTCCTTAGCATAGTGCCCATAGTTCCCATAAACTTCACAAATAGTAGAAGATACAGCAGCGGTTTGTATTTGAAAAGAATCAAAATAGTTGCATAATGAATCTACCTTTTCTGCAAGAGAACACCAACCATCACCATCGTTCTTACCATGAGAAGGCCGATAAAGCACTCCTCTCTCAGAAGCCCACTAGTTGTGATTTAGCGCCATCTCCTCAATCAAGGCATAGGCAGCATCAACAGTCTTGTTCATCAGTGCTCCCCCTGCAGCATCATCAACAGTTAAGCGTGTGTTGTAAAGCAAACCATTATAAAAAGTTTAAATTAACACCCAATCTTCTAATCCATGATGAGGGCACTTCCGTTGTAACTCATTGAAGCGCTCCCATGCTTCACTAAATGATTCACCATCTCTCTGAGCAAAGCCTGAGATTTGGTTCCTCAACTGAATCATCTTACTAGGAGGAAAATACTTCTGCAAGAAGGCATTTGACAATCGCTCCCAAGTAGTAAACGTCCCAGTTGGATGTGAATGAAGCCAAGCTTTTGCTCTGTCCCTGAGAGAAAAAGGAAACAGTCTTAGTCTAAGAGCATCGTCAGATACACCATTAATTTTCATGGTGTCACAAAATTCAAGGAAAAGAGATAAGTGTTGGTTTGGATCTTCCAAAGGAGATCCTCCAAATTGGTTCTGTTGGATCATTGACAAGAACGCTGGTTTAATCTCAAAGTTGTTTGCATCTATAGCAGACCTAGTAATGCTGGATCGAATTCCCTGTGTACTCGGGGCTGCATAGTCTCTAAGTGTTCTCCTCTCTGCCATGATGGATTCTTCTTCTCTCCCTTTTGCAAATCTCAACTTCCTGCACAATCTAAGAGTTCTATTAATTTCAGGATCAAAAGGAACTAATGGTCCTGACCTAAGATTACTGCGCATAAACAAGTAGAAAGTCAGAAAAGTTCAGAATTTGTAGAGCTTAAAAGAAAATCAGAATCTATCACAGAAAACAAAAAACAAAAACAAACAAAAACCTAGTGTAGCAATACTAACAATTATATCAATATCAACAAAACCAAGGTCCCCGGCAACGGCGCCAAAAACTTGTTGTAGTTCGCAAGTGCACGGATACTCGAAGTAATATTTAAGATATCGAACCATAGAAACCTTGTTGTTAAGTACTGACTAATTGAGTTTTCACTAGCTAAGCGAATTGAGAATCGTGAAAATAGCGATCGAACAGTGATTGGAGAAAATCAGAATGAGAGAATCGGGCTAGGGGTTCAATCATCTTAATATTTATGACTAGATATGATTAAAGATTCATCAATTTATTTTTGTTATGGTCAAGATATAATTCACTTGATAAACAAACTAACTCACTCTCGTGCAGTTAATTTATAAAGAACAATCCTCACTCTCGTGCAAGATCAATTCAATGCTAAATATAAGTGAACTTTGGTTAAAGAGATTAAGAATCACTCTCGTGCATTCCATCTCAATACTAAGATCTCAAGCGAAACTAAGCACTCTCGCACCTTAGTTCCACAGGTTTTACTTAAGGCTTTCTAACAATCTAACATCTATCTCTAGCATGTTTTCATGTCTGAAACAACAATAATTTCTAGGTCATAACATCAACAAGAAATAAACTTCTAAAACCTAAAGATAAGAGCACAACCAATCTCTCGCAAAGGGTTCTTATTATAGATTCTAGGGTTCCATCTTCTATGATATCATCTTCTCAGTCCATAGCATAAAACTCCAAAATATGTTAATGCATGTCGCTAAAAATGATATGGCACCGTGTAGTTCCATACGGTAGTGTCGTATTTCACCCAAGTCTTCTGGTTGGTGTCTGATGCAAAATACGGTACCGTGTGATTCATGCCCAAAAATACGGTAGTGTCGTATTTTTGCTAGAAGGTCCATTTTGACTTGAAATTTGTTGTGTAAACTCCTCTTGATGTTTAGAACTCGTTCATGCATTGATATTGCTCGAAAACCAGTGATAATGATGCCCTTTTACTTGAAATTGGTCAAATCTAAAGATTGTGTAGATTCCGAAGTTTTTGGTAAAAAGGTATAAAAATAAGACAAGAGAGTAAGATTATGGTTCAAAAGACTACTAAATAAGTATGAAAAACACTATGAAATTTAGAGTCATCAGGAGGCTTCATTAGAGACACTTTTAAGTCTTCTAATTAAGTTATGGTAGTAGGTGACACGTCCCACATGTGCACGGTTATGTCGAAGTAATATAAAAAGTTATCGAACCCACATAGAGCAAGGTTAAGTACCAGAAAATCTAAGTCTCAATAGCTAAGCGATTCAAAATAGGGTTTTGCAAGCAGTAAATAAGAACGAGAAATCAATCACAACGATGCAGAAGATATCTATAAGAGAGAGATCAGGACTTTGGTACCCACCACAACAATGATTCTATCTGATTTAAAACTTATTTATTACAAGAACTCATATTATTGCATAAGGAATCCTCCCTAAAGTGCAGGTTGCCCCCACTCGGTCAGTATAACCTGGTGCCTATCCAGAATGATCTCCTACTCTCGCGGTGGATCACTCTAGATAGACCCGTTAAGTTCGAATGACAATTATGTTACCCTCGAGCGAATTTTGACTACTCTCATGTCAAAAGTTCGCAACCTCTACCTAGGGAGTCCGCCGTCACGATCCTCCTCTCAGTTAGGATCGTGTTGACTACCACACGATACCACATGTCTAAAGTAATATCATGAAATAATTACATCTAAGTAAAGTATGCTCATATGAATTCAAAATAACAGAACAAGTCAAGATCGTACGATAGAAATCATCATTGGGCTTCAACCAAGTCCCAAAAAGGGTTTTACACTATAGTATTCATGTAAGGTCACATAAATCTCTCTAAAATATTAGGAAAATTACTACAAACATTTTTTAGAGGAAGGAGAGGATGAACCGAACAAGATCCCAAAAATTCGTGGAGATTTGACGCTCCAATCTCTCGAAATCGCCCCCGAAATGCTGTGTCACCTGTTCTGTTCACCCTAGCTATTTCGTGCACTGATTTCTCATCTATTAGGCAACAAGAAAGAAGTCTTTTATATCCTTTGGATTCGCCTCCCTCTTAGCTTTCCAAAATATATTTTCTTGCCTTTTTTGGATTTTTTTAGGGCTCAAAATCAAAGAAAAACCGAGTGGGTGTCGGTCTTGAAGTCGAGATCACGGGTGAACCCCATGGTGTTCACCCGGCTGTAAAGTCTACTATGAAGTTCTATCAGGTAAGAATCACTGGTGAACCCCACGGTGTTCACCTACCCATGAAGTCTTATGTACGTTTCTGCACAAGCTTCCTCCGAGAGAATCACAGGTGAACACCGCTGTCACGGGCAGGCCGTGAAGCATTCTGTGGACTTCCAGACATCCAGGCAAAGCACCGGTGAACCCCACAGTGTTGACCCGGTCGTATTTTTTAAGGAAGCTCGGATTGAGCCCAAATTTGATGTGCAGCCTCGTCTTCTCATAAGGAATCACTCCATGACTTTAGAATTTCCAAAAAAGCTCCAAAATTAGGTGATTTTTCCTAAAATTTCACAAAGACGAGAAAATGTGAAGATTCCAAAGCAAACAAGTAAATAAGCCTAAAAGGAGTATAGAAATATTAAAATTAGCCTAATTTTGAGATAGAATAATACTAGAAATTATTGTCAAATGCAAGGCATCAGTAGGCAAGGCAACAAAAATAAGTAGAAGAGAGAGTCACTTAGATGATCAAAATATTGTTGTAGGTTGCTTAAAAATTGATGCAAAATATATCAGATAGGTAATCATAAGTTTCTTATTTAGTAGCTCAACAAAGAGTGGCAAATGATGACAAAGCTAGGGGAATATAGTTGTGAGGCAACATTAGGATATAGGATACTATGCTAGCAGAAGGTGGAAGCCATATTGGTGAATGACATGAAGTGGGTTGGGAGCACTGAGTAGAGATAGTGCAAATGCTATCTAAGAGCAAGATTCGTTTAGGGGCATCCTTAAATCAAAGTATGAAAATATGCTCTAGTACTAGATGTTGTAGGAAGAGATGTGATGGGTGAAGATGCAAGTGGGACTATTAATGTGGTTGAAAGGGTTCTATAGATTGATGTGGTCAAATGTGGGATAAATGTCTTAGGCACGACCTGTGCCTAGGCAGCTTATGCACGACAATGTATCCACCGTTCAACGAATCGCAAAGAGGATCTACCACGTGCGCATCCCAAAGCACTCCACGCTCCGTCAAAAAAGGAAATTATGGCACTACCGTCGACTTCCGTTTCATCTCGTCTACTATTCCACTCCGTCTCCCATCCCACTTCGTCCCGTCCCATTGCGCTCCGTCTCCATAACCCTCCCATAATCCAACCCAACCACAGTTTATCTCTCTCCTCTTTTCTTTTCATTACCTAACTCTCATCCCACTCTTTGCAATTTCCTACTCCTGTCCCGCTCTCACAAAACCAAAGCAGAAACCCTAAACCCACCCGCTCTCGTTCCGCTCTCTCCAGCTTCCTCTTCCGTCAAGTCGAGGGCCATCGCTCCACCACCGTAACCCTCTCTGACTTCGTTCTCCGTCGAGCCGAGAGTCGTCGTTGCTTCCCGGCCAGCATTTTCGCCCCCTTTTTCATCAGTGTTGTGGTAAGAACATTTGATTTATTTCTATAGCATTATTATCTTCCTTCTTCCTTCTAACACTATAGCGTTATTATCTTCTTTCTACCGACTTTGTACTCCATCGAGCCGAGGGCCATTGCTCCTTCCTGGCCAGCATTTTCGGCCCCTTCTCTGTCTGTGCCTTAGTAAGAACATTTGATTTATTTTTATAGCATTATTATCTTCCTTCTAACACTATAGCATTATTATCTTCCATGCAACATATAACATTTAATTTGTATGAAAATTTGTCTGAAATTAGTAATGTTATGTCACGTAGAATGTCTAGTTCATAGTCAAACTTATGATTTTATTATCGAACTTCATAAATATTTTCACTTGATTTTATTGCCGAACTACATAAATATTTGTACATGAATTTTGATCGGAACTTTCATGACCCAAACTTGCATGTAGCTAGTTGAAATATTGTTACATAACTTGGTGTGACTTTCATACAATAGTACTTGATTTATATATTTTTTTCAATTTCTAATTTCCTATTATTGTTAATTGATGATATCGTCGAACTCCTTTTTATTTCGTCGAACTTGACCCAAACTTAACCCAACTTGACCCAAACCTGGGGATAATGAATGGACATTGACTTAGATACAATATCACTTAATTTATACATTTTTTCAATCTCTAATTTCCTATTGTTGTTAATTGATCATATCGTCGAACCTCTTCACATTTCATCGAACTTGACAAACTTGACCCCAAATTTAATGCAAACTTGACCCAAACATGGGGATAATGAATGGACATTGACTTGGATACAATAGTACTTAATTTATACATTTTTTGCAATATGCAATTCCCTATTTTTGTTAATTGATGATATCGTCGAACCTCTTCTCATTTTGTCAAACTTGACCCAAAGTTGACCCAAACCTGGGGATAATGAATGGACATTGACTTGGATACAATGGTACTTAATTTATACATTTTTTTTCCAATCTCTAATTCCCTATTTTTGTTAATTGATGATATCGTTGAACCTCTTCTCATTTTGTTGAACTTGACCCAAACCTAGGATAATGAATGAACATTGACTTGGATACAATAATACTTAATTTATACATTTTTTCAATCTCTAATTCCCTATTTTTGTTAATTGATTATATCGTCGAACCTCCTTCTCATTTCATCAAACTTGACCCAAACTTGGCCCAAAGTTGACCCAAACTTGGGGATAATGAATGGACATTGACTTGGATACAATAGTACTTAATTAATACATTTTTTTTCAATATCTAATTCTCTATTTTTGTTAATTGATGATATCGTTGAACCTCTTCTCATTTCGTCAAACTTGACCCAAACTTGACCCAAATTTGACCCAAACTTGACCCAAACCTGGGATAATGAATGGACATTGACTTGGATACAATAGTACTTAATTTATACATTTTTTCCAATCTATAATTCCCTGTTTTTATTTATTGATGATATCGTCGAACCTCTTCTCATTTCGTCGAACTTGACCCAAACTTGACTCAAACCTGGGATAATGAATGGATATTGACTTGGATACAATAGTGCTTAATTTATACATTTTTTCCAATCTCTAATTCCCTATTTTTGTTAATTGATGATATCGTCGAACCTCTTCTCATTTCGTCGAACTTGACCCAAACCTGGGATAATGAATGGACATTGACTTGGATATAATAGCATTTAATTTATATATTTTTTTCAATCTCTAATTTCCTATTATTGTTAATTGATGATATCATCGAACCTCCTTCTTATTTCGTCGAACTTGACCCAAACCGGGGCATAATGAATGGACATTGACTTGGATACAATATTACTTAATTTATACATTTTTTCAATCTCTAATTCCCTATTTTGTTAATTTATGATATTGTCGAACCTCTTCTCATTTCGTCAAACTTGACCCAAATTTGACCCAAACCTTGGGATAATGAATGGGCATGTTGTCATATGACTTGGATACAATAGTACTTAATTTATATATTTCTTTTCAATGTTTAATTCCCTGTTTTTGTTAAATGATGATATCATCCAACTTCTTCTCATTTTGTTGAACTTTAACCAAACTTGACCCAAACTTGGGGTTAATGAATGGATATGTTGTCATATGACTTGCATACAATAGTACTTAATGTAGACAATTTTTTCAATCTCTAATTTCGTGTTTTTTGCACATTGAGCATATCGTCGAACTTGGCCCAAACCTCACTCTAACTTGTGGATAAAGTAGTGTGTTGCAACAATGAGGAATTCTAGTTCAATTGAGAGCGATCCTCAGCCTAATATGGACGTGAAAGATAAAACTTCCACCTGGAAAGAAAAGGCTCGTATTTCTTATAGCAGATGTTCAATGAGCATATTACACTCATCCATTGGTAAAGTGTCAAGTGGATGTGATCTGAAGCAGCAATTGTTAGTGACTCCATTTGGAAGACTATTTGAGGGCCCATCTGTAAGGCTGGAAATGATGGGACTAGAGTACTTGATACCTTGTTGGAATTCGGCAAAAAGAGGATTCAATCTTAATGGGACTTTTGTTGGATTTACTGTTAGAGATGTAGCTATAATTCTTAGTTTGAAATTAGAAGGAGAGTTGTGGTTTTTATGGTGACCAGCCATCTACACTATTCCACATGACAAAATTTGGTGGCGCAACAATCAACATAAGTCTATTAGAGAAAAATATAACCAAGAAGTGGTCTGAAATTCAGGATAGTGAAAAACTCTTAAGGCTTAGTATTATATATATATATATATATATATATATATATATATATATATATATATATATATATATATATATATATATATTCTATACATTTTTATTTACACGGGCAAATTACAGTCTTCCGGTATATTTAGCAACTTATGTGGAGGATGTCAGTTTATTAAATAAATTTAATTGGGCTGAGACAGTCTACCATTATTTGGTAGAAGAATTGGATAAGAGTAAGTTGCGAGTATTGTAAGGTGTGAAGAGCATCGCTGGGCGTGGCATCCTTCTAAATGTATGATTACCCTTAACTGATTACTTTATATATATTTTTTTATGCTTGTAATTGAATCCTTTTTTGTTTGTTTATAGGTATGGTTATATAAACATTGCTACTTATGGAGAAAGGATATGGTGAGGAGTATTTACCCTGGTATATTTCGTTGGGCACAAGTAAAGGCTTCAAGGAGAAATGCATATTTTAAATATGTAAAAACCTTCAGTGCCCAAACGGTATGAATGAACTTTTTTATTGTTTACTTCCTTGTTGGCCTCTTAACCTTATTCACCTGGTTACTGATAATATATTAATATATGAACTTGAGGAAGAAGAGAGGGAGAGGGATCTTTTACATAGAGAGGATGATCCTCCCCAGATTAA
Organism: Costus lasius; assembly: GCA_027563935.2. Classification (NCBI taxonomy): domain Eukaryota; kingdom Viridiplantae; phylum Streptophyta; class Magnoliopsida; order Zingiberales; family Costaceae; genus Costus; species Costus lasius. The sequence goes on from CM050450.1 coordinate 25,036,706, forward strand.
AGGACCAATGGCAATTGTGTCATTTGATACCTGCCGCACTGTGAGTCCACAATTGCTTCTTTTATTCCGTGTATATTAGGATATGTTAATGCAGCTGCTTATTTTACTTGCAGTTGCAGGATGAAGTCCGTACCCCTAACATTGACAGGGGTGTTGGGATAGGAGAGTGTTCCAAAACTGCAGATTGGAACAACTTTCAAAACGAACTGAGGTACTTGAGAGCAAGTTAGAAGAACTTGCTGATGAAAAATCAAAGCATCTGGAGGAGAGAATAAGGCTGCAACATGAGATTGTAGTATTGAAAGAAGAAAATAAGTTACGGATCCAGCAGGTTGAAGAAGTTGAGCAGCTGGTTGAGAATAAAATCCATGAATATTGGAGGATTTCAGTATTTTGTGAGCAATTGCAGGAAGAAAATACCAAGCTACATGCAGAAATTGAAAATCTACAAGAAGGAAATAAGTAGCTGGTTGAGCAACTGCAAGAAGAAAACAAGAAGCTGCTAGCAAACATTGAGAAGATCATAGAGGAAAGGAAGATAGAAAATCAGGACTTTGTGAAGTCTATTGATAGCCTTGTAGAACAAAACCAAAAGTTGAAAGAAGAAAATGAGGCTCTTGTTAGTGAGAGTTGGGAGAATGATAGCCACTATTGTGTTCACAGTGTGGATAAAATACTTAAGTATGAAGAAGAAATTAAAGCACTGAAAGAACAAATCGCAAAGCTAGAAAAGGAGGATGAGACTGATTCAGGATCCTCTAAAGGAAAAGGAAAAAGGACTAAGCGGCCTTCACTATCACTAACTAGTTCCTATACCCAACAAGAAATGGTGAGAAAGAAGAGGAGAGTGGATATTGATGTGGAAGAATTGGAATACAAACCAGAGGAAATGAAAGAGGACATGGTAATAACTTTCCACATTTATAGCATTTCCATACTTGTCTCCTACAATATTGACGTTATTGATGATGTTTCAGTACATGAAGAGGAGAGATTACTACTGCCACGATACACTTGAAGAAGAAATGAAGAATCAGGTGGAGTTGTTTGTTGATCTAGAGATGGCAATATTTAATGAAGAGGAAAAGTGGGAATTAAAGAAACATGAAATATATGAAGTACTATTTGGAGAACTAATTGATAAATGGGTAAGTATAGTCAATCCAAACTTCTTTGTTGCCATCATCAAAGGATTGACCGAAACCTTAATGTAGGTGCTCGATGGATACGCTGCTTTACTTCATGATAGAGCAACGAGACACCCAGATCAATATAGGCAAGTCACATATATCTCTACTAGATATCTAACTTGTTATCTGGCCCTCATTTTGGAGCAGTTGGTCAGCTTCTTGAATGCTTCAACCCTAAATTTATTAAAGATACAGAGCTCTTATTGTGCCCAATATACAATTCTAATCATTGGTTCCTAGCCACAATCACCTTGAAGACAAAGGAAATTATTATATATAATTCCTTGAGTCCAAAGGCCATGGATAAAACAAAGGTCAAACATCTGGTATGACAATATTTACCATGCATTTCCAACTTCTTAATGTAGAGCTCTCATTGTGAGCACTAAATGTTTTCAATTTAATTTGCAAATGACTCTTCTGCAGCATCATTTTAAAATGAATACCAGATATATTTTGACAGATAAAGCAATTAAAGATCTTCGATGGGCTACAGATTACCCAATACAGCCTTCTGATAGTGTTGATTGTGTAGTGTACATCATGAAATTTATGGAGTGTATTTCATCCAGAAAGGCATTTGATTTTTCCCAAGCTGACATGCCTAGACTTCATGTTCAAATTAGTTTAGAATTATTCAGGGGTCAATTATGCAGTGAATGGGTGGTTTAATTATTGTTATATTATTTACCAAATACACTTAATTCTGGAGTTCTATGTAAGAATGTTCTACTTCTTGATGCACATTTGTTTGAATATAAGTATGAATTTCAAGTTGTGTGAGCAGCTAAGTTTTTCTACTTGTTAATGCATATTTGTATGAATGTTCTACTTATTGATGCACATTTGTATGAATAAGAGTATGCATAAGTTCAACAATCGCCTCTGCCGGTTCGACGATCCACAAAGCTGAATAAATTTGGGAGATTGGATAGAGGTTCGACGAAATGAAAAGGAGTTTGATGATATCATCAGATTGAATAAATGTATAAATTAAGTATTATTATATCCAAGTCAATGTCCATTCATTATCCCATGTTTGGGTCAACTTTAGGCCAAGTTTGGGTCAAGTTCGATGAAATGAGAAGGAGATTCGACAATATAATCAATTAACAAAAATAGGGAATTAGATATCGAAAAAATATATAAATTAAGTACTATTGTATCCAAGTCAATGTCCATTCATTATCCCCAGGTTTGGGTCAAATTTGGGTCAAGTTTGGGTCAAGTTCGACGAAATAAGAAGAGGTTCGATGATATCATCAATTAAGAAAAATAGGAAATTAGAGATTAAAAAATGTATAAATTAATAATAATAGGAAATTAGAGATTGAAAAAAAAGTATAAATTAAGTACTATTGTATCCAAGTCAATGTCCATTCATTATCCCTAGGTTTGGGTCAACTTTGGGCCAAGTTTGGGTCAAGTTCGACGAAATGAGAAGTAGATTCGATAATATAATCAATTAATAAAAATAGGGAATTAGAGATTAAAAAAATGTATAAATTTATTATAACATAGTAGAAATTTATTATAATATGGTAGAATTTATTATAGCATTGTAGAAAAATCCTATAACATGGTAGAAATTTATTATAACATGGTAGAAATTTATTATAACATGGTAAAAAAATTCTATAACACGGTAGAAATTTATTATAACATGGTAAAAAAATCTTATAACATGGTAGAAATTTATTATAATATGGTTGAAAAATCTTATAACATGGTAGAAAAATCCTATAACATTGTAGAAATTTATTATAACATGGTAGAAAAATCCTATAACATGGTAGAAAAATTCTATAACACCATAGAAATTTATTATAACATGGTAGAAAAATCCTATAACATGGTAGAAATTTATTATAACATTGTAGGAAAATCCTATAACATGGTAGATAAATGCTATAACATGGTAGAAATTTATTATAACATGGTAGAAAAATCCTATGACATATCCATGTCTCCTGTGCTCTCACGGGTTGGGGAAAAATGTCATAGTTCACGGGTTCAGATGGAATTGACCATACAAGCACCTAGACCATGCGGCTGACATACATATCATAGTTCACAGGTTTGCCTCCGATGCATCACAATAAAACCGACCCCATGCGCTTCTCATTCGAATCCTACACTCGGTGAAAGTCCGAGACTAGATAAACAAATCAATCTCCGATGAAGCTCCGCCCTTATAATCCGATAGCCTTTGAAGGACACTTGATGAAGTGAAGGTTCCGGCACCAAACCCGTGAAGGCTTTCAGTGGGATAATTCCACTAAAAGTGTACGCATTATGGTTGGGTGTACAGGCAAATTCTTGCGAAACGGGACGGGCTATGGCAAGCTTATAAATTCTCCAACTGGCTGGAAAGAATTCTCCCACTACGAATCCACACCGCGTCTAGTGGGATTGGAGAATATGCTTGGGTTACCGCATTGAGTGGGCATGCCTTACAACGTAGTTTTTGTGGAAATGGATAGGCTATGGTAAGCTTATGATCTAAATATTGCCAAATTGCACTGGGATTTGACAATATTTTGATTATAAGTTTGTCATAGTGTGTCCGTGTTCTCAAAAAACTTTGTTGTGAGACCTCTCTAGGGTTCACAAAATGTGTAGGCTTTGAATCCAAAGAAGTGCTATACGCTCAAATATTGTGTAATTTGTGAAGCTCCGATGTATCAACTATTTTGTGAAATAACATTCGAAGTTTCAGAATTTTGATAAATATGACACGAGTGCAATTGATTTCAACTATGGGTTCGACGATCGCCTTGTCGGGTTCAACGATCCGGCTGGCTGAATAATTTCTCAAGTCTTTTACGGGTTCGACGATCGCCTCTGCTAGTTCGACGATCCGACTGGCTTCAAAAATTCTCAAGTTCTGTATGGGTTCGACGATCGCCTTGTCGGGTTCAACGATCCAACTGGCTTGAATAATTTCTCAAGTCCTGTACGGGTTTGACGATCCTGTCTGCTGGTTCGACGATCTACCTGGCTGAATAATTTCTCAAGTTCTATACGGGTTTGATGATTGCCTCTGCTGGTTCGATGATCCGACTGGTGGAGATCCCATGATTTACATAAAAAAACATTAACGCTGCGTAACTGCGCCGTTAACAGATTGCCTATATTATAACATGGTAGAAATTTATTGTAATATGATAGAAAAATTCTATAACATGGTAGAAATTTATTATAATATGGTAGAAAAATCCTATAACATGGTAGAAATTTATGATAACGTGATAGAAAAATCCTATAACATGGTAGAAATTTATTGTAATATGGTAGAAAAATTCGATAACATGGTAGAAATTTATAACATGGTAGGAATTTATTTTAATATGATAGATAATACTATACGGGTTCGACGATCGCCTTGTCGGGTTCGACGATCCAGCTAGCTGGAATAATTTCTCAAGTCCTGTTCGAGTTCGACGATCGCCTTTGCTGGTTCGATGATTCAGCTAGCTTGAATAATTTCTCAAGTCCTCTACGAGTTTGACAATCGCCTCTACTAGTTCAATGATCCGACTAGCTTCAAAAATTCTTAAGTCCTGTATGGGTTTAATGATCGCCTTGTCGGGTTCGACGATCCGGCTGGCTTTAATAATTTCTCGGCTCCTGTACAAGTTCGAGGATCACCTTATCGTGTTCGATGATTGCCTTGTTGGGTTTGAATAATTTCTCATGTCTCCTGTATGCTCACAGGTTGGGATGGAATTGACCAGACTATGGCATATCCATGTCTCATGTACGCTCACGGGTTGGCATGGAATTGACCAGATGGGTTTGCCATATCATAGTTCACGGGTTTGTCTCCGATGCATCACCATAAAACCGACCCTGTTCGCTTGTCATTCGAAGCCTACACTCGATGAAGGTCCAAGACTAGATAGACAAATCAATCTCCGATGAAGCTCCGCCCTTATGGTTGATAGCCTTTGAAGGACACTCGATGAAGTGAAGTGAAGGTTCCAGCGCCAAACCCGTGAAGGCTTTCAGTGGGATAATCCCACTAAAAGTGTATGCATTATGGTTGGCTGTACAGGCAAATTCTTACGAAACAGGACGGGCTATCACAAGCTTATAAATTCATCGTAATGACTGGAAGGAATTTGCGGCATGCGAGCACACCACGTCGAGTGGGCATTCCTTATAGCAAAGTTCATGTGCAAAAATGGACAGGCTATGGTAAGCTTAGGATCTAAATATTGTTAGACTGCACTGGGATTTGATAATATTTTGATTATAGGCTTGCCATAGCATGTCCGTGTTCTCAAAAAACTTTGCTGTCAAACCTCTCTCGGGTTCACATAATGTGTAGACTTTGAATCCAAAGGAGTGCTATGCGCTCAGATATCGTGTAATTTGTGAAGCTCCAATGTATCAACTATTTTGTGAAATAACATTAGAAGTTTGAGAATTTTGATAAATATGACATGAGTATTATACGGGTTTGATGATTCGGCTGGCTTGAATAATTTCTCAAGTACTGTAAGGGTTTGACGATCGCCTCTGTTGGTTCAACGATCCGGCCGGCTTCATAAAATTCTCAAGTTCTGTATGGGTTCGATGATTGCCTTGTCGGGTTTGATGATCGTCCTTGGCTTGAATAATTTCTCAAGTACTCTAAGGGTTCAACGATCATCCTTGGCTTGAATAATTTTTCAAGTACTGTAAGGGTTCGACGATTGCCTCTGCTAGTTCGACAATCCGACTGGCTTCATAAAATTCTCAAGTTCTGTATGGGTGCGACGATCGCCTTGTCAGGTTCGACGATCGTCCTTGCCTTGAATAACTTCTCAAGTCCTGTACGGGTTCGACGATCGCCTCCGTTGGTTCGACGATCCGGCTAGCTTCATAAAATTTTCTCAAGTTCTGTATGGGTTCGAGGATCACCTTGTCGGGTTCGACGATCGTCCTTGGCTTCAATAATTTATTGTAACATGGTAGAAATTTATTATAACATAGTAGAAATTTATTATAACATGGTAGAAATTTATTGTAATATTGTAGAAAAATTCTATAACATGGTAGAAATTTATTATAACATGGTAGAAAAATCCTATAACATGGTAGAAATTTATTATAACATGGTAGAAATTTATTGTAATATGGTAAAAAAATTCTATAACATGGTAGAAATTTATTATAACATAGTAGAAAAAAATCCTATAACATGGTAGGGAATTTATTATAACATGGTAGGAATTTATTGTAATATGATATAAAATCCAGTAACATAATAGAAATATGAAAAATTCCATATCTAAAATAAGTTAACAGTACAAATTTAAAGCAAGGTTTAGCAAAACCTAATTACCGAAAGTTGCAAACGGAAGCGACTCCAACTTGGGAAAATTTTACGTAATTGAGGCACATATGCTCATCACTATTCATCTAATGCGAATCTCAATGAACGGTACAGTAAAATCAGCTCTCCGCTTCCATCAGTTGGCATCTCTCCCAGGAAAAATTTCCTACCCTGTCACTTCTATCATTTCTTCTCTTCGCGCCCTCACCTTTATGCTCTTCACACCCTCACCTTTCTTCTCTTCTCACCCTCTCACTTCCCAACCTTAAACCCTACCTCTAACTTGCATTTGCTTGGTTCCCCTTCGAAGTTGGGAGCTCGAGCATTCGCCAAGCTAAGCTCTCTCACTGATCGACGAAGAGGAGATAGAGGAATCAGACCCTACCCCCCATTCATTGGCCGCAAAGTTGGTATGTGTCAATTAATTACTATGGTAGTAATTTAGTCTGTATGCAACACAATGTGATATAAACTTACCAAAATAATAAATATACCATTTGTTTGCATGGACAATTACATTGGTTAGCTAATTGGCATGGTTTTGTATTGTAATTTAATCTTTGTGCAATTTTGCATATTTTACAAATTTCCAGTGCATGGTAGAAATTTTGATAGAAATATACATGTTCTGATCACTGAAAGATTAGATAATCATGAGGGCGTCAGCATATAGTTCAAGTGACACAGATTTAGGATAGTATATTCTCAAGCCAAGAGCAACACAATGTGGGCAAAGAAAAAAATGAATTCATGTGACATAGATTCAGGAGAGTACCTTTGCAAGCCAAGAGCAACACAACATGGGCAAAGAAAAAAAATCAAACAAGCCCGGCCCATGTTGAGCAGATGCTCAATGACTAGACTCCATAAGAGTTTACAATAATTGTCTCCTCACTTAGAGAATGATTTGAATGATACACCATTTGGGCATCTACTGGCTGGTCCAAATATACCATTGGATATGATGACTATAGAGTATCTAATAACAAGATGGGATGTTGAAACCAACACATTCAATATCAATGGGAATTTGCTAAAGTTTAGTGTGAAGCATGTGGAAATTATCTTAGGCTTACAAGGTGATGGGCATTTGGTAGTTTTTGATAGAGAGCTACCAAGTGGGGCATTTTACCCGCAGAAATTCAATGGATTGGCAATCAGTCGTCGCCTGTTAGAGAAGAAGATGACTGTTGGATTAAGAGATGTTAATATACAAAAAGAAAGGCTGGTTAAAATAGCAATTCTTATTTTATTTTGCACCTTTCTGTTTCCTAGAAATTCACATACACTAGTGCCATCACTTGTAAATTATGTTGAAGAGATAGATACTCTAAAGCAATATAATTGGGCTGAAGCAGTGCACCGCTATCTATGTGATGAGTTGCCAAGGATAAGCAAGAAGAAGAAGCCATGTAGCTTTTCTGGATGTGCTATTCTATTAAATGTAAATTTCTCACTTATCGTCATACTTATTTTTTAACATCTGCACATGTTTATAATCATTTGTCTTGTCCATTGAAGGTCTGGTTTTATAAACACTGTACAATACTTAAAGAAAATAAGGTGGAGAGGGTTTTCCCTAGACTTTTTCGATGGCCGAAAGTCAAATTGCCAAGAAGAAATAACTATTTTTGAAAACTCGATACCTTGTGTACAGACATGGTATGGATGAAAATATACTATTTTTTAACTTATTTTACAATCAAATGACATAATAATTAAAAATTATTTCTTCTTTGCAGCTTATTTTTGACATTGAATTAGAAGATGCAGAGAGTGTAGATAGTGGAAATTCTTTGCATCCTGTTTTTGAGTCGTTAGTTGCGATGGAGGTTGAAGAAGTCCATGACAGGAAAAAAAAAAGTAAATGACCTGCAGGAAGAAGTCCATGAGATGGAGAAAAAATTAACTGATATGCTTGAAGAGAATAATAATATGAGGATAGCTTCAAGTATACAAATAGATACATTTCAAAGGCGGATAAAGGAAGTTGAAGAAGAGAATGAAGAGCTAATGGAGAAATTGAGAGTTCTCACAACTAAAAATAATGAACTCAGATAAGATATAAGATTAACTGATATGCAGGAAGAAAATAACAATCTAAGGATAGCTTCAAGTATACAAATAGATACATTTCAAAGGCGGATAAAAGGAAGTTGAAGAAGAGAATGAAGAGCTAATGGAGAAATTGAGAGTTCTCACAACTAAAAATAATGAACTAAAACAAGTCCAATCTCATACACTTATAACTGAAAATAATGAAGAGAATACACTTATAACTGCAGTGGGTGATGCCAACGAAACTCAAGAGGAGGGTAAAGGGAGGCTAAAATGATAGATAAGCAAATCCCATCTCATAGTCTCCCCTTATACCGAAGAGAAGAAGAAAAAGAAAACAAAAGTGGCAAGTCATAATGAGGAGCCAACTCTCATTCTTGACACAGATTCACTCGAGGAGGCTGTTGTAGATAAGGTATAACAATCATGTTAATTAATCTATATGTTTCATATAAATTCTAAATATCTCATGAGTTTAATATATACAATTTTGATTTAGTTTAAGAATAGGAAAAATTAGTGTGGACATCGATCAGTTACTACAGTCCAAAAGAAACTCTTGCAAGATTACTTATCGTCTGAGACCCCTATCTTTCATATGACATTGAAATGGAAAATTGATAAAGTTAATGTGTATCCAATATTGTTTGGCTTATTTGTAAATGAGTGTGTAAGTATAACTAGTGGTTATTATTGAATTTTTCTACATATACTAGATGAATTATTAAAAGTCATAATTGTGTTTTTTACCAATTAAATATAGGCCATACAGGCATATGCTGCGTTGTTGGTTGATAGGTCTTAGAAGGATAAATTGATGTATCCGCCATTTGTATACATTCACTCGCAATGTATCAACTGCTACTTGGGCAATAATTTCAGCATGTCGGCGTTGTGCCTCTATCACCTGAATAGTGATGATGTTGATACACTAGAAAGAGTTATGGCTCTAATTTATTTTGAATCCCATTGGTATCTTATGTACATAGATATTAAAGAGGAAAAAAATTATAGTGTACAATTCATTAGATCCATGCCTTGGTGATTTAGATGTAGTAACTACTTATAAGTAGTCAATTTTCATGTATTTTTCCCAGTTTGTTTGGATATTCATATATCTTAATTCCTTTGTCCTTCAGGTGGTGGTATTATGTGCGTATTTTGGAATCCAAAGTAAAAAAGGGGAGAATTGACCTTAAGAAGTTTCCAATTGTTTGGGATGACAAATGCCCAAAAAATATGCTAGTGTAGATTGTGGCATATTTCTACCCAGATACATGGAATGTTTATCAAGAAACGCAGAATTTGATTTCAAACAAGATGACATGCAAAGGCTATGGGCAATTGTAAGCTTGGAACTTTTTAGGGGCTCGTTAGAATCAGAGTATTGTTAGTGCTACCTTGTTCAGATACGAGAATTGAAGACTATACAATGTGATGTGAACTTCTGTAAATTTCTACCATGGTACATGGTGGAAAAATCCTATAACATGGTGGAAATTTATTGTAATATAGTAGAAAATCCTGTATATTTACAGGTATAAAGTGTATGTAATGACTATGATCACCTGATTTAGATATAGAAATTTATATTGTAGAAAATCCTATAAATTTCCACCATGTCACCATAACTTTCTACCATATGCCAGGATTGTTCTACCATGCTTCAGCAATCCTCAAGTTCTATATGGGTTCGACGATTGCCTTGTCGGGTTCGACATTCCTGGCTTAAATAATTTGTCAAATCCTGTACAGGTTCAACGATCGCCTCTACTGGTTCGACGATCCGGCAGGCTGAATAATTTCTCAAGTTCTCTATGGGTTCAACGATCGAATTGTCCAGTTCGACGATCCGGTTGGCTTGAATAATTTCTCAAGTCCTGTATGGGTTCGACGATCCGGCTGGCTGAATAATTTCTCAAGTCCTATACGGGTTCGACGATCACCCCTGCTGGGTCGACAATTCGGCTGGTTCAACGATCGCCTCTGCTGGTTCGACGATCTGACTGGCTTCAAAAATTCTCAAGTTCTATATGGGTTCGACGATCGTCTTATTGGGTTCGATGATCTGGCTAGCTTGAATAATTTCTCAAGTCCTATACGGATTCGACCTATGGCATATCCATGTCTCCTGTACGCTCACGGGTTGGGATGGAATTGACCAGACGAGCACTTATACCACGCAGCTGACATGCCTACAAATTTGTTTGGCATTGCATGAGATATAGCTGATCTTGACCTATGGAATATCCATGTCTTCTGCACACTCACGGGTTGGGATGGAATTGACCAGACGAGCACCTATACCATGCGGCTGACATGCATATCATAGTTCACGGGTTTGCCTCCGATGCATCACCATAATACCGACCCCGTGCGCTTCTCATTCGAATCCTACACTCGGTGAAGGTTCGAGACTAGATAGACAAATCAATCTCCATGAAGCTCCGCCCTTAGTGGTATAGGTGCTTTGAAGGATAGTCGATGAAGTGAAGTGAAGGTTCCGGTGCCAAACCTGTGAAGGTTTTTAGTGGGATAATCCCACTAAAAGTGTATGCATTATGGTTGGGCGTACAGGCAAGTTCTTACGAAACGGGATGGGCTATGGCAAGCTTATAAATTCCATAAAATGGTTGGGCAAAGTTCGCGGGATACCCATACCGCGTCCAGTAGGATTGGAGAATATGCTTGGGTTACTGTGTCGATGGGCATGCCTTATAGCTTGATTTTTTTGAGAAAATGGACATACTATGGTAAGCTTATGATCTAAATATTGCCAGACCGGACTGGAATTTGACAATATTTTGATTATAGGCTCGCCATAGTGTGTCTGGGTTCTCAAAAAACTTTGCTGTGAGACCTCTCTCGAGTTCACATAATGTATAGACTTTGAATCCAAAGGAGTGAGACATGCTCAGATATCAGCTAATTTGTGAAGCTATGATGTATCAACTATTTTGTGAAATAATATTAGAAGTTTTAGAATTTTGATAAATATGATATGAGTGCTATTGAATTCAACTATGCTTACCATAGCCTAAATCATAGTCTGGCACGTTTATAGTTGATAAAAGGTAGTTTGGCTTAAAAAATTCTCTAGTACTGTATGGGTTCGACGATCACTTCTTCTGGTTTGACGATTCGGCTGGCTTGAATAATTTCTCAAGTCCTGTACGGGTTTAATGATCGCCTTGTTGGGTTCGACGATCCAGCTGGCTTCAAAAATTCTCAAGTTCTGTATGGGTTTGACGATCGCCTTTGCTAGTTCGATGATCCAGCTGGCTGAATAATTTCTCAAGTCCTGTATGAGTTTCACATCACCTTGTCAGGTTCAACGATCTTGTTGACTTGATAAATTTCTCAAGTCTTGTACGGGTTCAACGATCGCCTCTGCTGGTTTGACGATTCGGCTGGCTTCAAAAATTCTTAAGTTCTGTATGAGTTCGATGATCGCCTTGTCGGGTTTGATGATCCAGGTGGCTTGAATAATTTCTCAAGTCCTGAACGGGTTCGACGATCCAGCTAGCTTGAATAATTTCTCAATTCCTGTATGGGTTCGACAATCGCCTCAGCTGGTTCGACGATCCAAATGCAATATGAAGTTTGATACGGTATAGAGAATACAGAAGTTAGACATCAACAAACCCAAACTAGATAGGAAATAGCATAAAACTATTCTGAAAAAATCTCTGCAATATCTGAATACACTAAATCACATAGATCATAATTACAATACACTTCAAGCCAGTTTTGGATCCTCTTCAAACAACACTCGTCGCGCAGCAATGTGTGACGCCTCACCTTGTTGCTGCGATCCAAAATGAAACATATAAGAAAAAATCCAAGTGAATGCATCACATTTGTAAAGACTCCATGCTAATTAATATACTTACATCGACAGATGCTAACAGACTAGTATATGAAAAATCGAGCGAGGGAATACCAGGGGAATTAGAATAAGTTACCTATAAAAATATCAAATTATTATGTCATTTAAGAATAACATCAACAAATCAATCAATTGAAAGCGCATGTTTATAAGTATACCTCTGGGGGTACTATTGTCTTCAAATGAACGTTGTTCTTAGATATAATAGATGACTTTCTAGAACTTTTTTCAAGTACATTCTTCTTTCTCCTTTCCAGACCTTTTTTTATAGTTGGAAGCTTAATGGTAATATTAGATTGGAAGCCAGCTTCATTACAAGCATCATTGCCATCATCGTTGTCTTCATCCTATAAATTATCTTTGAGGCTACAATTATGAATTAATTCCTCAACCTGGAATGCTACTTGATCAACTCCCTTTTCTATAACCATGAGACCCTGTCTACAATGAACACTTTTGGTTGAAAGACTCTATGCTTTTTGATATACCCATTTATATAGAGATGATAACTCTTCTCGTCCATTTGAATCTAGGGTGGTGGGAGAGACATTTGTACCAGGCCCGTCCTTGGCATATTTTGTCCATCTTTTTAACACATACTGTTTGGGCAAGGAAATCACATTGTTGTAAGTGACTACTCTCAAGGAATGCATACATAAAATACACATGTATTCAAACATCTTGCAAGAGCATTCCACAGTCTATATTGAGGGTGAAAAAATAATTAATTCATCTCTACTACCATCAGCAAAAGATATCTTAAATATCATGTTTATATTATCATTACGGATCAAGTGAATGCAACTTGCTAATTGGGAATTAAATTCTTTAGCAAACTCTTGGTATATCACTCTTGTATACATCATTGCTGCCTCCATTACCATTGGCATGTTTCCATATACTTGAATTGGGCTACTATTTCTACTCTTGAATTGGGCTACTGTTTCTACTCTTAAATGTAGTGCATTTTTATAATTTATTCTTTGTTATTTCCATGAATCCCTACTGTTTCTACTCTTAACATCTACAGTTAAAATGAAATCAATAAATAACTTTAATGTATAAAATGAATCATTACAATTATATTTGCATACCAAGGGGCACCAAGGACTCCTATCCTAGTTCCATTTGGTTTCTATGCAAGTTTGGGTTAAGTTCGACGATATATAAGAGGGGTTAGACAATAACATAATGTACAGGGATTCATGGAAATAACAAAAAATAAATTGTAAAAATGCACTATATTCACACCAATGACTCCTACTCTAGTTCCATTTGGTTTCTATGCAAATTTGGGTCAAGTTCGACGATATATAAAAGGGGTTCAACAATAACATAATGTGCAGGGATTCATGGAAATAACAAAGAATAAATTGTAAAAATGCACTACATTCACACCAAGGACACCTACCCTAGTTCCATTTGATTTCTATGTAAGTTTGGGTTAAGTTTGACGATATATAAGTGGGTTCAACAATAACATAATGTGCAGGGATTCATGGAAATAACAAAGAATAAATTGTAAAAATGCATTACATTTACACCAAGGGCTCCTACCCTAGTTCCATTTGGTTTCTATGCAAGTTTGGGTCAAGTTCGACGATATATAAGAGGGGTTCAACAATAACATAATGTGCAGGGATTCATGGAAATAACAAAGAATAAATTATAAAAATGCACTATATTTATATATTTTTTTTAAAAGAAAAAAAACTAACTCTAAATCAAACTTGTAATTATGAACATGGCATCTAGGAATTTTTTCTTAAATTTAATCATCTTACAATTGATTAGTATATGCATTGTATAAATGTAATTAATGCTAGAATACTTTTTTTTTTTGGTATTTAATTTTAAAAAAAATACATAAATATATAATTATTCTCAAATTATAATTAATTTGCATTTTATTTTTATGGTTGCTAGGAATGAAATTATTGCATTTCCAAGTCAACCGAGGGACAACACGAAATATACTAAAAATAGAAACTTTTTTGGGGAGAGAGAGAGAGAAGTAGGATCTGATCGTGCAACCGTCTACGGCCTCATTTCCCTCCTTTCCCTCCACGCCCTTGTCTTTCGTACTCCACTCATCAACTTTTTCCCTTTTAAATTGAAGCAGCCCCTTGGCGTCAATTAATTTTTCCCTCCCTCTATGCTTCATTCTCCATCAGATCCGTCTTCCCCAAAACCTCCACAACCATGATGGTTGATGAAGGTAGTAGCTAATTATTTTTTCAGTTCATTTATCGAGGAATTTGAGATTTATCTTCACAACTTTTTCTCTTCATCTTGTGATGTGATGGACGTTTTTCTTTGATCCTCCTCAATTTTATTAATTTTTTTTCCTCTCTTCTCCAATTAATTATTGGATGAGTAGGCTTGGGACGCTTGCAGAAAATTGGAAAGAGGAATTCTGCATCGAGAAATCTGATATCTTCTTTTTTGTTGATCCCCAGATCACATGGATCTGATATCTTCTTTTTTGTTGATCCCCAGATCACATGGATGCTCAGAAACCTGAGCAAGATAGCACAATGGATCTGCCGGTACCAGATCCCAGCCCGGTGAAGGAGGCCGCACCGCAATTCCCCTGCGACCTCTGCGACAAAGAGACCGTTCACAAGATCGCGCAGCTCCTCAATCCCGGCCTCGCCGCCGCCTGCATCGACAACACAACAGGCCTCTTTAAGGGCCCGGCCGCCGTCGCCGTATCCCTCCGGAAGGAAATGGTCGACTACCTCACCCAGAGGAGCGAGACCTACGTCGCCGAAACCCTCGCCCAAGGCGGCCCCGACGGTGCCGCCGTCGATCCTACCGAGGAGACATCCGACGAACCCGACGACATCGTCGCCGACCTCATGAACGACTTCGCCGGCTCGAAGCGCAACTTCTTTAGCCGTGTCTCGGCCTGGATCCTGAGCGACAGCCGCGAGGACAAGATCGACGACTTCGTGCAGGAGATGGAGACGAATGCGTTCTGGTCGATCGAGAGGCGGGAGTCGATCGCGGAGACCCTGCTGCGGAACGTTGATTACAAGAACGCCTTCCACTGCGGGATGAAGTTTGAGTCGGAGGTGGAGCTCGCGGAACACAAAGACAGGTGCGGATTTAGGGTTTTGGAGTGCGGGAACGAGGGGTGCAGGGTGAAGTTCTCGGCTGGACATATGGATAAGCACGATTCGGAGTGCCCGTACAAGGTGCTACCCTGCGAGCAGAAGTGCGAAGCGAATATCCTGCGGCGGGAAATGGACCGGCACTGCGTGACGGCATGCCCAATGAAGCTGATGAACTGCAACTTCTACCAGATCGGTTGCCAATCTGCGTTCCCGCAGTGCACGCTCGAGAGGCATTGCGAGGATTTTCTGCATTCGCACTTGTTGTATGTGCTCCAGGTGATTCACAGGGACTTCTCGCCGGAGGAGGTGGAGCAGAGGGCGCTGCTTCTCGAAAAGGTCAGTTTCTATGCTTTCTTGTTTCTGATTATTGAGTCTTGTGCAAATATCGAATGGTTTTCGCAATGATTTTTAATTGACGAAATTACACCGATACACAAGGAACAAACAATTTTGTAAATGGACATCCGAGCAACAAACTCTGCAAAATTTTTCATAGCCTAAAACAGAGAGGGCCCTAATTAGATCATATATCTATATATATTGTTACTTGTTGCCCACTTAATTAGTGTATTTATATAAATTGATTGTAAGTAGTATAGTTAAAGATTTCTGCTTACATTGTTGCCTACTTATCTCAAAATTCAGATACTCATGGGACTAAAAATACATCAATGATCACATTGCAATCAACTTGAATAAACTACAAAACTTGATATACATCTTCCCATGAACTGCAACTCAGGTGGCATCTTAGTTAGTTAATTAATATACTAGAGGCATCCTGAAGAAATTAATTGCTATGAGATACTTTGAACTAAGTGGCATACATTGAAAAATTCAAGTGTGTTGACGTTTGTTTCCGTTGAGCAAGTTTTTGCTCCATTTTTATTGAATGAATGTTAAATCTATCACATAGTTGCTTCTACAGTGCCTAAAAGGATAATTTCAAGCATTATACTACAATTTGAACTTGCTGCTCCAATTCTTTTCTCGTGCTTTACCTTTAACTTGATGCCTTGTTGCGTTTCATTTTCGTTGACATGTAACAACTATCATGGAAAATGCACTTTCTTTGCTGAATGATATGTGAGCAGGTTAAATTTAGAAGAGACATGGGGCCATGTATGTAATGTTGTTAATTGCAAACCAAAAGTTCTTGGTTGAGCTGATATCTCTACTTTTGCAGTCGGAGTGTCGAAGTGAGTTATTGGAAGCGTTGGATGTGAGATCTCTTACTATGGCGGTGAAAGAGCAAGAAGCAAAGCTGAAGAAAATTGACCGTGGACTCGGTACGGTCCACGAAATTGAGTAGAGAAAAAGAAGTGAGATCGCTATTTTTCTGGAAAAAAAAAACGTGATTTTCTGCTGTCCTCGGCGAAGTCAAGCAGGCGATCCCAGAAACAGTTGCTTTCGTTTCATAAGAAGAAACCTAGATTTTTTAAAAGCATAATTTCAAAGAAAAATATTATTATTATTATAGTTTAAAAAAATAAATATTTTTAATGTTTATTTTTGGTTCTAGTGCTTTTGGTCTCTTTTAGGATAGTTAAGAACCTCCTCAGTTTTGGACGTGCATGTGCAATTATGGCTTTTAATTTCCGATTTTTACGCGTACATCTTAAGAATTATATGATATTTGGACCAATAACTGTACTTGAGGATTCAAGACTTTGAAGATCTTATTGTTAATGACTAAGAATCGTTACTATTCTAACAGTCAAAGTTATCACCATAAGCTGCTGAAAAAAATAATAAAACATAAAGATGTCAATATGATAGAAAAAAAAAATCATTTTACATGAAGTCTATAAGAAAATATTTGTGTTATAATGCTAGAAGCAAATGGATAGATAATTAATTGATCAATTCGAGTTGGTTATGACATGAAGCAACTTTACATGCACCCCCCACTAAAATAGATTTAGCAAATTACAATTTTCAAATCATGCCAAAAAAAAAAAAGTAGTCATTAATTTTTTACCTTCAACCCAATGGGTTCTCTCTCATTCTTTGTCATTGTTTAATCCCCCCCCCCCCCCCCCCCCCCCTTTGACTTATTTTAATGTTCTGTTTTTGGATAATTTTTAATCTACCTATATTAATCATATTATTTACTACTAATTAGCTTTGGAACCTTCAAACTGTAGTTAACTCTCCCCCTCCCCAAATGAACTGAATTTCATATATAAATTTGCTTAGATGTTCTTTTCACATCAAATGTTCTAAAATGAAATACTTATTGAAAGAGAGAATTCCTTTATAGTATTCAAGTAGGAGATAACATAATTGTTTGAATGGATATTCAAATTGGCTTCTATAAATCGTTCAAAAAATGAAAAGCAAATACAAACAATATGTATACATGTATCTTTCTCCAAATTCAAACACTAAGTTAATCTTAATTAATAAGCTTTTACTAAGAAAGTAAACATCATAATTCACTATATACTAGTTTTCTACTTTTTCTTTCGAATGAAATTTAATGATAATCCTATTTATTCAAGAAGATAAAAAAATTTTCAAGTACAATCTTTTTTTCATGATATTGACCTTACAGCATGGGCAAGGCTGATATTTTGATAAACATTGCGTAAGCGTCCCAAATCTTCCCTTCATGGGATTATTCATGCTAGATAAGTTGGACTCTAAATTATTGGTTAGCGTTTTTTTGGCCAACAACAAATAAGAGATTTATTAGTGAATAAAGAAGACATCGTTAGCGTATTTCAATTCATGTTATTTAAATGATAGCTGGTTTAATCTTATGCATGCAATTCCTACCATCATATGATTTGTATATCCTTCAAAAAATCCAAAACAGAAAAAAAAAAAAAAAAAAAAAAAAAAAAAAAAAGGAATGAGAACAGTTGACAAACGCATTGCTTTGCCTCACTAAAATTTGGGGCAAAAAGATAACAAGCATGCCATGAGAATCTAGAATCAAGATATTCCACTTTGAACAATAAAATGCACAAGGAACCTCGTTTACAAGACAAGTTACAACGAGTCAGAGCTTTCTTAAAAGGCAAACATATTTCCGTAACTCCGGCGATCTTCAAAATGTAATAAGCTTACTGGAACTCTGAAGCCTGTGAGTGATGTTCTCTGTAAACAGTTCTAATTGTTACGAGGGCTAGTGTTTCCAACCTTTAGAGAATCCTTCCTCAGGTATATGGTTCCAAAAATCCAATGAACTGAAAATAACAAGAGGGAAACCAGGAGACCAGCAATTTAGAAATATCACATTGTACGAAAGTTCGGAGAAGCTGCATCAAAAATGATAATCATTTTTGAGGGTGTATATTGTTTAACTGGTAAGGATTTATTGATCACAAGTCTTGAGGTCAAATCTCACTTTCATTACTTAACTTACTATGTAAAAAAATCAAATTAGAAGTGGCAGCAAATTCGATACAAAAAGATTTGGTATTGTTGCAATTATCATATATAAAATAAGGTAGAAGGAATATATGTTTTGTATGAAATGTTTCGCATGTGGCCTTTACAGCAGTAATCACTTAAAATGAAGTCTTGCAAGGTGTCTATCTTCCTATTTACTTTTTTTTTTCTATACGAAAGCTCCTAAGCACCTACGTGCACTTCTATATATTAAACAAGTAGAGGGACAGCCATGTACATCACAATATTATTTGTGTAAGATCCAAACACTCTTGTGGACAAGGTTCAGCATGCTACCTTTAAGCCATCTTGAGACCACCGAGCACCAAAGCCGTCTGGAACTCTTATCTCAAAAACACTCCCATAAGGTTGAATTAAGTGAACATTCATCCAAGAGCAATGATTCAGCAAACGTTGAATCACTTCTGTAGCCAACCTGTTCTTGTTGAAATCTGAGGTGCACAGGAATCAGCATATAACCGCAACAACAAAAAATTATTATGGAACAAAAAGAAGCAGAATAGACCTCCATACCACTTCCACGGAGAACACCCCACCATCCATCGTTACTCCTGTTAACATGCTTAGCCAATGCCCTTGCAGCATCCGTTAATGAGCAACCAGTGACCTCCAGCAAATATGATGTCAAGATAGTCAATCGGCTGTGCTTCTAGAGGTGCATCTTATTATACAGTTTCAAAGCATGTATAGAAGAGCAAAACATGATATTTTTATGAAAACCTACCAACGATATAACACATAAAATAGCTATCAGTAAACAAGTATTCTGATTCTAAAAGAATGTTACTAATTGTTGCTACCATAATCAGCTAAAACTACACTCCTTGAACATTATCTTGACAATATATTTAGAAGAAATTATATAATATTATTATATATTTCTTGCTTTGTTTTTTTTTTCTTATTCTCACTATTTTAATCTTTCAATATGTACAACATATCTATAATCAGCTGGATTGGATTTTCTGCTTCACCCCTGGATTATTGCATCGGACAGCCAAATTGCGGTCAACCTTGCAACTCATCATCAGCACTCAGGCGAAGAGCTTGATTCCCAATTGCTACGGGAAATCTGGTTTTTGCAAGAGAAACTTACAAATTGTAATATTATATTTGCTCCTATAGGTGGGAATAGCGCTGTAGATTGGTTGGCTAAAACTGCGGCTAAAAGCCAATCATGTAATATTTGGAAGGAGGGTTGGCCGCATGCCTTCAATTGTATTTTGGATTCGGATCATTGATCCTTAGCTTAATTTAATGTTTCTTTAAAAAAAAAAAAAAAAAAACATGTACAACATATGAGAGAAAGTATTCATTCATTCTATAGAGGAAAAGTCACTTATACCCATGCTTAAGAGAGAAGGTAATACACAAGTACCTAACAACCACCTGCTAGTACATGCATAGGAAAAGATTGGGCATTAGTTTGCATGTCATTAGAATGAGTGTTGCTTATTCAGTATAAAAGAAAAAAAAGTGAGACACAAATAGCTCGAGTCATCTCTCATGACACTCACAATATCCTACATCAATATGCATATTGTAATAAGACTGCCACTTGTTCATGCAAGTACCATTTGGTACACTAAAATATTTGAGAGAAGTTGAAAGTAGAGGCAGAAGCACTAGATCCAAGAAGATATGAACCCACCATACTTCCTCTACGACAGCAAGGGGGAGAAGCACTAGATCAAAGAAGATATGAAACTACCATGCTTCCACCAAGCACTAGATCAAAGGAAAAAGATCTTCACATAACTGCCACTGTTCTTACCAAAGTCACCTTTAGCACTATAGGAGAAACTCCTTAGGATCAAAACTTGCTCCAATAACAAAACAAAATAGAAGAGGATAATTTGTATTTAAATGGTTACATGGCTCCTCCACACATAGAATCTTACAGCCTGTTTCGGTGGAGGGAAACAAGGAGGGAAAGGAAAGAAATCAATTTCTTTCCTCCTATTTCCATTGTTTCACTGAAGAGAAACAAGGGAAGGAAAGAAATCAATTTCTTTCCTTTCCCTTGAAAAGTGTCCCCTCCAAAAAAGGAGGAAACACATTTCCTTTCCCTTCATCTCACACGTTTCGCTGCTCTCGCGTTTTGATCTTCGTCGCACAATCTTTGCTCGAGCTCGCCGCCCCTCGCGTGCTCGCTCCCAAAGATCGCTGCCATCTCGCCGGCCTTCACCAGCTCGCCGCCCCTCTCCTTCTCGCCGGTCGTCGCTGCTGCCGCCCCTCGCGTGCTCGCTCCCAAGATCGGCGCCCCCTCGTCCATCGCCGCCCCCTCGCCGATCGCCGCTCTCAACTGCTCTTCCAGTATCCAGATCTCGCCGCCAAAAGGTATGAGCTCGCTCCCAAAGATCAGTTAGGGTTTCCCCCCATTTCTGATTTCTAAGCCGCCGAAGCTCCCAAAGATCAGCAGGATTTGTTGAAATTCCTGCTGAAGCTTTTACTTAAAATGAACGCAGAATGTACTTTTGCTGACCAAGCTGGTAATCAAAATGAATCTATGTCACTTAGAATGTACTTATGCATACAGAGAATTGGATTGGAAAAAAAAAAATCAGAAATCTGATTCATAGAGGAGAGCAGGAGATGCTCAAGGGTGGCAAGAGGGGAGCTTGAAGTTCAATTCGAGCGTCATTCATATGTTGTCTTAGTTAGCACAAAAACCATGAGATGGCATCTGTAGCCATATAAGCTATATGTGGATGAAGTTGTATATAAAAGTTTTCTAATTGATGAACATATTGATAATCATAGAGCTGACCAATGTTTAGAAAAAAAATTGATGAATTTATTATATTGTATATACAGGTATTGTGTTATAATATAGAGGAAATGCTATCAAAATTTTTGATAATTTTTAATAAGAATTTATAGTACTTTTATATTTTTTAATAATTAACAAACTATAATATTTATAATTTTACTAATTATTTATGTATTATGTATAATACAATTCATTTATAAATTTTTTACTCTTTTCTTATTTCCTTTCCTTCCACTGAAACACAAGGCCTATAAAGGAAAGAAATCATTTCTTTCCCTCCTTATTTCCTTTCTTTCCTGATTTCTTTCCTTCCACCGAAACAGGCCGTTAATGATAATGAAAATGTATAATATTAAAATATATAATATGGTTGGTACATATATGGTGATAGATAAACATAATAATATAATCACATGCGGTAGTAAATATAAAATCACGCGGATAGTATATCAGTGTTATAGAATGGCGTTGCCTTAGGTTTAATCTTGTCATCTTTGTCAGCTACCATATCCCAACATAGATCATGGATGAAATCAATGCTAATGTTGCTATATTATTTTTTATACATTATTTACGTGAGTTCTTGGTGTATTAGTTTTGTGAAATTACTGTGGCGTTAGGCTCTTGAGCATGTGGGTTAATAGAATTTAATTACATGTATAAGGTATCCTCTCGAATCTTTAGTGGGGTCAATTAATTTTTTCAGTTTATTGATGTGCTTTAAGTGCTTGTCTTTCATTAATAATTTTTAAAGTCAATTATCCTCATTTCTTATTTATTAACTTATGAAGGAAATAAATAAAAACATTTTATTTACAAGGCAAAAAGGGAAAAATAACTCACAGTTGGCCTAGTAGGTTCTGCAGATGATGATATCAGAAATGATCTTGGAGGTGGTAAAGCATCTGGGATTGTTCCAATAGTGTGCGCCATGCCGAGAAGACTAGCAATGCCACAATATTCTACACCCTGACGAAGTTGTAAAAATTTACATGAGGTCGACGTTGCAATGACGGATAAACTAGTATATGAAGGATACAATACCAAAAATATTCATGATAATTACCTGTAATTCATAGAAACATGAACGCATCAATATGCTTGTTATATTCGTTACCCTAAATATTGTCAAATTGGTCTTCTCATACACTTACTATGACAGAGCTGAGGGACTTTGATTTAACAAATGCCCTAACAAACAGTTTGATTCTTACTTTATTGTTGGTGGGGTTAAGCATTGTACTATCATCCGCCTCTTTATTATTGGCAAATATTTTAGAAATTGGATTCACCTCATGATAGAGAAACACTCTAACCCGTTATGGTAGTTGTCATGTTGATGCAAGGTGGTAAAAAAATTACACTTTGAGGACTCAATTTGATGGTTCAAACCCGATTTTGTGACACATCGTAGTCACGAGTAATGTCGGTTGACTTATTGATCGAGTTGAGGGTAATGTTGATTGACTCCAATCTCGAGGGATGCCAATTGACTTTAGTCCTAGGTCGAGGATCCAAAAATTAATCCATATCGAGTAGTATGACTGGTTTGTACCAATCCGAGCAAGGACTGATATATGGACCATGTTTGGACCCAAGGCAAGCGCAGGAGGTGGATGAGAAGGACAAGACCACCGATAGAGGAAGCTTTGTGAAGGCGAATGAGATGGGCAAGAGTGAAGGCGGAAGCTTAGTAGACTTCACGAGCCTTCATAGCCTTTGCCTATTTGGTGCCAATTACAGTAGCACATCGATAATCATTCCTTGTTTAAGGTTTACAGTATGTAAATACACTGTAGCGAACCCATTAAGCTAAACAAATTCACAACACTCCCCCCTCAAGCTGGAGCAAATATGTCAAACAAACCCAGCTTAATACAAAACTCATGAAATTTGAAAGAACTAAATGCCTTTGTAAATATATCTGCTACTTGATCTTCAGATTTAGTGTATGGAGTTTGAATCTGATTACTAGTGATGACATCTCTGATAAAGTGACAATCAATCTCCACATGATTTGTTCTCTCATGAAAGGTTGGATTGTTGGCAGTGAATATAGTAGATTGATTATCATAGTATATGATCATCGGGGCAACAATGGATAGATCAAACTCCTTTGGCAGACTCTTAATCCACATCAACTCACAAGTGGTATGCACCATGGCACAGTATTCAACTTCGCAACTTGATCTAAAGGCAACACTCTTGCTTCTTACTCTTCTAAGTTACTAGATTTCCTCCAACATATGTGCAAAACCCTGAGATGGATTTTCAATCATCTATATTTCCTGCATAGTCAACATCTGAGTACGCTTCAATGCCTATGTACCCATTTTTCTGATATAGAAGTCCTTTGCCTAGGGACTTCTTAAGATACTGTAAAATCCTTTGTACACTAGTGGTATTTCTTTAGAGATTGCATAAACTGACTGACAATCCTAACAGTGAAGGATATATCTAGACGAGTAACCGTGAGATATATAAGTTTGCCAACTACCTATCTGTACAAGGTAGAGTCAATTGGTTCCGATTCGTTTCACATGTTGTATCGTTCATTTGGCACCATAGGAACTTTATTGGGTTTGCATTCAAGCATGTTAGCTTCAGCCAATAGATCTAATACATATTTATGTTGAGATAGATGTATATTTGAGCTCTTGTACGCGAGTTCAATTCCAAGAAAATATCTAGGCTTACCTAAGTCTCGGAGAGAGAATTGAGACTGTAGGAAGTAGGAACCTCTTTGTCTCATGTATACCTTTGAGATCACTGCCAGAAAGGAGAATATTATCAACATAAATGGCCAAGATGATAATTGTTATATCTTGATTCTTTTTATTAATTAATTAATTTAAATTTTTGAAAATCCTAATTTATTAAGCCCTAAAATCTCTCCCTAATTCTAGGCTATTTTTACTCCTTCTAATCCTATAAATTAAACCCTAAACCCTCCCTTTAATCAATCAATTAACCCTTAATTATTTCTCTCTTCTCACACACGCCGCAGCCCCTTGCCTCTGTTTCTTTCCCTGTCAGCGAAGCCACCTTGTTCCGCTCGTGTCTTCACCTCCGGCAACGGACGCGTTCGCCAGCGGCTCCTTCCCTCCATCCGGCGGCCCCTTCTTTTCCTTCTTCTCCCGTCCGGCGCTGAGCAACAGGTTCGGCAGTAGGTCTGCTCTGCTCGAACGTGTGCGGTGAATCCAAGCGGCGGCGGAAAGCTTCTGGGACAGATCTCAACGCCATCTTCTTTTCCGGCGGCGACAGGAAGAAGCACCGTGGGTTTAGCGGTGGCGAGAGTCTCCTGTGTCAGCATCGTCTTCATCTCTTTTGGCGACTCTTTTTTTTCCCTCTGTCCAGCGGCTCTTTTCCTTTCCAGCGTCGGCGACTGTTCTCCCTCGTCGGCGGCGACTTCTCCTCCTCCCTTTCCCGGCGCCGGCGACCTACCCTTCCCGTCCGGCACTGCTCCTTTCCAGCGAGCGTCGGTGACCTTTCCCGTGACACGTGTAGCGTGTGAACGAAGCGTTCGCGTGCGGCGAGTTTTTGCCAAGAGGTAAGTTTTATTTATTGTTGAGTTATATTCTTTGTATTCTAACGGGTTGGATCTTTGTTACTGGGTTTGGACTAGCCCAGCCCGGTTACTTAGATTATTATCTTGTTATATGTATTGGAACCCTATTGTTTTTTAACCTAATTCAATTTTTCCTTTCTTTCAACTTGGTATCAGAGGGAAGTTCCTCCCTCGCCGACCTCACCACCTCACCACCCATCTCTCTCGCCCTCTCTTTCTCTCTCTCTCTCTCTCGCCGCCCATCTCTCTCTATCAGCCTTCTCACCGCCCCTCCTCTAGTTGAGGCCGGCGCCGACCTCTGCTTGAGCGAAACCTAGGTTTTTGCTGCATGCTTTCTTGATGCGGTTGGAGGCTCTTGGATCGTGATCATCGGCACTTTTATGTGAGACTTCCTCCTTGGTGGACGCTTCTTGTGCTGTCCTCTATCGGCGCTATAAAGCCTCTTGTTGCAGCCGCCTCTTGGTGGATAGTCCTCCTCTCGGTATCTTGGTCAGCCGCCTCTTGTTGCAGCCGCCTCTCACTGAAGTCTTCTCTCTGTGCAAGCCGCTTCTTGGTCAAATCCTTCCTTACTCCAGTCGCACTTATCATTGTTTCTATGGATATGTCTTCAAACGCTGATTTCAAACCTGCATCTAGCGTTGCTACTACTGTTAAATTTGATGGTAGTAATTACTTGCTTTGGGCTTGATCTGTACGCTTTTATCTTGGTCCCCATGGGAAAGATATGCATCTTACAGACACTGCTCCTGCACCCACTGATTCTAATTATGAATCATGGAAACGATCTGATATGGCAGTAGTTTCCTCTCTTCTTGTCAGCATTGAAACTAGTATCGCTTCTACTGTTATGTGCTTAGATACTGCCAAAGATATTTGGGATACTCTGCAATCCATTTATGCCCCTACTGAAACTATTGGTCAGGTTCATCAAATCTATGAGGATCTTTTTAATCTGAAGCAAGCCGGCATTCCCATACCCGAACTCTATCGGATTCTTAAGGGCAAGTGGGATCAGTTACAAATGTTGCAACCCCCTACTGCTGATGTCTCTGTGACAATTCAACAGCGACAGGACTTCTTTGTTGCACACTTTCTCACTGCTCTTGATGACTCATATGCAGCAGCTAAAGCTCAGCTTCTTGCTGATCCATCTGTTTCCACTATTCAGAGTGTCTACTCCCGACTTTTGCGTGTGTCTATGGCAACTCCTGCTTTCACTGTTAGTAGTGCACTGGTTGCTCCTCATGGGGGGCAACGTGGTACTGGTGGTTATGGTAGAGGAAGGGGGCATGGCCGGAATCTTCCTCCCTGTGAACATTGTGGCCACCAGAATCATTCATCTGATCGCTGTTGGAAAAAGTTTGGTAAACCACCTTCTGCTAGGCTGGCTGTTGATAATGGATTGCAAGCTCCTGGACAAGCTGACACACTTGCTCCTATCTCCCAGTCTGACTCGATGATCAGTGTGTCTTCGGCTGAGTATGATCGCCTTATCCGATTAGCCGCTCAGGCCGAGTCTTCTACTTCATCCCTGATGGCTACTGCACCTGGTGTTTCTGGTACTGTCTCTCTTGCTGAATCTACTACTTCTTAGGTATTAGACTCTGGTGTCACTGCTCATGTCTCAGGTAATCGTTCCCTATTTACTTCACTTCAACTTGGCACCAATTATAACCCAGTTTCCATTGCTGATGGCTCTCTTATTCCTATCCATGGTGTTGGAACAGTTCGATTAAGCTCCACCATTACCTTATTTAATGTGCTTTATGTCCCACAGTTTCCAGTGAATCTTATTTCTGTTTATGTCTTATCTACAAGCTTGAACTGCTCCATCACCTTCTTCTCTTCTTCATGTACTTTTCAGGACCTCAGGACGAAGGCGACGATTGGTGAGGGGCTTAAGATTGGTGATGTCTACATGCTGACTAATCCTATTCCCAGAACTTCACAAGTGTTGCTGACTACTTCTTCCCCTTATCTGTGGCATTGTCGGCTTGGTCATATTTCTTCCATCAAAGTGCAGCAACTTTTATCTCTGAAAGATTGTCCCAGTTTTGAGTGTGATGCATGTCAGTTTGGAAAGCATCATAGAACTTCTTTTTCTCGAAGTACTAGTCCACCAACTACTGTTCCCTTTCATCTTGTTCATTCAGACATTTGGGTCCAAGTCATGTTCCTACTAAAGATGGTTTTAAGTATTTTGTGACATTTATAGATGACTTTTCTCGCATGTGTTGGATTTATTTACTTAAAAATCGTTCTGATGTCGTTCATGTTTTTCAACTGTTCTATCATGAAATTAAAAATCAGTTTGGTTTATCTTTAAAAACTCTGCGAACTGATAATGCCCTTGAGTATACCCGCTCTCTCTTCACTAAATTCTGTCAATCACAAGGAATTATCCATCAAACTACTTGTCCATATACCTCTCAGCAGAATGGTGTTGCTCTTTTGTTCCACATGAATGTTCCTAAGCATTTTTGGGGTGATGCTGTTTTAACAGCTACCTACTTGATTAATCGCATTCCTACATCCACTCTTCAAGGTAAATCTCCAATCTCAGTTCTCTCACCCAACTGCTCCACCTTCCTTGTTCCACCAAAAACTTTTGGATGTCTCTATTACGTTCACAACTTTTCTCCAAGTGCTGACAAGTTAAGTCCTCGTGCTATCAAGTGTGTTTTTCTTAGTTATTCTCGCACTCAAAAGGGGTACCGGTGTTTTGATACACAAATGAGAAGGTATATGGTCAGCATGGATGTCTCTTTTTTTGAATCTACACCCTACTATTCTGTTTCTACCTCGCACATTATTGATCCCGTTATACCACTTCCTGTGCCGTGTTCGCTTGATATACCATCTGGACCTCAGGTTCAGCCCTCTATTCCTCTACAGGTTTATTAGCGTCGGATGCACACTGCTTCTGCCCCGCCACCTGCCGCGCCCTTGCCTGCAGGTCCCTCTCCTGATTCAAATGATCTTCCGATTGCTCTTCGTAAAAGGCGTCGTTCCACAGCTAAGTACCCAATTTCTCATTATGTTTCATACTCTCGTATATCAGCCTTTCATAATGCCTTTGTTACTGCACTTTCCCCTAGTTCCATTCCTACTAACTCTACTGCAGCCCTTTCTATTCCTCACTGAAAAAATGCCATGGATGAGGAAATGGATGCTCTTACCTCTAGGTGTAAATGGAGCCTTGTTTCTCTACCTCCAGGTGCTCGTCCCGTTCAGTATAGATGGGTATACACTATTAAGCACAATCCTGATGGCTCTGTCAATCGTTATAAGGCTCGATTAGTGGCGAAAGGCTTTATACAGATATATGGTGTTGATTATCTAGATACCTTCTCCCCTGTTGCCCGGCTGACTTCTGTTCGCCTCATTTTTTCGCTTGCCATCAACCTTGAGTGGCCGCTTCACCAGTTAGATGTTAAAAATACCTTTCTTTATGGTGATCTTACTGAGGCAGTCTATATGCATCAACCTCCAGGTTATGTCAAGCCGGGGGTAGTCTGCAAGTTACATAAAGTCATATATGGCCTCAAACAGAGCCCACGGGCATGGTTTCAAAAGTTTTCTAATATCATATCTCAAGTTGGCTTTCTTCATTGCAAATCTGACCACTCCATCTTTATTCGAAAGTCAACATCTGGGATTGTTATTTTAGCTATTTATGTTGATGATATTCTTCTATCGGGAAATGATTCTACAGGCATTCAAGAGACTAAGACATTTCTCCAATCACACTTTTCTCTACGTGATATGGGTAAATCCAGATATTTCTTGGGGATTGAAATTACATACAAAGGCTCAAGTATTCATTTATCCTAAAGGAAATATATTCTTGATCTTCTATCAGATACTGGAATGCTAGATTGTAAACCTTATGATGTTCCAATGATTCCCAATGAACGACATAGCTTGTGGGATACATATGAGGATGTTAATCCCTCACTGTATAGGCAAGTGGTTGGTAAACTTATTTATCTGACTGTTACTCGCCCAGACATATCCTTCGCTGTTGGTGTAGTCAGTCAATTTATGCAATCTCCCAAGCAGTGCCACTGGAAGGCTGTGCTAAAGATTCTTCAATATCTTAAGAAATGCCCAGGCAGAGGACTCCTATACAAATGCAATGGGCACCTTAATGTTGAATCCTACTCTGATGCTGCTCTGATGCTGACTATGCTGGAAATGTTGACAACCGTAAATCTATATCTGGCTTTTGTGTATATGTTGGAGGGAATCTTGTTACTTGGAAGAGCAAGAAACAAAATGTGATCTCTAGGTCAAGCTGTGAAGCTGAGTACCGCGCAATGGCCCACACGACTTGTGAATTATTGTGGATTAAAAGTCTAATGCAAGAATTCAATTTAGTGGTTAATTATCCTATGATTATGCACTGCGACAATCAGTCAGCCATCTTCATTGCTAACAATCCTTCAACGCACTAAACATGTTGAAGTGGATTGTCATTTCATCATAGATGCTATCTTGAATCATCAGATTACTACTTCATTTACCAAGTTTGAAGATCAAATCGCTGATATCTTCACCAAGGCTCTTAATTCAACCAAAGTTTATGAATTTTGTAACAAGCTGGGGATGATTGATATATTTACTCCAGCTTGAGGGGGTGTGTTGAGTTATATTCTTTGTATTCTAACGGGTTGGATCTTTGTTACTGGGTTTGGACTAGCCCAGCCCGGTTACTTAGATTATTATCTTGTTATATGTATTAGAACCCTATTATTTTTTAACCTAATTCAATTTTTCCTTTCTTTCAACTTTTATTATTTATACCCTAAACAGTAAGTTGATAAACCCTAAAAATTTATATCTTTGTGTTTAGGGTAGATTTAGAGATTTTGATATTTTAGAATTTAGTAGTGATCATCGTCTACCGGTGGAGTTTATTTTGGTAAGAACTTAAAATCTATTTTTGATGATTATAAGTTGAGGGCATAATTGTGGGTTGTTAACAAATAAATTTAATTTCAGTTAAGAAGAAGAGATAAATTGAACTTTCAATGAGGGTTAAGGAATATCAACGATTGAGGTAGGAATCCTTCCCCTGCCTTTGTCATGGTGTCAAATTCATGCATTAGAATAGACATTGACACCTTATCTTTGTATCTCTCCCGATTGATTTGTTTCTAATTTTAGTTGACCTCGTGACCTTATTATTTGTGTATATTTGGCTTCATAATTATCATGGATGCATTATGAATATGTTGATAAAGTTTTTCTGATATCTCTATTGGACAGTTATGAATATTTACGGACCATGCAAATATTTCGAGATGTTATACTGTTATCATATCGTGACATGCATATGACCTCTGACCTAGTGATTTATCACTAGTGACCTGTTTATCTGAGTTATAGTTTCTGATTATATTAGACTATCTATTTGCCGGTTAGGGCACCGTCAGTTGTCCTCAAATGGATGTCAGTGTTGGACGCAACACCCCAGGCTGTTTAAGACAGTTGTTCCATCATGTGAGCTGACGGTGGAAACACTCTGAAAATGAGCATGGCTCTTAATTGAGATCTGTTGGCCAAGCTTGATGATTTACACGATAATCTTATATTCAGTTATTTTGTTGTATTATCTGTTTCTGACATGTAATGTAGCTTTTGTGTTTGTAATTTCATATTAATTGAATATGCATCATCTCTTGATTCCTACTTAGCATTTTTCACTAACTCCCCTTGTTTCTCCTCCAGGTACCGAGTTAGCGTCTGGGAGGGATAGAGTAGATAGCTAGATACCCACCGGAGTCAGAATATCATCAAATGTTCTTTTTCTAAATACTTTTCTGATTTATTCTATTCTTTCAGTTGAATTAATTGCATCTTGATTAGTGTGTCTATATATGATGTGGTTTATAAATTTTGTAAGTGGATTTAATTGATCTTAAAAGATTGTGTTATCCAGTTCTGATGTTGGATTTGAGATTATTTAATTAATAAAATTTTTATAGCATTTGTGTTCTTTGGTTCCTATTAATATTGTCATCTCCCTAGGGAACCCTCAGCTAGGAATAGCTGGCTTTCTGCCGGGGCGTGACAATTTTATAATGCCCCTAGTTGATTTACGAATAAATATCGAGTGGTCTGATTTGCAATGATGAAAGCCCACATTGGATATAATTTGTGAAAATTTATGAAACCAGACTCTTAGACTTTGCTTTAGACCATAAATGGCCTTATGTAACTTACATACCAACTCCCCCTGCATGACATACCCTGGAGGTTAGTGCATGTAGACATCCTTTGTGAGATCACCATAGAGGAAAGCATTCTTGACATCCAGTTGATGAAGAGACCACGCCAGGTTAATGGCAAGCGAAACAATAACTCGTACCGAGTTGAGTCAAGCCATTGGGGAGAAAGTGTCCAAGTAGTCAACCCCATAAACTTGAGTAAACCCTTTAGCAATAAGCCGCGCTTTGAAGCAATTCATAGACCCATCGAGGTTGTATTTAACGGTATACACCCACTTACAAGCAACTGGGCGAATCTCGGGGGACAAGAATAAGAGTCCATATCTGTCCAGAGATAAGGGCGTCCATCTTGTCATCCATGGCGGCTTTCCACATTAGCTGGGCATGAGCTTCAGAAATGTTCCTGGGTATAATATGAGTGGAGATAGCAGCGGTAAAGGCATGATGCGATGGAGAGAGATGGTCATAAGAGACAAATTGAGTAATAGGGTACTTAGCAGTAGAGTGACGTCCCTTACGTAAAGTAATTGGCAGATCAGGAGAGACTTGTGGAGGACTCTTAGGTGTAGGTGCTTCAGGTGGGGGTGCTGAGGTGGTAGGCAGGCATCCGAGGACGGCTTTGGAAACCTACAAAGGGGTCGCTGGCGCCTCATTGTTGGATGGAGAGAAATCATCTATAAATGTCACAAAATAGTTATAACCATATCTGGTGGTTACAGAACTAGAACCCCAAATGTCTGAGTGAACAATACAAAATGGTGCACCAGAGGATATGCCACTACTACTACTTTGGAAAGGATGTCCTATGATATTTTCCAAGTTGGATAATGTGAGAGAAAGAATGTTACACAACAGCTCAAAGCTTTAGTGAGAGCATAAATAGAGACAAGATTAATTGGGAACTTAGGAACATAAAGAACGTTAGATAGAGTAATTTTATGGTTAATATGAATAGTCCCAATCCCTAGGACAGGTATGAGAGATCCGTTTATGATAGACACCGGATTATGAGTGGTATCAAGTGGCAAAGATACAACAAATAAGGACCGATTACCTGAGACATGGGTGGTGGCTCCAGAGTCGAGAACCCTAAGTGTTAGTGGAGGTGGCGAGAGAGACAATACCAGAGACACCGGAGGTGGAAGCCATCAAGGATGATGAGGGTGCTTTAGCTGGGCCGCAAGTCTGATAAGGCGCTCTTACTCAGCTAAGGAAACAGTGACAGTAGAGTCAATATGTGAATGAGATGCTGAGTGAGGTACGGAGGGCACACCCTGCCTAGAAGCATGTTGATCACTGTCAATTGCAACTTTGGCTTGAACAGGCTTGCTGGACTTTTTCCAGCAGTGTTCAGAAGGGTGATTGTTGTGACCATAGTGTTCACACTGAAACTGGCCATGCCCTGACCGTGACCCTTACCAAGTCCTCCACGTCTGCCCCCTTGAGGAGCAAGAAAGGCACTGCTGACCTCAGTAGTAGAAGTGACCATGGAAACACGGAGAAGGCGTGAGTAAACATTCTGGATTGTGGCAACAGTTGGGTCAACCAAGAGCTAGGCTTTGGCAGCAGCATAGGAATCATTCAGAGCTATGAGAAATTTGGCCACAAAAAATTCCTGTCGTTGTTGGATGGTAACGAATATATCAGCAGTAGGAGGTTGTAGCATTTGTAGTTGGTCCCACTTACCCTTAAGTATCTAAGATAAAGATCAAGTAGTGGCAGGTCCACTTGTTTTAGGTTGAAGATATCCTCGTAAAGCTTGTGGACCTGACATATGCCTTCTCGTGGAGCATAGGTTGACATCAGAACATTGCAAATTTTTTTAGTCATGTCCAAGCACATAATAGTGGAAGCTATACTAGTGTCAATACTAGTGAGAAGAGACGTGACAACTGCCATGTTCGAGCGCCTCCACGCTTCATAGGCGGGACTCGACGGGTCTGGTGCAGTACCCGTCAGATGTATATCTTTCCCATGGGATCCAACATAAAATCGCATAGAGCGGGCCCAAAATTACTACCGTCAAATTTCACTGTGGTAGCAATGTTGGAGGCAGGCTTCAATTCCGTAACAATATGATCCATTATAGAGTAGAGTAGACAACTGGAGTAGATAAAGCACTAGAGTAATAAGGAGGTAGGTCTCGACCAGATACCACGCCAACGAGTTACTATAGCGTATGGAGTTCCGCCGGTGGTGGAGGAAGGCAGGTTGAGTTCCACCAGAGTTGAGAGGCGAACTCGATGAAGCCGATGCGCCAGGGAGGAAGTCACCGATGTGCCAGAGACACCGAAAGAAGCCGTTGTCGGTGAAGCTGGATGAGCAACAGTAGTCTTCTGTCGATGAGATTGGAGGATGTCGCTGGCGACAAAGGCGGAAGACTACCAGGAAGGAAGAGAAGGTCAAGACACTACCGTCGCCTAAGTCGAGAGGCAAACTCGGAAAGGAGGACTGGAAGCTTAAGTGGAGCGGGAAGGCGGACGGAAGTAGACGGAAGGGTTAGGGATGAACGTAAAAGGCGGACAGAGGTGGAGAAAACGCCAGAAGCAACGGCGCCGAGAGAGGAAGGCGGCGGCGAAGCTCTAATACCAAGTTACTGTAGCAAATCGATAATCATTCCTTGTTTAGGGTTCACAGTATGTAAATGCACAGTAGCAAACCCAACAGGTTCACAGCTGTGCCGAAGCTTTTCCTCATCCACTAGTTCAAAACTCATCCGTCTAAAGCTTGTCAACCACTGAAATTTCTATTCACCTCGTCATATTGGTACATACCAATCCGAGCTTGGACTGGTTTTATGAACCTTATCTTAAGTAATATTTGTTGACTTAAGCCGCTAGAGTCGAGGGAGTTGGAGCGACAACAACATAGTCCTAAGTAATATTGGTTGACTTGGGTTTCTCCGTGACTGGGTGGGCTAGAGCGAGGCCATGTTGGTCGAGTTTTGTGCGCAGCTCACCACAATTGGGATGATCAAGGTAATATCAATTGTCTACCTATTGGGAGTAAGGGACATGCATCTGAGTTCGATATTCACATGACCTATGTGCTATGAGTATATGAATACAAGGGGTGAGTGTTCGCAATGCATCAATTATGAGTATAGGGCTCGTGAGCAACTACATGAACCAGCTGACATCATAGGGTTGTGCATGTCGTGTTGCACAAGTGTAGGGGATATGCACATACAGAAGCACAACAAAAGCGCGTGACGAAGCATAAGACAATACCTAGCCCACACACATGTGAAAAGCTAAGGAGGGTTCATGGTAGTGATGCACACTATCAACTTTTTGCAACACCTGAGCAACTACATGAACCACACTATGACATCACAGGGGTTGTGTATGTGTGTCGTGCCCTATAAGCGTAGGGGATATGCACATATAGAGGCACAACAAAAGCACGTGACGAAGTAAAAGACAGCACCTGGCCCACACACATGTGAAAAGCTAAGGAGGGTTCATGGTAGTGATGGCACACTATCAACTTTTTGCAACCCAACTGGGTGGACTCGATTTAGGCTTGCGGGTTCTAATGACCCCAACTAGGTGGACCAGATCTAGGCCCAACTAATGCATGTGAGCCACCGAACCAACAAATTTAAAGGCATGCAAGTGATCAGTCCTCTTTGTTTTTGTTGTAGACAAACAAGTGAATTACTCAAAGAGAGATATACGATGTTTGACACAAACACAAGAGTCTCGTAGCCTCAAAAAGATATGAATACATAATATAACCAGGCCATACCCAGAAAATTCATATGATATGTCAAACCCTATAATCAAGTTCCACTCCTAAACCATATAGGTTGATCAAGAGAGAGTTATAATAGAATATATTTTGAGGACATGTGAGCCCATTATCCTTTTTTGCCTTCCAAATGAGTGCACAAGGATCCCAAAGATCCAAGAATTCCACATCATGATCGAATGAGGTAGAGTATTGAGATATTACCAATTGACTCTGGTTGTGACTTTTGGCACAATATCACATCCACCTAACAAATCCCTTTTGTAGTAAACTCGTTACTCGAGGATATTTTCCTTTGGATCACTCCCTTTTCTATCTAGCATCTTCTTCGACTCCTTGCTCTTCTTCAGCTCCTCAATATCGAATCCTCCACTAAGTTCGCTTCCTTCTGAGGTTGCACTTGGGTTCCACATGTCTCCCTTTCGTGATCAATGCTAGTGGAGTAAAAAAAGCCTCCACCTTTTCCAAAGGCAGAAACTTTTTGCATTTTTAGTTAGTATTTTTAGAAATGAATGGAACCCCATGATTTTTTTAGCACATCCTTTAGCTCACCACTTTTAAGCATAGTAGCTACAAAATCATACCCATTAAATAATGGTCAAATGAGATAAATATATTGAGATATGGACCGATTAATACCAAATTCCTGTTTACATCCTGAATAAGTCAAATCAAAGGTTCAAATTACAGAACTGCTGCTCCCATGAATTAACCAAACATTTCCGGTTAGCCTTCTTTTCAACACTAAACTTAAAAGAATTTACCTTTCTCCCTACATCAGCTAAGATTTCATTAATTATCTGCAGCATTCCATGACAAATTCTTGTAAATAATTGACTACTCGTCTCAATCCAAATATGATAAATGACACCCATTAAAAAAAGCTTCTTCATTTCAATTAAAGGGGTACTCTCCTTCGATTGGTTCACAAGCCTGGGTAATAGTTGGGACCAAGAATTTTCCATAAGGGTCAAATCAAAGGCACTTTTGTGATGCTTGCCTCACTCTATTGGTTGTCAGAATAATAAATAGGGTCAAATAGGGTCAATGAACTCATTGCATTGATCACAAAAGGAACATACGCTCCTGGTTAATATTCCCAATTTTTTTAGCCTATCCACTGTAGGGAGTGGGTTTAAACATACAAGCCAAGAAATAAAAAAGGAAAATCTAGTTATCTTGCCGTTAAACCATATAGGCTTAGCCCAAAATACTAGATTTAGCTTAATTATGGCAGCATATTCAGCATTGGTTTGTGAACATTCTAGATTTGGTTCCTTTCCGATGTACTTCATCTTATGCAAGATCACAATACATACAAGTGTCGAGAATTCTAGAGTACATATTATGTAGCCTACCTGAACATGGATTAGGAATTACCCATTCACCATTTTCAATTAAAAGATTTACTCTCACATCTGATCCGAGTGGATTTTCAAACTTAAAGTTGTCCACCAAGTTAAATAGGATTTGCGATTCAAACCACATGTCATGCCAAAGCTTTATCATGGTTCCATTCGCAATATAATAATATGTAAGTTCTTTGCAAATATCTCTAATATACTCTTCAAATGTACGAATAATAAAATCTCTTAGGATGGAATGATAAGCCTTATGTAGGTCAATCTTGATACACAAACTCGGAGCCCCAATGTTCTCAAAATATCTTGCCAGATAAGATTCTTCTCTAGGATAGTCCTTCCTTTAATACAAGGATGTTGATTGTCATCTACTACTTTATGAAGTATTTTTGTATCTTATTCGTCAAGATCTTAATAAACTGATAAATAACTTTCCAAACAGAGATAGGCCTGTAATCAGCAAAGGAGGTTGTATTTTGAGTTTTTGGAGTTACAGTAATAGAAGCGATGTTCACTGGTGTTTAGCTCTATCAAGAGCTGGCCGGTTCTAAAGAAATTCAATATAGCTGAAATAATATGACCTTTTACTAGGTTCTAGCACACGTGAACAAACCACATATTAAACTCATCTACTCCTGGAGGCTTGCCTATGTTTGCATTTAGAATAACTCTTTCAATTTCAGCAAGTGTTCACCTAGTCTTAATATGTGGCATGATTCTAGTATGCAATTTTGGGCCAAGCAAAGACTGAAAATAGAGAACAACTTCCTGTTCCATATCTTCAACATACACACAATTCGAGGACAAACAGTTTTTATATATCTGGTACATGATGGACTATATGTTTCTGTCTCTATCCTTTCAATTAGTTAGAGATTTTCTATATCTAATAGACAAGCTCAAGAAATTTTAGATATGTAATTTCAGTTTCATCTTTAACACCTTGTATTATAGAATAATAAGCAATGTAGTAGTTAGTCACTTTTCCTTTAAAGTATGGCTTTTGATATTTAGTATTATTATTATGCTTTAATGTGAGATTAGGGTTTTAGCATTATTATTATGCTTTGATGTGAGACAAGGATGTGCAATAGATTTGGTATCCGAGCGACTCCAAAACTTGACTTAGGTTGAACCTAAACTTGGACATAACACATAAGGTTTAAGTAGTAGGAAGTAGTAGGATTCGTGAATAAACTTAGAAAAACTTAGCTTAGGATTGAATAAAACATTAAGTTCATGCTTGATCCACATCATTACTCTAATTATTATTATTGTATAAATCATGAAATGTCCCAGGAGAAGTAAAAGTGAGCTACTAATGCTGCTTTTAACAATGATTGGTGATGACTCTTACCCCAGCCATTCATGGGGCTCTAGGAAACAATAAACTCTATGAGTTCCCACGTCTAGGTTCTAGATCCTTCCATAGAGATTCTGAGCTATTAGACAAGTAAAAAAAACTTTAAAATCATTGATTGTGCTGATGAAGAAAAGGTTAAGTTTGCGACCTTCATAATTGGAGGTCAAGTTGATGCATGGTGGAATACCAAGAGGCTTCTCTCTTCTGGTGTTGCTTTCATTTCCTAGCAATAGTTCTTGATGCCTTTAATGAATACTATTTTCATGCAACTATGTGTTGTGCTATGTAAAGCAACAATAATTCATGTACTTATCACAAGGAAATAGAATCGTAGAAGAAAAGAATATGAGCTCTACTTCACCGACCTAATTCAGTACGCACATCAGATTGTTGCCTGGGCAGAAGAAGAATATAAACTCTACTTCACCAACCCTCTCGAAGTGTTTGACCATCTACTATGAGGCAAAAATCTATGGTGCATATCGACTCAGGATGGTGAATAAAAGCTCATATTCTTCTATTGTTCCATTCCCATGTAATATCTTCATGAATTCTTGTTGCTTTAATGAGCACACAGTATCAAGAAAATAATGTTCATTAAAGGCATCAAGAAACTATTGCTAACCACACCTAGAAGTAGAGGTGGCCATGGGCCGTGCCCGGGCCGGCCCGGGCCCGGGCCCGCCTCGGCCCGGTTCCAGGCGGGCCGTGCCTGGCACGGCACGATTGGCCGAGGCGGGCCGTGCCTGGCACGGCCCGTTTCAAATCGTGCCGTGCCGGGCACGGCCCGGCAGGAGAACCGCTCGGCCCGGCACGGCCCGCGGCCCGATTAACCGTGCCGGCCCAGGCACGGTTCGGTTGCAACGTGAGCACGGATCCGGCACGCGGGCCAGGCACGGCCCGCGGGCTGACTTCGGCACGCGGGCTGACTTCGGCACGCGGGCCGAATACGGCCCAACGGGCCAAATGAGGGGACTCGGGCCGTGTTTGGCCCGGCCCGTGTCGTGCGGGCCGTGCCCGGCCCGTTGGCCACCTCTACCTAGAAGTGAGAAGTCTTTTCTTGGTATTCCACTGAGCATTGGCGGACCTCCACGCATGAAGGTCACAAACATAACCTTTTTTTCTTCCGTCACCGCAAATGTTTTCTCTACTTATCTAATTAAAGCATTAGCACCTAATACCCCCAAAATCCCCATTGAAGGATCTGAGACCTAGATGTTGAAACTCAACAAGTCAAATATTTTCTAGAGCCCCATGAATGGCTTTGGTAAGAGCCGTCACCAAATCATTATTAGAAGCAACACTAATGGCTCTCCTACTTCCTGCTTCTCTTGGGATGTTCCATGATTTGTACAATAATAATAATAATTAGATTCATTATCAATGATGTGAATCAAGCATGAAGTTAATGTTTTATGTTCAAGTTCAATCCTAAGCTAAGTTTTTCTAAGTTTATTCATGAATCTTAATTCTTAAACCTTGTGTTATGTCCAAAGTTTAGGTTTAAGCAAAGTCAAGTTTCTAAGTTAATTCTTGTCCTAGCTCTGATACCAAATTTGATTTGTACCAAGTGGTGATTGTACTAGTCCAACCATAGAGTGGTACCAGTACAAGGTCAGTATCAATTATATATGTATACATATATTAAAATAATTAAAACTGGCTACCATCATTGCTTGTGTGTCAATACCAACTACTATATAGCAGTCTAATAATAGACCAATATCTTAAACCTTAATACTATATATATATATATATATATAGGGGGAGAGAGAGGGAGGGAGGGAGAGAGAGAGAGAGCAAGTACTAACAGGTATGTCAATGTTATATGTCAGTACAAACTAATACATACTGGTTTGATAGTGAACCAGGATATTAGTATGGATAATATTGAAAACCTTGGTTTGCCAAGCAAAAATATTGACAAGCTAAACTACCCGAGTCTCTTGACTCAAGAAAATATTATGCCATGGGCCCACAAAGGTAATTGAAGCAAAACTAATATCAAACAACACCACCACATAGGTACCAAGGAAGGTGGAAATGAACTAGGATAATACACCATAACAACTACAAGAAATGCTTGTGGTTGCAACCTAGCATACTATAGATTAGAAATTTTCCATTTTGTGTGCATATCTTAACAAGTCCAGTGCCCATTGTTATCCTCACTATTCTTGTACAAATCATGAATAAAAAATCTGGCTAATATGCAAACCTATGTATTAATGTCGGTTTGCAAAATGTCAAACTTAAGATAGCTTGCTCCCTACACAAAGTTTGCTAATGAATGGTATTTGTTTTAAATATAGTAGGATATCCTACTAATCATATTAGAGACGCATTTACCAACAAGATAATATACCACAATTTAATATATCTTATTATTTTAGTTTAGAGGTAGGTTAATTTTAGTGCTATTTACCCCTAAACAGTTTAAAAATAACTTAATATTTTTGAGATTAAATAAACCTTGTGGGATTGAACCAGAAGAATATGGTTGGTTCTAGTGCTGGACAAGATAACCTTGTGTTTGATACCTATCTAGTAGCAATTGAAGACAAAGTACTTAGACTGAATTTTCATACCCTAATTCTACTTAACTATTAAATCAAAGTGACATTACAAATCATCACGTACAGAAAGAAGCTCAGCCAAGAGATCAAATAGTTGCGCAGCAGACTTTGAAACAGAAATAGCCAGGACGCCATTAGACATCTCCTTCTCTTCTGTATAAAACTGGCGATATATTTGTACTCCTGAAGTAAAAAAAAATAACATTTTGAGATTAATGTGTGTGAATATATATTTAATACACGGTTAAGAAAAAAGAAGAAAGGCTCAGAAGATGAGTATATTCAAGAATGAAGATTATTTATATACTATTTGCAACAACCAGCTTGGTCCTAAATGCACCATCATATTCACATGAATTAGGACATATGAGGGTTTGAAATCGGTAGCATTTATGAGGGACTTGCAGACTTGGGACTACAAAAGAAGCTTGTTTTTATAAAGATTAGGAAGAGTTTTGAAAGTGGATTCGGCAGTCTGGTAGTGGATCCAAATTCTTAGTGTTCTGCAACTTGAACTCGTTATCATCATGTTCAGCAGCAAATACAATCAAAACTTAGTTGCGTAAGTGGGATGCTTGACTAATGTGGACTGATGATATAGACATGATTTGAAATTAATGTAATAATTAGTGGTAACTATGAGGTATATTCACAGTACTGTGGAGCATTACTAATTATCATCACATATAAAAAGTTGCCACTAACAATTAGTACTAATGTTGATAAAACCATCAATGTATTACCTTCATATATTGTCGTCACCCCTGGGAGAACTTGAGCAAGATTCTCTACTTGCAGCATTTCAGAGAATGAACTGTAATGGTTAACATGCTGCAAAAAAAATATAAAATAAAACAACTCTCTAAATCAGAATAAAAATATTATCTCCTTTTTCAGTTTCTAAAGTACAACTAGTGAGACTCTCACAAGGAATGTTTACCTGCTTTTCTAATGGGAATTGAATGACACGTCTGTTTTAATTAAAGAAAACCAAGATGGTACGGAAAGATCTAGTGCAGCTAATGAGACAGGCCATAGTCGTGTAACACAACCCAAGAATGGAGCCTAAGCGCTATGCAGCAATAAAAAACGCTGTCAACTCGGAGTCCTAAATTAGTATCTTGTCCAGATTACCACCAACTTTGATCCAGAAGATCACAAAATGAAAAACTACAAGCCAGATTAAGACTGTAGCAGTGGAGACTTCCCTCATCTGGCCAAAAAGTTGTAGCTCAACCTTAACTTGGACAGATCAACTCCAAATTTGACCAGGAGATAGAAAGCTCTAATAAGGTTTTGTTTAAGTTCCAGAATTACTAGCAAGATTAACTGTAGCACTGGAAAACTTTTCTCACCCTGTAGAAGAGTCGTAGCTCAACATTAATTTGGTTAGTCCAAATCCAGATTGCACCAGGAGATGGCAAACTTAAAGAAGAGCGTTTCATAAAAGTTTGGGACTTATCAGCAACATGATAGTGTGAACTATGAAGGCTTGGACACGCCTGAATAGCAAGAAATTTCAGATCTCTCCTATTTTTAGTTCAATTAGTAGTGAAGAGTAATGGTTTTATATTAAGATAATGGTTTTTCTACAGATCCTCTATAATGTATATGTGATATTTATAATAAAGTCTTCTCTGTTAGAGCCTCTGTCTGTTCTCTTTCCCTCTTACTCTATCTCCTTTTTCCCTTATTTAGCATTGCCCTATTTTCTGTAGAATTCTTTGTCTTTCTCTCATTGAACAAAGAACAATGCAACTCAATACAAGACGGATGTGCTATCAACATTATAAAGGATAAAGAGTAGCAATTGAATTCGAATAGAATCGCATCAAATAGAAAGAGTAAAAGGTGAAATAAATCATTATCCTTATGTAATTGCCTAATTATTTGTTGCACAAAACCATAAATTCAGGCAACAAATCATAGACAAACTAAACCCTTGGGAGAAGAATATAATGCAAGCTCCCTATAACTTCAAGTTCAACAAGCATAAGGAGATTGGTATAACTTGAAAAGAGTATCTAGCCATCCCAAGAGGTCAATCCTCCAATTAAAGTAATAACCAAAATTAAGCTTGAGGTGTTTTTTCAAGAACAAACTTATACTAACAGCAGTTGCAATAACAAGATAGATGTAAAAGTAGCTGAAGTTTCTGCTGTTTAGATGGCAGATAATTAAGAATAATTACCTGAACTTCAACTACGAAGCATTTATTGACAAGAATCAAAGAACCAACTGCAATTCTGGCCACAAAAACAGAAATAAATTAGATTATAAAAAAGAAAATTAGCTCTCCGAAGACTTGATGAACAAGCATCAGTTTCTCTTTCTCATGACAAATAGAAAAAAAATAGAAAAGGCTTCTCCATGATGAGGACAATTATGTGATTCAAAATTAGTTTTACAATTCTAGTACATGCCAATATATCCCAATATACAATATCAGTTGATACCAACCAACTTATACTATATAATTATGTATGGTATATATGTGTGTGTCTATATATATAATTCTCATAGTATAGACTAAAGAAACCTAAAATGATTTTTAAAAAAATTGTGGTTCTTCTACGATTAATACTTCACAAAGTAAAAGACTCTATTTGTCACTTAAAGAAACTACTTAATGGTACTTGTCCAAATCTACAATAGTAGATGAGCATTGAGAATATGGGATATCATGACCATCTATTTCTTTCTCTATAGAAATTAAGATTTGATATACTCAAGTTAAACATTGATATTCATTATAGCTCATTATAATAATCAAAGGAATCTCTTATTTATTTTTAGTTCATTTGCATTTGATTGCATGTTTGTTTTGCATATCATAAAGAATGAGATTCTTATAGACAAATATGAAACTTTTAAACATATTGTCTGTAATATAAGATCCTAAATCATTACATTTTTTACTTTTAGCATCAACTAATAATTTATATCAAACTAAAGTTCTGCCTTTGTCATCCATTAATGAAAAGAACACAAGTTGCAACTCAAACTTTTTAATAAGTGCTTTGACTATCAATAAACAAGGAAGGTCTTATCACAAATACATTATT
The DNA here is from genome assembly GCA_027563935.2 of Costus lasius. Lineage (NCBI taxonomy): Eukaryota > Viridiplantae > Streptophyta > Magnoliopsida > Zingiberales > Costaceae > Costus > Costus lasius. The sequence continues at coordinate 25,080,397 of CM050450.1, forward strand.
ACAAGCATCAAGGGAGGATGGAAACATTATGGTCATGGTTAAGTATGAAGTTAAACTGAATCACTTCATAGAAAAATTATTCTGAACTTACTGTTTATAGTTGCCAACAGCACACCTTCCTTCAACTATTTTCGTGCCAGCTGCAGATGGATTAAGGAAAGTGTACCCTTAGGTTAACTAATATTAGTTGCAGAGGAATGAGTTTAACAGCTACACGTACCCAAAATGAAAAGAAGGGATAATTAATTGCTACTTGAACAACCAAAATATATTTAGGTAGTTTCCTATATATGTTGTTTTGTTTCTTCCTGGAAATTTCTTGATTAAGGAACTAAGGCCATAATATCCACACAATCTGGTTTCTTTTTCAACAATGCATTAGTTTTGTATGATGCCAACCAGTTCGTATTTGTGTATTGACCTATTGTTGGACTAGTATGAACCAGTCGATATTGGATGATACTAACACACGATACCAACATGTCAGTCAAACCTATAATATATATAGTTGGACCGATATATCGCTCATATCGGGTGGTATGGACTGATTTTTTGTTCCTTGGTTCTAACTAGGTTGGAACATGCTTAATTAATATTATGTATTCATAATTAGTGAACAATAGATTTTTCTAATAGTATAGTTTACGCAATTCATTGTATTTATATATTAAATAAAAAATTGTATATAATTATAACCTAAGTTGTTTCCAATTAATGATGCAATATATTCTATGCCTAGTGCATCTTATGAACGTTAGTTATACCAAATGTTATTATTATAATATACCTCAACATACACATAAGCTATAGCTAGTATAACAGTACATATGTATATTTGCATTTGTGGGTATGTGTATGTGTGTGCCTGTGCATATGCATACACATACTTTTATATGTATATATGGATATTATTGCACAGGCAAATGATGATTAGCATGGCGACATTTCTCTATCTTGTGAACATTCTTGAAGTAGCAGTTATAAGATCAAGGCAATAATGCATTAAATTATTGCATCTAGTGGATCTCTCCTCTTGCAATGTGATACAATACATCCAGTGAGATTAACTAGCAATTTCTAACGAATGGAAATTCCTCACAGTTCAAGGAATTTTCCAGACCAGTGTCAATGGTCATTTAATTTGCCGTGACTGAATTAAGTATCAATTGTAGGCAACACATCTTTGATAGCCTAGAATCTACAATCAGATCCCTCTTACCTGGTGCTCTCCTACTTGTTCTCTCTTGCGTTCAACCATCAAATCTAGCATGCCAAATTGCATGGTTAGAGTGCTATCATTCTACCGGACCGATATGACTTGTTTCATGCCACCCAGTGTCGACTTGGTCCTTAATCATTGATTCTGGTTGGCTAAAATATAGCTAAATTACACTTAATCGTGTGTGATCACAGTATAATTAAATGGGCAAGAGGAATAGTAGGCATTAGCTTTCAGAGTGAAAGGGAACTGGATATTTAAGTACAAAAAGACTGCAAGAAATCTAAATGTACCAGAAAGTAACCAGAATTTGAATTGCTAACACAAAGAATGAGTGATTTGTTCTATAATACTGTAAAATGTGTTACCTTTGTAACAAAAAAAAAATCACAATAACAATATAAGAGAATAGTTAATTAGACCATGGCAAACCATGGAAGTTTTGACCCCAAAAAATAATAATAATAAAGAGACTTTGACCCGAAGGATAAGAAATCATTCTTGCAGGAGCGGCCCCAACCTTCTGCTATAGTAAAACAGGTATGCAAATTCTGGCATTCCATGCCATGCATAATTGGTATAGATAATGTGCTCTGCAATGCCGCAATTATCACTCGATAAGACATAGATGCAGAGCTCATGGTTCATTGATTAATCGTAATGTCACAAAACCCAAGACAAAAGCGCCAACACACCAAAGCCACACGGTAATAGGCAGGGACAGACACTTCTTATTAAAGCAGAATCCAATCAGGTGTCCCTAATCACAATCGCATAATTGCATCCAACTCTGGCCAATGTGCATAAGAGTATATAGATAGAGCAGGGAATATAAAAGAACGTACCGAGCAGTTGCGAGAAGAAAGGTTCTTGAACATGGAGTTCAAAATCTACTGATTTAAGCATCTTTGCGGTGATGTGAAACGAAAACAGTGCAATCAATTAGCGAATAAGATACACAATGATAAAGGATCAAAAATCAATATATAATAGAAATGGCACCTCTTACATTAGACAACTCTGATCCTTTATTCAATATCAGATTTTCCCACTCAATCACTTTCAACTTCACCGTCTCGTCTAGCAGGATAGAAGGCACGTTGGTGCTCTCCACCCTGGAGAAACTCCCGGAATCGATGCACCGTCGTATCGCTCGAGCCAGATTTTTGTATAACGGATATCCCGGCACACCTCCATAGGTTCTCCCAGGATCATCTTAGAAAGATAACAAAAGCAGAAATAGATCAGTGAAAACAACTGAGGTTACTGCTTCCGTGAGAGGAAAGAGGAAATGAAATGCCAACGGCTACCTAGCGGAACCGGTAAAGGATTTGGGAGGGTACAGGGTTCAGGCTGCAGAAGGCGGGAGCAGTAGTCGGAGGAGAGGGAGAGGGAGAGAGGGGAGCCTTCAACTTTAAGGGAGAGGGTGACGCGGAGGAGCTCCTCCACAAGGTCATCGGAGAGGACGACTGGCTTGAGGCCCGGAGATGGTGGCGAGGCTCCTCCTCCACCACCGCGTCCTTTGTCCGTTTCCATGTGCAGTGCGAGCTGTTGCTCCGAAGAGGGAAAAAAATTTTAGTTTTTTATAATGTTATTGTATTATCGTATAAAATTATAATTTTTTTATATTATATAAAATTTAATTTTATATAATACTAATTTTATTTTGTATAATATAATTAAATTTTGTATAACAATATATGAAAATATATTAATTTTATATAAAATATAGAGTATTAATTTTTCTTGTATAATATAAAAAATTATCGTATAATATCATATGATAATATATTAATGTTATACGATAATAGATGTCATGGTCTGTTTTACACAAATATCATGAATCAACTTAATTAATTAATACAATAATTTTTTAGTCATGCATGGCCGAATTTATCGAAGTCCTACGCAGGGGACAAGTTTAAGACGTTCTATTAGGTTCAACGCGATAGGCAGAGGCGCATTCGCACGCACCCCTCAGCCTCCATGAAGGGTTCCAACCTCCATCTAGCCAAGGAAAGAGAAAGAGAAAAGAAAAGCCACGTCAACAATGAAACAAATAGAAAAGAGGGAATTATACCTTAATTGGATTGGATCCTCAAACCTGGATCCAAACCAAAATCCACATCCAAAGTTGAGATCGGAGCCGCTTGATGTTTCGTATTTCTATAGTCTTTTTGACCTATATTTACTGGCGAATTGAGACCTATTTTCATGTTTTTACATCTCTTTCCAGCTTATTTCACTGACTTTCTTCAGAAGCTTCACTACTTATCATATTTGTTAAATACATGACAATTCACTCACTTTTAGAGCTACATGAAGGTATATTTGCATCTCCTAGTGAATCAAGAACCTTGACAAAAAGTTTGACTTCAAACGGGATTAATTTCAAGAATTACGACTGAGACCATAATCTATATCACAACCGTAATTCTCTGATTGGCTACATGATGGACCCGTTTTTGTATAAGCATAATCATATTTCAAAGGTGTGCCCATAACTTCCTCGACGACAACCTTTCGGATTGAGATGACTTGGACTTCTACACGAAGATTATGGGCATGGCCATAATCTACCTCATGATCATAATCTCGCAGTCGCCAAAATTTATTACCAACTGCCAGAATTTATTACGAACCGCCCTACTTTAAATGCCCATAACTCCTTCGTTTTAACTCCGATTGGGACATTTTTGGAGTCGAAACAAAGAAGATTAAATGAGCATTAATCTGGGAGTTACAAGAATTAATGAGGCTACAATTAATGCATGATAGTTACATTACAATTACAACCATAATGGCCCATTACACCCGTATTTATGGAGTCACCTGCATTGAATGGGTCATAACTTCCTCATTATGGCTCTGATTTTAATGATCTTGGTATCAAAATGCAGCTAATTCAATTTTCCATCAATGTATGCATTTAGAAATTATTTTGGACTCTATTTAAAGGGCCAAATTTACTGAAGAACCAGCGCCTAGTTGGGGCTCAAGGGGGGCTAGCGAATTTTTCAAAGGGAAGTTCTTGGCAACAACAAGGGAGGAGGAAGGAACCATGCATCATTCTAGAAGACTTGAAGGAAAGTCGCAATGCTTCTTGAGAAGAGTTTGCTTCCTCTTTCTTCTATCTTCTCTTTAGTTTTTTCTATTCCTTTAGAGATTTGTACTGAATTGACATTATGCTAGCTAATCTTTTTATTGGAACAATGGTGTAATCTCGTTGTTTATATCTTGTGTTTGAAATTATTTTCTCGTACCAAATGCAATTTTATTTCGTGTTTATTCGATCTATGCTGTTTTATTGCTAATATTGCATTGGCCACGCCATTGCTTTTCTTGGGCGCCGCAAGAAGGACCGAAAGGTGAATTGCGACGCTAGATCTGCCTTATCGAACATGCTCTGAGCCGTCAAGAAATGGGGCGGGATTTGTATGAGGAACCTTATGATATCTCTAAGACTATTGGATCAATCTATATTTGGGAAGCCACGAAAGGGGGTCGCCAATCTAGATTGATACCAAATTACGCCATCGAAAGAGGGTAATTGTACCGTTGGATATCTCCTTGAATGATTTAAGATTGCGTTGTTATGATATTATTTTGTTTGAGTTTAAGATCCACCAACAAGATGAACCCCAAGTTTCGATGTCTCTAAACCTTATTTTCTGTCCAATGCTTTCACTTGCTTGATTCCACTAGCATTTGTATTTAGTTGTATTTTAATTTATTTTCTGAAAACCCAAAACATTTACTCGATTGTCTAGCTATTGATTCGTAATCACTCGGTACTTGATCACTGTCCCTGTGGGATCGACATCTTAAGTACTACTACGACAAAGCTGTCACGCTTGCGGTTAGTAGTACAATAAAGTACACATCACCGCTGCCCCATTTTGCGAGTCGCGTCTGCACGCTCACCAAGGCGGTGGTCAGCACTGCCACCGCGTCCACGTCCCATGTTCGAACCGGAGCCCGCACTCGCCGTTACGTTCGTGCGGGAACACAGGGAAGGCGTTGCATCCTTCCAACGAATGCACAGTCGCTGCGTTCTTGTCTGAAATCCCGAATCCAAATTTCTATTTGCGTCGCAAAGGGGAGTCAATGCTGCCGAATCTGAGTCCATCCGTCGTCTGCGTTTGAAGCCCGTTGCTTCATGTCGACACATGTCCATGACTGCGACGAAGGGGCTCGCGTCCTTCAGTGAGCATGCTTTTCCTCCTGTCCAACAAGTTCTCATGCGTCTAGGTGAGCTCGTTGTTCAACCAAGGCCACTACCTCGAGCTCGCTGGAACCCCGCGGAAGGGATGCAAGTACAAGAGGAGGAAGATAGGGGAGTTCGAGAGGGGGGTGCTCGGCGGCAATGGGGCTCCAAACTTCGCCACCCACACCACCAAAGCACCAACGAGGGATGCCACTAGTCCTCACTAGATGTTCGCATGCTGACTTCTAAGCGAGGGGCGAGGGGGAAGAGTGACGAGTTCGTTCACGAGAACTTCGTCGGGTTATTCACGTCCTCAGCTGGCAATCATTCCTAGTTGGTACCCTTCTCCTCTCGTCACTGATTCTCCTGTTTCAGCGGCTCATCCCCCAGTTCCGTTCGTCTCCCCTTCGAGCTCACTGGGCCTCCATTCTTATAGGCAGCTCGGGGCCCTCTCGTTGCTCGTCTAGTCGCTCGCGGACAACACCTCCACGTGATGTCGACTCGACAGCAGGCGGCGTCTATGTTGCGCCAGATGCTACGCCCATGCCTACCCATGCCGCATGCAACCCATTGCCTAGCTGCTCCCTTCAGCCTGCTAGATCGAGCGCTGCCGCTTGACACCTGACAAGACCACGTTTCATGTGTCGTCCAGTCGCCATTGCTGTTTTTACACGTCGACACTTTGACCGTCGATGATCCACTGTCTGCAACGAGGGGTTGGAGGGCGTCGCATCCCGTCAGTGAAGGTCGGCTGACTTCGGTCAATTGCCGGCGCCTCTGGTGAATGCGAAAACGATTTTTGTTGACGCTGGATTTTTTCCCCAAATTCGGCGTTCTGATTTTTTCCTTCGGGGCGATTTTGACCTAATCAATGACCTAGTTGACTAGGCCGGTCCAAACGGGTTTGGGCCTAACATTCTCTCCCTCCTGAGTTATTCGTCGTCCTTGACGAACTTATAGTGAGGTTCGACTCGCACTCACAATTCTAATTATATCGTGGAAGAGGGCTTGATGTAATTCGCGATTGAAATAGATCATTCGAACCACGGTGAGAACCAACTTTTTAAGATGATCATTGGATGAAATCTTCATCCTCTTTAGAGAATTATAGTCAATACTGCATCTGAGCCACTTGACTCTTGCACCGCACGGATCGACGTATCTCTGATTTTATCTTTAGATGAGGTCGTTTTGTCTTTAGCTAATCATTACCCTAATCCGTCCAACTTGGTCACGCCTAAGTCTCGTCTTTTTTGAAAGTATCTCATACCACCTCCATCAAAGGGTAACTTAACTCGCTCCAATTACAATGTGTTCCTAAGTATTCCCCTCATAAAGGCATCCCCTTATGACGAGAATCTTAGCTTGCATTGATTACAAGTAGTTTCCTTGTTGTCCTCCCAAGCTTTCCTCACATAAAGGCATCCCCCTATGTGAAGTTGGCTCAGTTGAACTAAAGAAGAGGGATCTCTTTTATTTTAGTTGGAAATCGTCCTCTCTTCTTATTCTTAAATAGTAGTTTTAGAGTCTGTTAACTCTCCACATTTTATTTGTCCACAAATAGCAATTTTGGAGTATGCTAACTCTCCACATTTAATCCTCAAAATAGCAATTTTGAAGTCAACTAACTAATCTACTTTTTATCCTCAAATAGCAGTTTTAAAGTCTGCTAACTTTTTCACATTTACCCAATAAAAATTTTTATAAAGAGAAAATTGCATAGATAATATTTTGGTGATATATCAGTGCATTCACCCACTTTGTTTGACCCACAGTAGGGGTCCACAAAACCCTCTCATTTGAAAATCAATCCACACTTCTGAAATCGAGCTGCGCATCTGGGTCCACACTTGTCAACGCCTGTGTCCGAAATCAACGTCTACTCTCGTCGCCAGGTCGACGCGAAGGAATGTTGCTTCCTTCATTTGACAACCGTGGCTGGCTTCCTCACGGAGCTTTGGGGCTCGTTTAGAGTTGCTGGCCGCCAGCTTTTGCAGGTGTGGCCAACAGAAGCAGTAAAAAAAATAGGTGTTTGGGGCTGATCCGCTAGCCGCAAACGCGAGAAATCACAGACCCACAGAAGCAATGAAAATGACGTTTCTAGCAGAATCAGCGTAGTGCTATCCTCTTTCGTAGAAACTTGACGCAGCGCTCTCAACCTGAACCAATGCAGAATAGCTTCTCTCCATCAAAAGCTTGTACGACGAACTCCTACGCCCTCCTCCTGTTGGTTCTACCTTCAGCACCATCGTGAGACATCTAGCTCTTGCACCCGTGATAGATGCATACCGCAAGTGCATGATCTATCATGTAATAAGAAAGTATCGATCCCACAGGGACTAGGGGTCAAGTACTAACTAATCGGTCAATTAATAGCTAGGTGATCGAATAATAAAGGAAATGACTAAAATCCTAATGCACAAAAGTAAATCAAAGCAAGTAAGTAAATAAAGCAAGTGAAAAGCAAACAAAGAGCAAACGGGGTTTAAAGATTTTGAGAAAAGATCAGGGTTTTAGGTTTCACCACACTGAAGTATGAAAGAGAGTTAATGCAAACATTTAAAATTGTTTAACCTAAGTTCTTAAGGTAATTCTTCCTAAGATACAGACTCATTCCCTCTCAGGCCACGGTCAGGTATCTAACTTAACCCAAGTCTCCAACTCTCATGGTTTACTAGGTTAAGCAGATCCAATGGGTTCTATGAAGAATTATTGGCTCTGACACAACCCGCAAGTGCACGGTTATGTCAAAGTAATATAAAAGATTATTGTACCCACAGGGAACAAGGTTAAGTACTAGAAAGTCCAAGTCTCAATAGCCAAGCAATTTTTAAAAGGGTTTTTAATATTAACTAAGTAAAAGAAGAAATCAAAGCTGTCACAGATGAGTATACGTATATGAAAGAATAGGGCTTTGGTGTCCACCACACTAACGATCTTAATTGCATTTAAAGAGATATGTTAAAGGGATTCAAAATCTAAGTATAAGGAACTTATCCCTGAGGTACGAGATGCCCCCTCTCGGTGGTACACTTCGGTGTTTCCCTAGAACGAACTCCTACTCTCGCGATGGATCATCCTAGACAAACCCTTTGTGTTCTATGGGTGGTTATGAAATCCTCGAGTGAAAGCCCAAGCACTCTTGTGTGAAGGGTTCACAAGTTTTACAAAGAAGATCTACATATGTGATTCTCCTCTCGGTATAAATCGCATCGGCTAAGACATGATTATACGCGGCCAAAGTAAAATCACGAAATAAGCAAAGCAATGTAAAATATGTTCTAAAGAAAATCCAAACAATAACATGAAAATAAGGTTTGCAACTAAGAACCGTTAATGGGCTTCAACCAAGCCCTAGAGGGAGTTTACGCTACAAGCATCATGAATTCAATCAAAATATTCTTTAGAAAACTAGGAAAACTACAAGAAAGAGTTTCTCAGATGGAAGAGTCAATGAGCCAAAGCTAATCTCCAGAAATCACCACGCTTTCTCGATCAAATCTCGCAAAATCGCCTCAGATTCAAGCTGTCGCCTTGAACTTCTTGCCCTCATCCACTCAAGCACCGATTTCTCCCCGATTAGGAAATATCAGAGAGGGCTTTTATATTCTCTGGATTCCCCTTTTAATTAGCTTTCCAAAATGTGCTCTCTTTTCAATTTTGGACATCTCTAGTGTTAGAAATCGAGAGAAAACCGAGAAGGTTGTGAAGCTTACTACGGGTTCACCTGGCTATGAAGTCTTCGGGTTAGCTTTGCTGAGGAAGATTCATTAGTGAACTCCACTGGGTTCACCAGGTCGTGAAGCTTACTGCGGTATTTTGCTAACTTTCTTCCAGGGAGAATCACGGGCGAACCCCACCAGGTTCACCAGGTGGTGAAGTCTTTTATGAGTTTCGGTTGTCGCCAAAAAGCACCGGTGAACCCCGTCAGGTTCACCTGGCCGTATTTCTCCATCTGAGCTCCGTTTGACTCCAAATTTAATGGGCAGCTCCGTCTTCACATGAAGAATCACCCCATAGTCTTACAATCTTCAAAAACGCTCCAAAATTGGGATATTTTACCTAAAGTTTCACAAAAACAGAGAATAGTGAAGTTTCTGAAGCTTTTAAGTAAATACGCTAAAATGGAGCGTGAAAACCTGAATTTAGTATGGAATAACACTGAAAATCACTATTAAAATAGAGACATCAAACATTCTCGGACTTAAATCTTTGCTTGTCCTCAAGCAAATAAAATAGATGAAATACATGATAGGTATAGGAGAAGTCAATCATGATGAAGCATGCCTCTAGAAAACCATCTATCACTGATTCAACATCTAATCATAAGAAATCAAGTAAAAGAGGTTTTTCAAGCCGTCAGTAGTTTGATCCCACAATTTCTAGATGTCAATCAACTTAGCTATCGATAATTCCAATCAAACATACACAAAACTCATGCAATTCCAATCCACCCAAGTCATATCGTTGGGGTTAACTCAAGTGTACCAATTAGGAAGTGATACATTAGCTATTATTCTAGACTTCAACTCATATTCTTAGGTACCACTGCCAATTTTTCGCAGTGCCAAGTAGAGGAGTCTCTCTTTAAATTTCAACTCGTGTTCCTAGGTACCACTGCCAATTTTTCGCAGTGCCAGGTAGAGGAATCTAAGAGGTTATAATATCATTTTTTTTTAAATATCCATGATATCATATCCTTTGGCAAATGTAGTGTCTCCCCAACGAAAGAGAGGAAGTCAAGGAATGAACAAGTTAAAGTGCATGTTAATAGGAATCACATGTGAATTTTCAAGCTTAAATCAACCGAATAATCATAGAAACATTCGACCCACTAATGAATAGCTTGAAATAATCCAGATTAGAAGATTTCATAATCATAGAACATTTGATCATGTTTATAGGATTGTTTCTAGCAAGGTGATGCATTCGACAAGTTTTGACTACTCCTAACTAAACATGTATCCGGCTATATAAAGATTGAAACTGGCTATCACAGGATCAAGATTACTATACTCAGCCATGATAAAACAAGCCAATGAATAAACTCCTAATCACTACATTATGACTCAAGATTTATCAACAACACAATAATAAGAGAATCAAGGCATCACATCGAAACACCCAAAATGTCATAGAGAGTAGATTTAAGCATGTCATACACGAATATCAAGGGGCCTGCATATATGGACCAGGCCCGTGGAAAGTAGTGATCATAACTAGTCAAGGAGTCTGGAGATGTGAACTAGACTCACGAATAATGGCATATAAGTACAATGCCAAATAAATATCCATCTCATCAAGATAACAGATCACAGTCACAATCACAGCAAAGCAAGTTAAACGGCCAAACAGTGACAGGAAAATAAACCAGAATCAGAATAAAGGCAGCTCACCCACTCTGAATGTCGCATAGTCCTCTATGTGAAGCTATATACGTGAGAGGAGCAGGTATTGATGGAGGGCCATCTAGAAGCTACTTCCTTCTACGTGATTTAGAGCTAGAAGTCCGAGAACTCTTGCTCTTCCCACGTGAAGTAAAATCAGGCTGATCTTCCTCGTCTGAAGAGACAGTTACGTGCTCCATATTCTCTTGATTCAGGAAAGCCAACCTATCATCCATTTTTGAGAGCTTCTCCCACATAGCGCTCATCATCTTATGCTACTGCTGCATACCAGCTTCCATACCTTCCCAACGAGAAGTGTGCTCCAGATGCAAGTAGGAGAGGGTGGAATCCAACCGATCTTGCACCTCGCGCTTCTAAAGTTGCTCCTCCCTGATTTCCTATAGAATAGCCATCATAGAGTCAGAGGAGGAGGAACCGCCAAAATGGAAACAGCCCGGGCCTGGTGGTGTGGTGTCAACTGGATCAGGCTAGGGGTCAGCAACTGGCTAGATGCACCAATTAGCGCGCACGCGCACTGTGGTACGCTCAGGGTTAGGTAAGGGAAGGGTGAATTGACTCCCCTTGAAGGTCATGCAATAGGAATCCCCCTTACGATTGATGAGCTTCATGGCTACACAAGACTCGATCTCGAGCCTATTGTTGCCAGTGGCTTCCAATGTTCCATAAAGAATGACACCCAGAGAGACTGCCAAAGGTGTGATAAGTCCACCGATCACAATTGCCCCTTTCATCGAGCGGGCAACACGGCTGAATTGTTTTGCTAAGTAATACCCAGAGTCCACCCTAAAGCTATGCAGCATACACCACATATAGTATAATTCAGACTGTTTTACCATCCCGTCACTCTCCCCACGCCCAAATATGCTATGTGCTAATACACGGTGAACGTATCTGATAACAAGGTTGCAGATGCTGGAAGCGCGGGCGACTCATGCGGAATAGATGTGTTCATTGGTGATTGCGCCCCAGAAGCCTTGTTCACTATATTCATTTGGAACCATGCGTGCGCAGGGTTCTGGAAAGCCATAGATGCCTCTTAGCTGGGAGAGATTGAGAGTATGCTTGGTGTTCCCCAAACGGAAGGTGAGGTGGCCGGGATCATCTTCAAGGATAGGATCGGCCTTCACTTCAAGGGAGCTAATGAATTCGAATGTTACGCCAACGGAAGTGGGGGAGAAAAGTTGCAGAAACTACTCCCAGCCCACGGTGGTATACATGAGGTCAACATCCTCCATAAGTCCTAGCAGTTACAGAGTTCCCCTATCAAGGTAGTGGGTATTAAGCATTCGACGCTGACGAAGAATGAGATAGCGTTCTTCCTGGGCGGCATTGCGAAAGATGATGCCAAATTTGTTCGGCGGGGAGATGTATGGTTGTGGTCGGCTGGCTGAAGCACGCCCCTGCCTAGAAGATGAAGATCCTGCTATGGGCGGCAGCGCCGGAGGATGAGATGGCGGCAATGGAGTGTAGTTGTCGTCGTCGTTAGAGGAATCAAAAGACGCATGCAAGGCAGGTGGTCGAGAGGCTACGACCTTTCTTCTCGGTGCCATAAATCAGTGAGAGAAATTCGGTACTGAGATGTGTGCTCGGGTGAGGAAATCCGAATAGAAAAACACGAGTGAAGAGGGGCGGCGGCGAAACAACGATGCAAGTCGGCAGAAAGAAGATGATTGAAGAGGGGAAACCGAAATCCGATGGGAAGTAGAGATGAATCTTGTGCGAACCTTGGTGGAAACTCGGATCAAAGCAATAGAGATTCTCTTAAAGCGCTGAGGGAAGAGATGGCGGCGCGAAGATGACGACTCTGAGCGGCTGGGGGCGGCGGCGCATGGGTTTGGTGGAAACCCTACCCGTGTGCTGCCCTAAATACGGGCGATCTCATGTTAGAAGCACCGGTGAACCCCATGGGGTTCACCAACCTGTGAAGCTCACTAGTAGAAAACGGCAGCAATAGAAATACGGGTGAACCCGATGGGGTTCACCAACCCGTGAAGGCTTCTGGATGGATCCGCGCATACGAAAATACAGGTGAACCCCGTGGGGTTCACAAGACCGTGAAGCTCTCTGGAGATTGAGTTAGAAGTTCTGAAATAGTAGACTTCATGGGCGAACCCCATGGGGTTCACTTGGCCGTGAAGTTCACTGAAGAAGCCAGAGATGCTCGAAACACTATGCTCCACCCCAGGATGCTGAATCTATCTTGTTGCCACAGATTTATATATGAAAACCAAATTTTTGGATGAATACAGTACACTTCATGGGTGAACCCGATGGGGTTCACGTGGTTGTGAAGTTATCTGGAAAGCTGTTGCACACAATCCGCAAGCGCACGGCTTACCAATGTAGTACTTAAGATATCGTTCCCTCAGGGAGGGGTTGTCAAATACCAAATATTCCGACCTTCGATAGCTAAGTGATTAAAAATCTCGGTTGATAATGTAGACTAAACTAAGAGAGTAATAATACAAGTATCGTATCGATGTGAGAGAAATTGGGAAATCGAGGTTCACCACGTCAATCAACTTATAAGCGTAATGAAAAATACTGCTTAAAAGATCTTTAGAAAACCAAGGAAATGCCCTTTTGAGTCACACCCCTCTCGGGTGCACAACTAAGCAATCAACTTAGTTAGTCTCCTACTCTCGCGGTGGACTAAGCATAAGTAGACTAAGTAGAAACAGGACATAAAGATTCCCCAAGTGGTCTCTATGACTCTCGTAATAGAGCACATAGGATTGATCATGGAGGATCCGCTGATTGCAATTCACCTCTCAGTTTTTACCACAATCAACTAAAGTGAAAACCGATATGGCTAAATATCGATAAACACGAGTGAAACAAACCAAGGTCAAATGGCTTCGAAAGATATATCAAAAGCAATTCTTAACATTAACACTTACAAATCAAAAAGATGGGCTACGCCCAAATCCCGATTGAGGTTAGTACATACATGGTTACGACAATTACAAGCCTTGTGATTAAAATGAAAAGAAAACTAAACAATATAAAGATGAGAAAAGAATTAAAACAAACTCCTTTCTCTCCTCCTTCGATGTCGCCTTCTTCTCTTTGGAGTAGCTTGCGTTCTTGCTCCGCCACCGAACTTTGAGCTCTCGAGCGTAGTACCTCCTCTATCCCCCCCCCTTTTCTTCCTTCTCTTGAGTCCTTTTTATAGAAAGCCGGTGCCTCTTCGAATTCTGAATTAAATTCGGAATTAAATTTTGAAATAAATCCTGGAATTAAATTCTGGATTAAATCCCCATTATGGCTCTTAATGGCGTGTCTCTTCGTATTCAGAATTTAATTCCATAATGACACTTGATGGCTAATAAATTGTCTAAATAACTCCCGCATTTATGATTCTTAATGACTATGTATTAACTGCAGCCTCTTTAATTCTTGTAACCTTCAGATGATTAATGCTCATTTAATCCTTGACAGCTGGTAATAAATTCTGGCGGCTACAGATAAGTTCTTGCGGCGGATGAATTCTTGAGACAGCTGCGAGATTTCAGTCGTGAGGCAAATCATGGCAATGCCCATAATTATCTAGTCAAGGTCGCTTTTATTCGAAAGGTTGTCATCGAGGGAGTTATAGACGCATCTTTAAATTATGACTTTGCTTGCGTCTAAACGGGCTCAACGTATAGCTAGTCGGAGAATTACGGTCGTGATGTAGATTATGGCCTCAGCCGTAATTATTGAAATTACTCCCGTTTGAAGCCAAACTTCTTGTCAAGAATCCTGATTCACTCGGATATGTGACCGTACATCTGTATAGCTCTAAAAATGAGTGAATTATCCTGTATTCAACAAATATGACAAGTAGTGAAGCTTCTAAAGAAAGTTAATGAAATAAGCTGGAAAGTGATATAAAATTATGAAAATATGTCTCGATTCACTAGGAAACAGTAGTAAAAAAGACTATATAAATACGAGACATCAAAATCTCCCAGACTTAGACCATTGCTTGTCCGCAAGCATAGAAGAGTAAATAAAAGTGGTGATCAAAAAGATGAAATCATATCAAGCTTGTAAAATATTTTGTCCCAGGAAGATATCATTATGAGCAAACCTCAGCAAGTCAGGGAATTCAAGGTAATCATCTATCGATAGGAGTAAAGGTGTGAAGATCCAAATACCAAAGTTAAATGAGGCCTACCTCCATGAGCTACAATAACCCTATGTTTGGAGAATACACTCTATTTAGACCTGATTCAACCAAAGATATCAGTTGGAGAGACACCAATGCACTCTTATTTGTATTTTTATCTCCTCAATTCTTTTTCTTACTGTTTTGACTTCAACTCATGTCTTAGGTACCACTGCCAATTTTACGCAGTGCCAAGTAGAGGAGTCTTATTATTTCTTCTCTCTTTTTGTTTTTTGTTTTGTTTTATTTTTTTTCGTTTGAGGAGATTATAACCATAGACAAGTGCATTGATTATTTTCAACAGTAAGGATAATCAAGCCAACAGAGTTCTATACTTCTACAGAAAGATTGTATGCAAGCTTTGAAAGCAAAAACCTTCATCAAAATTCGGATCTATCACTCCACAACCTATTTCCATCAAAAGATAATCATATAAATTACCTGATTGTGAACTAAGATTTAGAAGATAATAATATCCCAGAGATTCAATAAATTATTAAGCTATCACGAGTCCATTAAAAATAAAAAATA
The DNA here is from genome assembly GCA_027563935.2 of Costus lasius. Taxonomy (NCBI): domain Eukaryota; kingdom Viridiplantae; phylum Streptophyta; class Magnoliopsida; order Zingiberales; family Costaceae; genus Costus; species Costus lasius. The sequence continues at coordinate 25,095,915 of CM050450.1, forward strand.
ATATCATCATGAATAATATCACCACTTAAGAAAAATCAGGTAAAGTAATCTATTCATTGAGAACAAGGGTGTAGCTCAACATTCAAACACAATAACAAAACACATCACATCATCAAATAGACACAAGTACTAAATTAACATCACAGAACTGAAGTACTATGCATAACAGTTTCAAAAGTAAACTACATAATGACTTCAAAGGAAAAGTTAAAAGTGAACTATATAACGGCAGCACCGAGTAGTGAAATGCACCAACAACCCACAATCTCCCAGACTGAAGTTATGCATAGTCTCTATGCATCACAAAAAAGGTACTCAAAATTTAGAGATGGGGGACAAAATACTCATGAAATCAGTCAGACTCGTCAGAACTACTCTCAATCACTAGAGGATCCTCCTCTTCATTATCAGCATCGCCCAGTATCTTAGGATCGTCATCCTCGTCTGGTAACGGGGGGGGGGGGGGGGGGGTGTCAAAAAACGAAGGCCATAGGGAATTCAGAATTTTCCCCTGGCGATCTTGTTCATAAGCCATCTGGGTGATCACAATGCCTTGTCTAGATAACTCTTGGTGAGTCATATGTTGTGCTTCTTCCATATGTGAAAATAGTTGTTGGATGTAATCCCCTTGGCGCTTTTGCTCATCTAACAGTTGCTTCAGTAAGGATTCAATGTTGGAGGAGGAGGACGGATACTCACCAGGGAAGGCAAAGAATTTAGCAGAAGCTGATGGCAGTGCAAAGCAAAACGGTGGAGCATGCGCAGTAGTGTTGGTAGAGGAAGTAGTAAGAGGCCGGATTTTTTCAAATTGTTCTTGTGATGATGTGGTTCAACCGACGAAGGCGCTGACGTAGAAGAAGAGGATATGTGGCGGCCTTGGGGAGCAAAGTTGATAGTTGACTTCTGAGCCGTCGTCTTTTGAATCGGAGGCATAGCGTAAGAGTGGACTGCAGAATTAGATAATGGGAGTGCAAAGTAGGTTATCTTCAAGTTCGCAAGATTTGTATAAATAGTACATCGTTGACTCTTGAAATTCAGATACGTCAGCGAATTTTGTCGGCGGATGAATTGATAAATCTCAAGCGGATGAATTGGATTGCCGATTTAATTTGATGCAGACGGCTGAAGATAAATCGTGCTTCAGTTTGTCGCCGGCTGAATTGAATGTGTGCTGGCGACTAAATTGATTTTGAGATCACAAGCAGATGAATTGAATTGCCGATTGACCTCAGCAATTTCTTCAATCGAAAAGCAACCGCATGAAATGAATGGTGGCCAGAATTTCAATCGGCTATAACTCATGGCAGGCGATTGCTAAATTGCTTTAATTTGCAGCAGACTAAATTAATGTGGCTATGATTGAAATTAGAGATTCGGTTGGCTAAATGGATTGATGATTCGTATGCGGCACCGGGATTAATTGA